>JARLTB010000187.1:1220000-1377500 GCA_030141615.1 Unio pictorum | reverse complement strand
AATGGAAGAAATTAAACATAGTTTGGTGGAAAAGAATGATTTGGATAAACATTTTGGATTTGATTAGTAAGTCTGTATCAGACTCTAACATAAAAGTAAAGAAATTAAAATTAAAATATAAGATGGAAATTGAGTTAAGAAAGTATAAGCTTTAAGAAGACAGGTGCAGTTAGATAAAGAGGAATGAGAGAGGAAAATGCAGTTGCAGAGGAGAGAGAGAGAGAGAGAGAGAGAGAGAGAGAGAGAGAGAGAGAGAGAGATGCAAATTCAAAATGAAATGGAAGAAAGAGAATTTCAATTTAGATTAAAAGAATTGTAGCTGGCAAGTGAAAAGCACATCCCCACTTAACACGCAAATTCAAACTTTGATGTTACTAAGAATATTAAGTTTGTAGCCCCTTTTAGAGAACAAGAAATAGATAAATCTATTCCTCAAAAGTGCTGAAATTTCGAAAATGCCAAGAGAGCATTGGACTCTATTATTACAAAGTTCACTTTTTGGCAACGCACGAGATACATATGCTTTCATGTCAGAACAGGAAAGTGCTGACTATGATATTAGTAAGGAATGCGTGAAAGTGCTGACTATGATATTAGTAAGGAATGCGTGAAAGTGCTGACTATGATATTAGTAAGAAATGCGCGAAAGTGCTGACTATGATATTAGTAAGTAAATGCGTGAAAGTGCTGACTATGATATTAATAAGGAATGCGTGAAAGTGCTGACTATGATATTAATAAGGAATGCGTGAAAGTGCTGACTATGATATTAATAAGGAATGCGTGAAAGTGCTGACTATGATATTAGTAAGGAATGCGTGAAAGTGCTGACTATGATATTAGTAAGGAATACATATTTAAGGGTTATGAGTTAGTCAACACATGTACAGCCAGTACAATTAAGTTTCTACCTGTTGACAGCAAATGGCAGAGCGATTCACCAACATTAGTTCATCAAACGGTTAATCATAAGAAAATGGGTATTTCTCGTAATGAAAAAATATGCCATGCCGACCAAGATAATAAAATTGAGAGGGGACGGTAAATGTCTTTTTAGAACATTAAGTTACTTTCTGTTTAGCGTACAAACATAGCATCTACTTGTATTTGGTGCTGTTGCAAATTTAATGGAAAGAAACAATATTATTCTTAAGCTTGTGGAATCCCAACCAACGAACAAATATATCAAATAGTCAAAGATGAATTAATACGGTACAACATGTCCCAGGTTTGTTGTGAACATTAGGAATGTATTATTCAGTAGTTTTAAGGTTGAAACTCGTTGAACTTTGTTAACTTTATCTTTTCTTTCAAAGGAACCAAACAGCTTGTTCAGTTCATCCAGAGACAAATCTAATAAATCAAAAGCTACGGTATCTGCTGTATGTGTCAAGGAGTAATGTGTATTTTGCTTTACAAGCTTAACTTTATATATATATATATATATATATATATATATATATATATATATATATATATATATATATATATATATGTGTGTGTGTGTGTGTGTGTGTGTGTGTGTGTGTGTGTGTGTGATTCATTTACATATTTTGATGTGATAAGGATGCGGTAAAATAAAATTAATTGCGTTAGGAAAAGAATAATATACTCGAAGAAAAAAAAACTGGAAGAAGAAAAAAAACAAATGCTGATATGTTGATTTCAAACAGCAAAATAGATATCCTACAATACTAAAGAAAATATGCTGACTTAAATCTTACTCTGAATGGCGACATCACCAAGACAACCAGTCATAAACAAAATGCTTACAACAATCACACTCCACAAGATACTCAAGCCAAAATTGAATGAAATGTAAATGCTTACAAAATGTATATTTGTTTGAATGTTATGCCCATGTAAACATTCATAATGATATGATTTCACACAAAATAAAATAGATGGAATAATTAACAGGTGGACATAGAACTGAAACCGCCAAAGGGCATCAATATATTTCTTCACAGACCTTTGACCATCCCACCTTCAACTTCATCACCGCGGTCAGAATCAGTTAATATACATAAGCATACAATCTAATCTTAACCATAACCAACGTAGACAGTAAGTATTAGTCATGATAAACTCTGAGTTCTTCGAACAGATATTTATCTCCAGTAATTAATGATGCTGATAACGCAACTATGTGAAATCTTTAAATTACCATTGACCGGACTCTCAATAAATTATATTAGTGGTACAAAAATGAGACCAAGATAGCGATTATCATTTATCAACATTCCTATTGGACCCCAAGTATCTTCATTTCCATTTGTGATAAACGAATATAATCCGGACTCGCGCACCTTTAAGATGTGACGTTTAGGTCTATCAAATCACATTCAATAAGAGAACCCAAAAACAAGTCGGCCATTTGTTAAGATTTTATCTTCAGTTGGTTTTTACCTTCTTTGACTAATATTTCCGTATATGCGCTCTCAAAAGTCATTACGCGTGGTGGTACTGATAATCTAACGATTCTATATTGTCTTGTTGCAATATTGCACATATCAATATAGTCTTTGATAAACGGAATCGACACACCGCTGTCTCTGATTCTACTGTTCACAGCGAGCTCAGCCATATTCTTTACCAAGTCGCTTCAAACTTAACAATAATATGGTGAATATCAGACGTTTTCAATTTACCAGCATGATCTTCAGTGTGATCTTCAACAATCACAGTCACCTGGATCGATTCCACCAACCTTGCTGGCGAACTCATTTAATCCGCTTTAGTAGCAAATCGGTTCAGATCTTCATTGGCATTGTGATACTCACGTGCAATATGAGGAGTGAAATCTGCATGGATAAGCTGAATTTCTTCAGAGAGATCTTGATGGCCGTTTAACCACAAAGAAATCTGCCTTACTTCTAAGTCGTCAAATATAATTTTACTTTACGCCTAGTCATTATCTAGCGCTGTAACAAATTAAACTCAAAGGCACATTTTGGTGCACACTAGCCTTACTGAGAACTTATTTGCCAAGTAAACTGTCCTACGATAGCAGTTGATGGGTGTTCGTCTGTGGTGCGAGAAACAACAGCGTTGAAATGGTTCCTGTCTGCATAAATGATAACTATTGTGATTATATAGTCAGTGAAACGGGATAAAACAGGCATCCACAATGTTGACCTTTCTACTACAACTTCTGCATTAAGCCAAATGGAGTCGTAAGAGGTTGTAATTTTTCCCCGACACAATGTGTCGTCTTGCGAAACTATTTGCAACACCAAAATGTGTGACTGAGGGGAATAGTGCACGAAAATCTCAATGAAGCACCGATGAATTGCAATCGACGTTGTGCCAATCCAAACATACAATCAGGATTAGGGAACAATACATTTTCTATAGCTGCATCATTATCGCCAGAAACATTTGGAGGTCGTCAAGACGTGATCTATGATTTACATGATTAGTTGCATCTTTTACAAGCATCATTGTTGGGCTAGCTTTTCGCTTGTAATCTACTTTGTATCTGGCGAGTCCGAGAATCATTGTGGATAAATCAGCAATCCAAAATGGGTTCGATTTCGTTTCCATCGATATAATAAGGTGCACTGTTGAACACGGCCATGATTTCGTTGTTAACAAATCTAACTAGAGTAATGACATCGTAATTAGTAATGTTCTCATGCGCCGGTTTTCCCTCAACTGTAAAGAATCCTCGTATTGAAGGAACAACATAGCTGTGCCTTGTACTTTCAATTCTTTTTAAATTGATTGCGGTCTGTGACTGGAAAGGAGTAATGCTAGAAATCTCTCTACCTTCAATGCATGTAAAATGTTGGATCAAATACGACTATTGTACTTTATTGATTTTCTTTAAAACCGTGCAAATCCACTCTATATTGCCAGACTTGTAATCGTTGAATCTGACGATCTCTGCTGAGCGTCCTCGTTAATAAATTTTACAAACTGCAAACAAGGACGACATTTGGAGAGGGCATGAATTTGTATGTGCTATAAAACTGATATAGCCCATATACGACAACTAACAAGCCCGTCAAGTCCCCCCCCCAACACACACACACGGATGAGCCAACATAAATTGGTTTGCCAGTTTGAGTTTTTATTTTTTTCTGTGAACGCTAACAATTCTACCATCAAAGATGTCTCTGTAACCAAAGGTCTTTTCCGCACTGAGCCTTCGAAATTTGTCTTGCTCACTATCTCGGACAAGATCAACTAATATTCGTTTGCGCAGATTCTCCATGGTTTTCACAAACACGGCATGGTTCAGAGTTTCAAAAAGTCATTTTCATAGTCAGTTATGGTCTTGTGCATAGTTCCATATTCATGTTAATGTACCTGTGCAATCCAAGCTTACTGAGAAAATTCGAGCGTTCGATGGATTTTGGTCACACGCATACCCAATCACAAATACAACATGCCGATTTCGCGGGTGCAGCTCATATTTGTGTTTGGTCCTAAGACTTGGTACAAGTTTGGTACATTCAGTGTATTTGCAGTCAGACTCTTCGACGATCGAGCACTGATAAGGCGACTGACAATCACCTACCGAGCACAGACAGCTCTTATGTGGCTATGATAATCATTGTTTGACTCACCTAAATGCTAAGAATATTCCAGATGACAATATTTTACGTATCTACGAACCAAAGACTAGCTCATCCTGTACCGACCGAATTACAACTAAGACGACAGAGACGAATCTCCTGTTTCCCTGTTTTGAACCACCAAGGTAAGAGCATTAAATAGTTAAATAGTTAACGTATATTCGCATTATTAGTTGCAGAAAATAAATTCATCTTTGCGCAAATTGATTTCACCATCCACTTGGCTGAAATGACACATAAGTACAAAATTATCTTGTAACTTGGCTTAACAATAATAAGGGTAGCACATGTGCAGTGAATTTATAATGTTTAATAATGCTTGTTAATGTGACTTCTGCATATGTAAGTGGTGCTGAGATGATATGTGACTTTTAAATTATAGTTTAATTTGCAGGTCCCTGAGCAGATGAAGAAAGAGATAGTGGAGGAGGAGACTAATTCTGAGTGCTAATCTTAATTAAATCTA
The DNA here is from genome assembly GCA_030141615.1 of Unio pictorum. Taxonomy (NCBI): domain Eukaryota; kingdom Metazoa; phylum Mollusca; class Bivalvia; order Unionida; family Unionidae; genus Unio; species Unio pictorum. The sequence goes on along the minus strand of JARLTB010000187.1, from coordinate 1,372,451 downwards.
GAAAAAAAATAAAAATTGATATTAACATATATGTTGTATTGTTTCCTTTTTTTTTTTTTTTGTCTTTTAAAAACAAATGTTTGAACCTTCAGTCTGCAGATTCAGGGGATTCCTTATCAGGCAAAAGCAGTGTGGTTTACCCATCTACTTTCACTTTACACCCTGCTACCTAAAAATTTTTGTATATCCCCATTGGAGTAGATCTCCCAAAACCCCTGCCTATTTGGTGAACTCACATGTCCATTTTAAATCTAATGAAAGGCCCTGCTGTAAATGTCTGTTAGAAAAGCTACCGAGAAAGAGGATTTCATACAATGAGCAGAAAGCAGTTTGCATATAAATAGTGTTAGAACACCTGTACTGAAACTGATTGCAAACTTCAGAATGGACATATGAATTTTTATTAAATTAGTATCATTACTTTTTTATCTAAGATTCATTTCAAGTGCATGAAATGATACATAAAAATTCTGTATTGTGAAAAGTGCATTATTATATGTGCAACATTGAACTGATTTGTGAGAGTTGTCACGCATCAACGAACGCAGAGTGTTATTCCTATTAGTATTAATGTTATGGTCAAATGACTGGTGATGTTTGGTTTGTCATGAATGAAAATGGTGCAGAACTGACACTTAGTGCTGTCATAATGGCAGTCTTGACATTCCTGCTATCGCAACTCCTAGCTGGGTGGTAATGTTGACATTTTTTTAATGTCGATTTGTTTGACATTCTTGCCAAAAGTGCGGAATATGTGTTTCAGAAACACAAGCCGGTTTCATCAGATTTCCATATAGGATTTGAATGCTGCAAGAATGTTGTAGGAAGGTTATTTAATAACGTTAGACAACAACGTTGTAGCAACGTTCCCACTTGTTCCCCAAACCACATTGCCACAACATCATTTGACGACGTTGCCACAACCTTACCACAACGTTGCTGCAACGTTGTAGCAACGTGGAAGTGTTAGCTGGGAGAGTAGTGTAAAATGCTGGTGATTTGGAAACCAATTGGCTGACTGCCATCGGGACGAGATGATATCCCCATGACAGGCGTACTTACCTGACGCGCGCGTGCATGCGTGTGTGTTTGTGTGTGGACAAAATTAATGTGCAACGGTCATAAAGGGGCTAAATATGTAATACAGGTAAAAGCGAGGACGGGTGGAAAGGCCCCAAAGATGACAAAAAGGCAAAGCTCTACTTCTACGCTACTGCCGTTGAGATTTATGAACCATGTTAAATCTTACATTCTTTCAACTATCCACATCCTCATTTTCTGTCAAAATCTGGTATGCTACATATTCAGTAGCAGAATCCAAAAAAAGCTAAGTTCAATGTAGTTGAAAATTTTGTTCTAAATTAAAAACTTTTTTAATAATGATCTTTAAATGTGGCTAAACCCGATGAAGAAAAAATTATGCAAATGTTGATTATTACGGAACAAAAATCAATTAACCTTTAAATTAATCTCTAAGACTTTTTGCTATGATTCTTTCATGTGGGTAGCACTTCTATAGCATGTGATTATCTACGATCCGTTATTGCATTTTGTGTCCAGCGTATTGCGTACATAGTGACTAGTGCAATTTGTGCGTAGACAGCGTAATGAAATTTATTTATTTCTAAGCCTTATTTATCTCAGTGTGTTGTGCGTTGTTTAGGGAGTGGGTATGGGTTTACATTATATGGAGTTTATCGCGTACACATAGTTATTGTTACACGCAGCTCTTATATTGTAGTTATGCAATGCAATTTACCATTATGAATGCTTTTTTATTTTTAAAAAAAAAGCTTTATCCTAATCGCGAGAACCTATTTTTAACGCGGGGTATGCTAGTAGCTGACATGCATTTTATTTAGTGACCGATCTGAGCGGTGGCTCCCAAATTGTATAAAAACAGAAGAGTTATAGTCAAACAGCAGACTTCTGATTTTGAAATATACCGCTTAAATTCCACTTTTTTTTGTACAAGCTATAAACACTTTATACTTGCTTGGGACGCCTCCAAGAATAATTAGGGGGGGGGGGGGTGTGCAAATATGTAGTGGTCAGCTATTACGTTTTACAAATTTAAACAAAAACATGTTTAGAGGTGAAATTGCGGATGGGATGCAAGAGCCCATCTTCACCCCTTAACCATGCGTGCGGGCTCTCACGATGCTTGCAGAGTACAGGGATTGTCTAGAAGTGGCAATACCATTGAGACATTGTAACAGTAGTCTCGTGTACACCTCGCTAAAGCGATACAACAAAACTGTTTCATATTGTAGCATTTATTTAAAATTGCCTCCAAAAATGAGTTGTCTTGTACATGCAATGTGTGTATAAAATGAAACCAAAGCTAGTTCGCATGGAGGAATACGTATCACCTCAATGTAGATAAGTTGTATATTTTGTTTTTAGAGGTTTTTTTTAACAAAAACGAATTGAGAATTTCATATTGTTAAATATATTCTCAATATTACAATTCTCCAATGTTTACTGAAAAATGTATGGGATGTATATTGTGTACATTTATCTCATCAATGTGTATACGCTGGTGTGTGGGATGGATATTTTTTTTAAAGAAAAGATTTACAGCTAGCTGTCTTATTTTAGAACATTTCCAAAAAGTATCGTAATGTTATTTTCACTATGTTTAATTTAATTTCTGCAATTCTCGCACACTGCATGTCAAATACTAAATGCTAGCTTTGTTAATATTCTTTGTTATTTGCTTGTTGGACTACAGTTAGGCTTATTGAAAATAGTCTGGCCATCTACCCACCATAATGACTGAGTTATTAATCTATAAATAAGGAAGGCCAATGTTTCAGCAAAGTGACACACAGGGCCAATAGGCAGCATCTCTATGCACATTTTAATAAATGAATGAATACAATTAAACAGCATAGCCGATTCATCATCAGTCTCTTGACCTAGTGTGGTCGTTGAGGCACTGTGCTGCTGAACACCTGACCAGTTCCCTCCACCTGACTCGATCATGTGCCAATGCCTGTGTCTCTGCAACGCTTTTCCTGGTCCATTCTCAGATGTTGTCACTCCACTTTTTCTCTGTCTACCTCCTTGGACACTACCCTGCAGTACTGTTGTGGATAGACTGTTGGCTCTAGTGACATGGTCATACCATTTCAGCTTTCTTTTTTTGACAGTGGTGAGGAGGTCTTCATAATGGCCTACTTTGTGCCTGATGGTGTTCCTCACTTCTTGATTTGTGGTGTGGTCCATGTAAGATATGCCAAGGATGGTTCTGTAGCATCTCATTTCAAGTGCCTGCATTCTTCGTTGTAATTCTGTTGTCAGGGTCCAGGCCTCACATGAATACAGAAAGATTGAGATGACTAGTGCTCTCAATAGTGTGATTTTAGTTTTCAGACTCTCCAGACATAGCTGCCGTTGTTTGTGCTGCTCGTGACAAAATTTCTGCTCTTGATCCCTCTTCAACTCTGCCAACAGTGTCATCAGCAACTCTAGTTATTGTTTTGCTGTCTTGGTTACGAGCTCCAGGAGTATGGGCCCTCGGTGACCGAGTGGTCTAAAATACCCTCCAGTACCGATTATTGCCATATCACCTCCGTCCTGGTTGGCTCGAGTCTCTGGCTCAACCAATGTGGTCGAGTGAGAAATTTGCCGGAAGCTTCCCACGAGTCAGTGGTTTTTACCGGAGCTCTTTGAAAACCAGTTATAAAGGTCACCATGTACAGGAACTCGAGAGATGAACATGTGGCAAATGACGGATGATGCAAATCAGATGCATGGACATGCAATATAGTTTACTTGGCCTTACATCTAGGTGAGCTAAAAAGACGATGAAAAGTCAAGGACAAAACTAACGTCTAACGGGTTAATATGCGAGTACTGCTAATTATACTAACAACAAGACTGGAAGCCAACATTAGAGAAACATTTTATTAAAACTTTTAAAATGTAGGCAAGTAAATCAATGTGAAGAGTATATTTACAATATATACAGTTTATCAATTCAATATATGGATCATACAATTAATTGATGATAAAGGGGTTCCAAATCTAATAGAGCCAAGAACATGCATGACTTTTTGTCATTACTCTTAAGTTCTAAATCATATTAAATGTAGTATAAAGGTATGCATTGGTGTGACCTGCAATACTAACCCCAATATACAATACACAATGATCCAACTTAGCGACACTAACCATAGACAATTCTGCCAATTCTGTTTGGATGAAAATACTGTATGAATGCTTTCTTTGGTTTGGTGTTGTAGTACAACAACACACATAGGTTATTTAGTGTCCAGTCAATTAAAGTAAAGTGCCTTACCCATGGACACACCATGGTTACTGACCTAATAAACGATGTTTCCATGGTTACTGACCTAATAAACAATGTTTGAATTGCAACCTGTTGCCACTGATCCACTAATTCCCTGTAGATAAAGTTGCTTCTCATCTTCTACTGAAATAGTACAACATCTCTGTATAGTTCCCTTCCTGACATGTTTGATCATATATTTATTCTCGACTAAGTTATTACGCCATTACTTAACCACAATGAGCAAATAACTAACGTTGAATATCAAGAAATGATGTATACGATAATTATTTCAGGTAATACTCCACATCATTCTATTAAATAATTGTAGAATTCAATATCTGACGACAAAAATAAGCATTTCCATGGATAATAATTGGTTCTTTGGCTTATTAGATTGATTAAAAAGATCCGCTGCAGATCAATATGTCTGGATAAATACTTGTCCAGACAATAGTAGTATGAGAAATTTTTACGGGGTACCAATTTTCATGTTTCTTGTACCATGAATTTAAAGACCCAACAAAATATTTGCCATGTATGATGATAACACCCCCACCCCCACACACACACTGTTTTGTTCCTACAGATTGACAATGTTCCTAATATTTGATAAAACATTAATACTGTTATCTGGTTTTGCACATTGCAATTATCCATTCTTCATTCACGGGGATACAAGATTCATCAATAGCGTACACCAATCATCATCAGTAACATCTTTCTTTTGAGTGATTGCCTCATTGACCGAATTAGCTTACCAGCTGTGAAAGTCCCGATTTTATTTTTCCTGTCTACTTTCTACTTTGTCAAATCTAGTGGTTTAAGTTTGTACTTGAAGCAGGGACACAAAAATGATTCCACAGTCCTTCAATTTAGTTGTGATCTTTACATTTTGGTGGTGCTGGTTTCCTTTGATGTCGAGCACTAAGATGAAAACACCATACAAGCTATTCATCGTGACAGGCATTGTGTTCATAAAGTGGTATTACTGTTTTAGTTCTGCTGCATGTACATACAGCAGCCACTGATATTCACTTTGATTAAAACACAGTACATGTACTGAACTTGTCAGGCTGTTAATTTTTGCTAATACATGTGCTAGTATTGTATTAAACATTTAAGTGACTATTGAATGTCCATGCATAGTTTTATTCTTTTGCATTCTTTTTTTTGGGTAGTTGTACAGGTTAAACCAACAAATGAAAAGCCTCCTAATATGCAAACTTTGACAGGCAAAATGACAAATTTAAGTACAGTAAAACCTGTCTTGAGAGACCACTGCACTGAGAGGCTACCTGTCTTGTGAGACCAGGTTTTCCGTATACAGATTTATTGATAATATACATGTAGTATTATAACCTATTATGAGAGACCACCTGTCATGAAAGACCATTATGTTCTTGCAGAATGGGTGGTCTGTCAACTTGAAGACAAATTTCACTGTACACACCAAAATTTCTTCATTTTTTAAAAAATTACAAAGCCATGAAAACTGACCTCCACACAAATATAAAAATACAGTAACTAACAAATTAATACAGCTTATGTAAAATATTCAAGGGCTACTCTGTTAATATCCATGACAGTCCAGAACAAATATGGCTGTATAATCATGGTTTTACTGCACATCGCACAAGGGTCTGGCCATTTAAAGGGGGAGGAGGACTGTTTTATATTTTCCAAACAAAATGTTGGGACTCCAAATCTTGTTATAAACAAAATCCTGGTCGGATGTACAACCCATACCCTCCCACACATTAAATAATTGGTCTCTAACCAGTAAAATAATCTGAAACATTTATCTTCATATTTTCTAAGAAATTCAAGAAAAATACTTTCAATCTAAAATGCTTATCTTTAAATTTATTAATTTATTAAAATACAGACTAGATAGACCGAAAATTGCTGCCAAATACGTAGTTCTTCATGTAGATAATTGAATAATGCACATTTCTGGATTTCGATAACAGGGACATTTAAAAAGAGAAGCTTCATCAAATAATGCTATTGCACAACATATGGGAACAAACAGCCTACAAACTAATGTCAAAATAATTATGACATGAATAAATGAATAAAGAAAAAATTCTTTGTGGAAACCAAGAAACTAAAAATATAATTGTATTAAAGCTTGAATATTTTGGTATATTTGTGTCTTAATAATAATGATGTCATCTAACTAAATATTGTGAAAAACAGAAGACATACAAGGACATAAGAGTCCAGTGAATAACATTATATGCCTGGCCCGTGTTTTACAGTTATTTAAATAGGTACTAGTAGGGCAGGCTGACTCTGGAGATAAATGATCAATGACTCCAAGTAGGGCAGAATGACTCTAGAGATAACTGACCAATGACCCCAACCTTTGGTCAAGGTATGTGGTCTTCAAACAAACTTACTGTGCAGAAACTAAATGACAAACACCTCAGCATCAATTATTTCTCAGCAGTGTCCACATTAGGTTGATATTTTCTTTACTGCATGGTGTAATCCAATTCATTGGTACAAATACCTGGCAATGTTGGTCTATATAAATTGCATTTGGTTGTAATGACAGGGTTTTATGAACTTGGCCTATAGGTATACAAAAAGGAAGTCTCTAGACCATCCTGTGGTAGTTTTCTGGGCAATTTGGAGCAGCTGTTGGGAGTGTAATACGCCAGGACAACTATTAACATAAACCCTGTTAAACATACAACTTCCAACTAAATTGGATTGGAATCCTCGAAATACTTCAAACGTTATTGAGCCAAAACAGAATTTGCATGAATATGACATTACCAGTAGACATAGGGTCAATGTAATCAATTAAAATAAAGTTAGAAAATTTTGTTAATGCTAGAACAATACGAATCAAGTGCTTTGTACATGGGTATACCAGGTAGTTGACCAATGTTGCTCCAATGAGAGGATTGAAGCCAAAAAACCTTGTCAGTTTGGAATCTAGCACACTAACCATGAGTTGCCATTAGCCAATCCTCTCTTTCTTGCCTCTTCATATGCAGATGAGTCCACCAGGTCTATTCTAAATAAATTATCTTAACTTTATGATGATTCATATGCAGACAAGCCCACCAGGTCTATTCTAAATAAATTATCTTAGCTTAATACTGATTCATATGCAGACGAGTCCACCAGGTCTATTCTAAATAAATTATGTTAGCTTTATGATGATTTGTATGCAGACAAGCCCACCAGGTCTATTCTAAATAAATTATCTTAGCTTTATGATTCATTTAAAGCATGAAGTAAATCCATTAAAGGTCTAAGAAATATCAGCAATCAAAGAAACTTAAGCCTTAACACACATTTTCAACCAAAAGTAAATGGGACAAGCATAATTCATAAAATCTATCGTCTTACGATTCATAATAATTCATCTGATGAAACAAGAAAATTAAAGAGTTTAGGAAATATAAATAGATGAAAAAACCTTAACCAAAACCGCAATGCAATGTTTCATGGATTATGACCATAAAGGTCACAGGTGCTAGTGTGAGAGAGAGAATTTATCTTCGATTTAAAATCTTTCACATAAGTATGATGAGAATCTAAAAAATGGAATAAATGAAATACTTCAACAAAAACCTTAACTAATGTGTGCTCAACAAAAATGTATCGTAAGATATCACAGATTTAAACAACAGCAATTTTTACATAAGAATTTGTAAACTGGGATTTGTAAACATGAACAATTTACAAAATGAATCGGATTGTTTCACACATACAGACACATTCAATGGAACATTCCAGATTTACACTAATGTATGTAATTAGTCTTTCAAGAGAACCCCAGAAATAAGAGTCCTTCAAACGAAATGATTCTCTACTGTCTTAAGCATAATTTTAATTTATGAAATTTTTAGGTGAAATCTCATACTGTGAAACAACATTTAGTTTAAAAGTAGCATAAGAGTTTCAAAATGGCTGCCATGGTGGCCATGTTTAATGTCATATTGGCACCCTTTTCCAATATCACATTATCTGAAGTCTTTTTGTGTAATATTATCAACACAATCATCTAACTAGGTGTAGCAGAGGAAAACAAATATTTCAAACTGGTCACCAATGTTGATAATATTTGAGGTCAGATTGGTATTGTTTCCATTTAGAACCAATTTGACACCTTTAGAAGTCTTCTGGTGAAAACCATATGCCTCGATAAAATTCCATTTAGGAACAGCGTTAACATGAATGGATGGTTGCCATAGTGGTCATACTAGATGTTAGATGGGAACCATTTTCATCTACAAGCGGATAGACCTCATTAAGAAGGATTCTTGTGAAAACAGCATGTTCAAATGACCATCCATCAAGGAGGAGTTGCTATAACAAATTTCAAGATGTCAAACATGGTGGTAATATTTGAGGTCACTTCCACACCATTTTCACTTAGGAACAACTAGACATCATATAAAGTCATCTGGTGAAAACATCACATCAATACAACTTTCAATTTTGGAGTAGTACTGATAACAATATTTTCAATACAGCACCAATGTTGACAATTAAGCACTTCAGATTGGCATAATTTTCATTTTTGACAACTAGACAGCTTAAGGTGCTTACCAAAAACTCAATGCTGACATGTCCATCCATTGAGAGAGAGAGTAGCAATAAGATTTCAATGATTGCCATTGTGGTGGCCCCATTGGATGCCCAAATGGCACCATTTCATTTATATCTAGCTAGACATCAGGTTAATGTGAATGTAAAGTTTCATGGCAACCCACCATGTAGTTTTGTTGGTGTAATTATAACATATCTGTGCTAATGAACAGATGGATGACACAGGTTCTTCTAAAAAAAAAGTATTTCAAGCACCATTTTAAACTGGGTGGTAACACAAGCTGATTATGGAATTCGGTGTGCAAATGGTCTGGAACTCAAAAAGTTCTGTGCATCTACACTGAGAGGTCTTCCAAAACTCTGGATTTACTAAACGTGTGACAATTATTATATTTGGCACTGTCGAGATTCCAAACTCCATAAGCAACAGCTTCAGGATTTCTTCTCAATTAAAAACAATTGTAAAACTTGGCTCTTCAGTTTGCATTCACGGCTGGAGGTTGCTGTGGCATTAGAGACAGAAAGAATGTTGAAATAAATGTCCACATTATGGACAGGATGCTAGGACCTGCAGGGACTGGAGGGGAATTTGGTTGTGCCAAAGAATCATTCTCTTCATTTTCTGCTGGATTTTCTCTCTGTAATACAAGAAAACCATGAATACATCAAATTATGTATAGTGAAACCTGTTTTAAGCAACCACCTGTCATTTATGACCAAAACCATCGCTCAATGAAGTCAGCTACCACCTGATAAACATGACCAGTGGTCATACATTTTTTTGGCAAAGATTGTTTCAGCACTGCCATAAATGTTGATATTTATCGAAACTTAAATTTGAACCACCAATGCTGACGGATTCTAGATTTGTACTCATTGATTATAAAATGATATGTATATAAGACCTTATTTCATTTTTGACCTAATGAAAATATAATTTGCAAGTTTTCTGTTGTGGAAAACCCATGATGCTTCAATAATCTCTGTTACATAGTCCTCTATGGCAGAATTTTTTTTAAAAAGTAAATTATGTTTCTCCAAGACTACTTACCCAATAACATTATGTTAAATGTATTTTTGCATGCTACGTCACGAATCCAGATGGAAGAGAGCAAGCAAGTGATGACTCCTTGTTTACCGACAGAAGGTAATCTATTTTGGGCTACAAAGCCTGATTGTGTCAAGAGAACCACCAAACCCTCCATTCTGAACTAAAGAGAATTTTGGTTCCTTACTAAAGCTATCAGAAAACATAGCTTGTAATAGTGACTTTAGCAAAGTGTAGACAAGAAGTTCTAATGGATCGAATTATGACATGTTAAAACCTAGAATTGGTTCCATCTGGAAACTTAAAAGAGATTTTGGTCAACTGAAAGATCAATATCCCGTCAAAAATCGTATCTGCCAGAATGTCCAATATCATGGAGGGGCGAAGGTAGACTTTCATTGAGATTGGGGCCAAATGTTTTTTTCAAAAAGAGCCAGAGAATAAAGTCTGCCAGTTGAGGGACTGAGGTATGCAGAGAGATGATTTGGCAACATGCCATTTACCTATGTAAGCCTTCAGAGTGCAGGACATCCTGTTCTCGAGATTCTCTTCACAATCAAAGGTTTGAATTGTTTGACTTGTAAGGTTGTCCTGATAAGAACCAGGCATATAGAAGAGGACAGTCTGGGCAAGGTAGGGCCACCCTTAATGTGATTACTGGAGAGAATCTTCCTCCTGGGCATACTGATCGCTAGATCGCAAGTACACTGGTTATCATTCCAGCCTTGGGATAGAACTCTATTCTATCCAAAGTCTGGAATGATCTCCTTTCTCTTTACATTTCTGGAGTACCTTTACCAACATAGCAAATGATGTCTGTTAGAACAGGGTGTCGATGTAATCCAAGGTGTCGGCGTAAAAACACCAGGGCAGATGTTAAGACCAAACAATAACTCTGAACTCATAAAGAGTGTTGTAGTAAGCAAAATGGAGAAAATGTTCGTTACACAGGGTGGAAAGGGATGTGAATATACGTGTTGGTCAAATTGAGACTGATAGCATACTCAGTAATCTTTGCATAAGGTCCAAAAAATTTCTTTTTTCCGATGTGCAACTGTATCTACTGCAGATAGGAATCCTTCTACCCATCTGACAGTGTATCCATGAAGTGAGAAGGGAAGGATGAGGATTGGATGAACAAACCCCAAAGCCCCTCAATAATGATGATCACGCATCCAGTTTCAGAGAAGAGGAAGATTCAGTAAGCCTGAGAACACAGTAGCTGGCTGCCCTGGGGTATGCTGCCTGCAGGTGGTGGGGAAAGTATGTCAATACCTCAAGTTTGGAGGCCTGAAGGTGGAGAATGTCTGTTTCTTTCTGCCTCTGTACGATCGCCTCCTTGTTAGGCTGTGGTCTCCTGGCATTGGGTTTGGATTGGTATTGGTGTGTATCTGAGGAAATCAAGGCTGCTCAGAATGCCTTCACACTGGCAAGGGCTGAGAAGATCCAAACACTTGTGCAGGGGAAGTGGCGAGTTGGAGAGGCAGTTCTTGAGCTGACTACATTTGAACATCTTTGACTTGTACTTCAAAAAGCAGCTAATACCCAAACAGGGTCATCCCTAAAGCAAGCATATAGTTCAATTTAAGCAACATTGATTGCAGACACACCTCAGATTAGGTCTAAATTGGCTGAAGCCATCAAAGCATTGGCCATGCACCCGAGTAATCCACGCCACATCATCATAGTTGTGGCCATTTTTGGAATGTTCAGTAAGTTAAAAGACTGCAAAGTGAGCCAAATCTAACAGATGATGTTGTCACGATGTTCCAAACCAACTTAGAAATCACATGGAACATGTTCTTACCCACTCTGTAATACAATGGAGCCAGAATGCGGATGGCTGCACACATTCTTGTTGAGAGTTGCAACACATCTGATACCAGTGAGAAGAGGAAGTTGCTGGAACATGGCTTTCCAAGAAGAATGCCTTAGAGTTCCCCAGGTCACCAATCCGACCTGAAAGCCGGTCATTAATCTCTTTATTTCTTGCCAACTGGGAAATGAGCCAGAAAGATGATGTCACTTCTTCCTCCAAAATAAACTAAAGTCTTGAATTTGTAATCCTGGGTAGTTATAGGGCATAGAGGGCATTCTGAAATGGCCACCACCCAATCTATATCCTCGATGGTGGTTTCAAAGCTGATGTAAATGAGATGGGTTTGCCGCCATCTGATCACCATGACAGTGTGCCAGGTCCTCATCTGGGTTAGCCTGAAGTTCAGGACAAGTCATGCCTGATGGCATCAACAACTCTGGCCAGTCATATTTAGCAATATCACTAGCTCTACCTGTTGGGTAGGCAGTGAATAATCGAACAGTGTGAACAGTGTCTGGTATCAACAATACAATAAACATGGTAAACTTTCATGCTCTGAAGTTGCATATACCTATATTGTTTCAATGAAATTCTGCTGAAATGACACAAAAACAAAAAAAATTTAAGTGGAAACTAGTAATGTTTTTAAATTACTATGTTGCTGTTGTAACAGAAGTGAATATGGCGCAGTTAAGAACTTATGAACAATACTTTGTTAATAATTAAACCATAATTCTATCAAACAGCATGAAATACAAATATATAAAGCCTAAATATCAAGCAGAACAATTAAATTTTGCTAATAAGAGCTCTGTAACTGACAGTAAATGAACAAAGTTGAAGGCATGCTAACTGTATGTTGGGACTGGGGTCTTATAAGACAAAAGTCCTGAATGGTGACAAAATCACTCCAAATTGGCAAAAATTTTAAAACAATGCAGTAGATAAATAAATCCATACAAAATATCCAAAAGGAATGTTGTATGGGCCTAAAGGAACAGAAAAATGGCTGGACTGAACTGCATGATGTGTGCTGTCCAAGATGCTAGCTAAAAACTAGCAACACCCTACAGTGCCAAGAACATGTAATGGGGAAGAGCTATTGCCCTTTGTCTAATGAAATTGACAGAAAAAGATGATTTTCATCTTTTTGTAGAGCTGGATTCATCAGATAACAGGCTAATATTCCTAACGTAATGTGAAACGTATTCACAGGAGAAACTCTCTGTTTGGGGTTTGGGACAATGGTGAATGTCAATAACCAATTGGTGACAACATATAAATTTAAAACAAACATTTAATGATTCTGTATCACTTCTATGACAATCAATATATAATTGATCTCCAAATCTAAATCAGTTTGTTCAGACAGTTTGCTCAGGCAGTAAAGATTCCTTTCTATTTTGTTATTAATCTTTTTTTGACCCAAACACCAAAAAATATGTATATTCATCAATTTATTTACTGTATCAGATGTTACCTTTTTGAGAAGGCTGGTTTAAGTAATCAAGCTCCAATCACAATCAGTTTACAATTATTATCATTTTTTTTTTTTACATCTAAAGTAACAGCCACTACAATTTGGCCAGTCTAAATGATTTGGTAACTGATCTTCAGGATATCCAGACCAATTTTATTTCTTCACAATATGTTGTTCCAAGGGTATTTCAATCCAAAACTCAAATCTGTTTCAAGTCCTAAAGAATAAGGTGCTGGCTATTTCCACCACTATGTTCAGTAAGCATCAAACCATCAGGCATTTCTGATACACTGGTTTCATCCTTAGAAGACAAACTTTCTACCTCTCTGATGCTCTAAATGATGTTCTTTTCTTTTGACACGACTTTATGATGGAACACTGAACATATTTCTACTATGGTTATCAATGGATCCATTTGCTATACCCCATTAGGAGACGATTCAATCAGAAACCATTGATGGTTTCTGCAATACAACAGCAGATCTCAAACAGCAGCAAGTATTAAAACAATAATCTCTCATCAGTATAGAATCAATTAAGATCATGATGAAAGAAAAAAGAATATATGACAATTTTTTTTTTAAATTCCCAAAACCATTTTCATTACCCCAAGTGCAAACCATCCACCAAGTTTGTTTCAAGTCATTGATGTAGAATTAGTGTTATTCTGAGGAAACCATTTTGTCACTAGTCACAGTAATGTTGACCTTTTACAATTCAAAACAAACATTTATAGTATTTTTCTGCAAGGACAAACCATCCAAATCAATATGTAACCACAGAGATGATGTAGAAGTCGCATTATTGTGTGGAAACCATATATCTTCTTTCAAACAGAGTGACCTTGCCCTCTGACCGTTTGATCACAAAATCTTTAGTTTTTCCATGCCAAGTGCATGCTATCTGCACCGAATTATACCTACAGATGGCAAACATGGGTTATTCTGCAGAAACTATTTTTCTTCATTCAGTCATAGAGATCTTGACCTTGACCTTAGTCTTCCTTATCCCAACTGTTTGCAATCCACACATTTGATAACAGCTGGTGATGAATTTCAGTTATTGTGCAAAAACTTGTTTCTTTATATTTCATTCAAAAGGGACCTTGTTCTTTTGAGCTTTTGACCCAGCTTCTGATAAGGTTACCCAAAGCAAAAGCCACCCATAAAGTTTGGTAACTAGGTGGTTAAGAACGAGATACTGTGCCCAAGTAATTTTTCTCCATTCTGTCAATGTGACTCTGACTCTAAGAGTTTTGACCCTGAAACCATTCATCCTTATGCATAACATCTACACAAATCAAACTGGTGTGTAATAAATGAAATTGGTGTAAAACAGATGGGCAAAGTCATAATCTATGATGCTTGGCTTCATAGTGGGAGTATAAAAATATCTCAATAACATACAATCGTAAGTGGGCCGTATGATCTCAACCTGAGCAAACTCAGCCATTAGTTTATTTTCAACTAGAAACAAGTTACTTTTTCCATAAGTTAATGATGCATGTGCCTAATAAATTGGTCCAAAACAAAAAGTGTTGTCTTATTATCTGACAAAGAAAACCACAATACATATTTGAGAGAGAGAGAGAGAGAGAGAGAGAGAGAGAGAGAGAGAGAGAGAGATTATACTTACATTTTCATCTGGTCGATCACTTCCTTGTTGTGCCTGTTGTTGCTGATTTTGCAATTGTTGTTGCTGATTGTTGTTATTTTCCCTCCGCAATGGAAACCACCCTGCTTGATACCTTTTAGAACAGAAAGTCAAATAAACCACATTACAAAATAATTAAATTGCATCTTCAATAAAATAAAATAATTGAGCTAAGACCCATAGGCTGCACCGTTAAAGAAAGACCAAGTAAAAGCACATACATTAAAGTATTAAAGATTTATGCTTTTTACTTTTGCCAAGCACAAAACATTCAAAGACTAATGAATTTTACAAATGGCATTTGTTTATGTTGTGGCTGTTCCTGATAAAAATGTAATGCACTGGAAGGTACCTGCTTTTAATTTCATGAAAATGGTGAGGTAATTCAGAACATTCTAAAGAGTTTTGTTTTGAAAAATCCAATTAAATTTGTATTGGTGGTGGACTGATTAAAAGAGTGCTTTCTGCCCCCCCCCCCTTATAATTTTTTTCTGGAAGAACCATAAGCAGGAACATAATTACATAATACATGCATTGTAACTAAGTAAATGGTGAAAGTTTCATGTTGCAAGAACAATGACTGGATCTGAAAAAAATCATATGATGCTAACATCTCATGATTAGCAGTAAATTATTCTCAACATAAAAGTAGCTTCAGTCATTTTAGCGAAGATCTAACTTTTCAACATCAAAAAGATATTTTAACAATCAATTATACATGGAAATTTAAAATACAAACATTTCATCAATGAAAATTTGAAGATCTCTATCCATTTTGAGGAATAAAATGTTAAATAAGCTAAACTAATTCCGTTATTTATATACTTACAAGTATACTACAAAGAAACACACAAGCACCATTAGGAAACGACTTGGTGTGGAATAGAAATACACAATGCCTATAAGAACCATAAGTCTGGAGAAAGTATAGATATAGTCCAGCCAATCTCTCTGTCCAAATTCATCATCATCATCTGCTACAGCAGCACCAGCACCTGCATCCATTCGAACATTTTCATTGGCTGCAACTCTCTCATCTTGATTTGGATTGACTGGTTGGCTAGGAGTTGCTGGTGTGATGGGAGGTGTCTGCTGCTGTTGCCAACCTGCTTGGTAACTAGGAGAAACAAAAAAGTTGTAAATACTCTAATTACCTTCACATACTCACTTCTGTTACAGTTTGCTTTTTGTAAGACTTAAAATTACACAGGGTCAGACACTTTCTGTACCTAGAGCACATTTAGCCACCAGAAGGTTAGGCACATTTTGTTTATTCAAAACATACCTACATAAATACTAAGTAAAGGATGATAAATGTTACAAGCATAGGAAAAAAGATATGCTATCTTTGCCTTTATTTGAGGGTACTAAAATAAAGATGCACTACCAGTCAAACATTATGTTCAACTACTTAATGTAAACTTTGGGTTGTTTTTAATCAATTTCAAATGGTGAAGGCAATCTTCTTCTATTTCTTCTCTACTGCCCTAAATAAACAAGATGTTTAATCTTTTGAAACATATTTTTATCCTTTTATCTTCATTTTTAGACAACTCTACCAGCTTGATCATGGAGACACTGTGCATGCAAAATGGGGCAAATTAACGTGTCCAAGTTACTAATGTAAAAGATTGACCAATTCACTGACCATTGAATCTGCTACAAAATCCGAGATCTAGATAAAAAAAAAAAGTAAGTAGCTGGATAAGACCACAATGATCACATTTCTTGAATTTTTGCTATGGTTTCAAAAGTCCTTAATTATGGGTCAATTCAGCAGAATTTAGTCCAGTCATAAGGGCTGGCAGGTCTGCAGACCAATGATACAATGGTGCACGTTTCCCTAGACTACATACATATTAAGGACTTTCTGTCTTGTGCTGATTATCAACCACCAGCCTCTACTGTGCATATGGTCTGGTATTACAGGTAAATCATTCTGTTGTTATTCATTAGGCTGGACACTGGATTATACACTTGTGCTAAATTTAATCTGAACTTGCAACATGATTACTAGGATGTCATTTCTAATAGTGCAGATCTAGCTTTCCAAACAAAAGAAAAAAAAAACAATAGTCAGGGTGAGCTAAATCATCCAAGTTCTACAGGTTAAATCTGTCAATTTCCAAGCTGATATTTCAGGACTGGGTTGGAATAACACTGAAAGGATTTTTTTCTTCAAAATCAACAGTATTCAATTGCAGTAACAAATATAATTAAAACAGTAAGAAACTTCATGAAGTATAACACTGTTTTACTTACTATTGTTGCATGTACTGTGCCATATACTGGGCATAGACCTGTTGCATGTACAAGTACTGTTCATGTGTGTACATCATACCTGCTGCAGGCATCATTGGCACACTTGGATACTGAGGTATCTGTGGCATTGTGTGTCTGAAAATAAACAGATAAATCAACAATCAAATTTAAACTTGGTTTTAAATTTATTGCAAATAGGTTAAAGTATATGCAATGTGCTCTTCACAGCTTATTTTGTGTGATATAACATTTATTGTGGAGCAAATTCAAAAGCTGAGGAAACTAATGACTCTGAATAGGTGTGCCATGATTGTTGACACTTGTGCCTTTCCACATGTTGTTGCAAAACAATGTGATACCAAAGTGGATTAAAAAAAATATAAATACAACACTTATCACTCTGTAATTTTGCTTACCAAATGTCTAAATAATGTTTGCTGACAATAAACAAACAAAAAGGAACATTCCTAAACAATGTTGTAACTGTCTTCTCAATTTTATAATATATGCTTATGATGAAATTTACAGCCTTTTATTTTTCTTTGAATTGCTGAAAGAGATCTTATAAAATATGGAAAATATATGCAAACACCTAGGTTTAAAATATTTCCTAACAGAGATACTGTAGTTTTTGTTCTGAACCATGGGTTCAGATTCTTTTTATAATTCTCAACTCATTCCAGAGTGACAAAGTTTAAATGAAGTATAACTGTACCTAACTGGTATTGATACAAAATAAGTCTGATTACAAACTGAACTTAGCAATAATTATGCATTTCTGACCAATCCTATAGATTTTCTTTCTATTGTCAACTCCACTGACTGAAGAGAACTTACCCAGCATTTTGAGAATTCCCTGTGACTGTAGTAAAGGAACTCTGTTGGCCTCTGTAACGCAAGCCATCTGAGTCTAGAAAACTTGTATTACCTGATGTTTCTCTTGGGCTCCACTGAGATTCCTTTATAAAACAAAAAAAAAACTGCTGATGACTATCAGACTTTCATCTTTAGTTCTGAACACAAAACCAATAAAATACCAACTAATACGAACCTTAAAGGGAACAATTATGATGGTCTTAAAAGTAAATTAAACGTTTCTTCCATTTTAATGGGTTTTTTTTATTTTTGAAAAAGGCAAAATGACAAACAAAATATGATATAGGATGAAAAATTCCTTGCCTTTTCACAATCGTTCGAACTGTGTATTATATTTGTATTTGGAAGGTGGAACACTGACTATAATCAATGACAGAGTATGCAAGTACAAGGAGTTTAACACCACATTACCATCATACTGGCAAAATGGTGCAGATTAAAAGTAATAAAATGTAAATTCAACAAAAAATTGGGAAAACAGGAGATCATGCCGAATAAACCAATAAAACTTACTATGAAATATATGTAAAATTATAGTATCACATGTCAGGTTAATTGAATGTTAAGTAAAGGAGAGTTTGCATTTGTCCAAATTTTCTCCTCAAAAACGTGTTTGCATTTGGCTGAAAGAAATAAAGCATTTAGTCTTACAATCAGAAAGATTATGTTAGTGTGGTCCAAAGGAGATGAAAAAAGGGCAAAAAGAAAGCTGTACAGTTATGTATATTCATCATCCTGCTAATCAATGCCATTAATTTTACAATGCATTCTTTCTGGAAATATTTTTTTCAGGAAATATTTATCACTAAAATAAAGAGTATATTGATGGAAAATGTATCCACTTCTCACCTGTCTGTCTTTATCATGCATATTTGAACTGTAGTTGTCCGAGTGGACTGATGGGAAAGTAGGGGAACAAACCAGATGAACTGTGTGTCTGTTGCTTCCATCGTCATACTTGAAAATATACAAAATATGAGTAAATATCATTGGCATCCAATATTATATTTTTACTGTCTCAACGATTCTTGAAAAAGCGAGGGTCATATCAACGACCGCCACAGTTATCATACTTTCAGAGTACTAAACTGTGCAGTTTAAAAGTCAATTCTGTAAGACCTGGGTTTTTACGAAGCTGTCTATTAGCAAAATGTAATAGAAAAAAAAAATGCTACTGGGAACATTTTTTTCTTGTTTTAACCAAGTGTTAGAAATTCTGCTAACTGTTAAACTGTCTGCATTAGCAACTGTCAAAATCTGTAATTTAGTGACACAAACTGTTATCTGCAAATCTCATCTTGATGCTTCAAACACCTGCATGTGTATTTTAGAAGCTGTATGAATGGACTATAAAGGCAACATTTATGAAGTAATATGCAGAAAGGCAAGACTGATAAGTTTGAAAAGAATAATTTCATAGATCATGGAATAGGGATTACAAAAGAAAATAAAAATTAATAAAGTTAAAATCAGGTCTGGAACAGTAGATTTAATAGGTCAGCCCTATCTGTGATATTAGCTAAGTACATAGATTATTTCAGTGAGCATGTACTTGCAATTTAGTATCAAGTTTAAGAATGTTCTTGTCTTGGAGTGCACACCAAAGTTCCATATCAAAGAAAGGTTTTAAATATTGGGCTAGGACGTAGGGTGCATGTGCCATTTACAAATTTTGATTAAGTATTTTGGGGTTGAATGGCAATTGATGAAGATTATAATGAGATTTTAAAGAGGCTAATGTTGCAAGAACTTATTTGGATGGGACATAAACCAACTGTCAGGAAGTGTGTGATGGCTAGCGCAGTGATTGGAATAATACCTTTTCTTGGATTGACAAAACTGACAAAATGTAGTCACACTCTGATAGACAAACAAGAGCTACATGTCAGTGTCATTAAAAAATGTGTAAATTAAACTCCACTGCAACCAATAGTTCTAATCTGCAAAGTTCACATCTTCTGAGGGAAGTGAAACCTTTGCTGGCGGGACTCAGATTTTCACCAAAATTGGAGTCTTGAACTCAACAGTTTTAAAATTCTAGTGAAACCTCTGCAAGGCATGGTGATTTGTAGGTGCAAAGTGCAAGAGGATTTGTTTTTTTTAATTAGGATTTTTAACGTAACTTTAACAATAAATATTTCAGTCATATTGCTACGATGTCTGCAGTGAGGCAGTTTAAAGTGATGTCTAGCACTGGGGCATCATGCCGTAGACATGTAGCAATTATTTCCCACCCAGTCACATTATCCTGACACCAGACAGAGTCTTAACACTAAACTCTTAATGCTGAGCACCAAGCGAGGTAGCTGTTAGTACCATTTTTGTAAGTCTTTGGTATGACTTGGCTTGGGAACGAACCCACTATCTCCCGCTTCCATGGCGGACACTCTAACACTAGGCCACTGGAGTGCGGAGAGTGAAAAAGGAATGGAATATGTTCTCACCAAAAGCATGTTGAACGATTGTTCGAGCTGTACTGGAGCTGAAGTGTTTTCTTGACAAGTTTCATCTACTTACCTTATGTAGAATTTCTTTCAATGTTAAATCATCTTTAAGCAATTTTCCAGAATAAATCAGCTTTTGTTGATGCAATTTCTGAAATTAAAAAAAAAAAAAAAACGATTATATGAACCATGATGAACTAAATTGTCAATTTCTTACTTTAAAATTTGTCAGAAAATTTGAACACAAATGGGCCAGAAAAAAGTAAAACCATTGTGCCGATCTAAACCATATATTTAGCAAACAAAGTTTGCATAAAGTTTACCAAGCAAAATTTATGAGGAAAACTGATATGTTTTATTCTCGAAATACCCTAAAGAAATTATCATCCAAAAAATGGCCCACAGGAAATGAGAACTAAAACCTTATAACACCAACCACATATCTAACCCCACCACCACCAACTTAAAAAGCATGAAAATCACTAAGGACATATAAATTTTAAAAAATGCAACAGAAATGATTTTCATGACTGCCTTGGATAAGTGCCAAATTTCATTAACTCTGGATGCTAAACAATTTCTATAATTCTGGTTGATAAATAATTTTTTTAAACAGCTTTTGCCCATTACATTTTGTTCAATTTTTCCTGTTATAAAAACTGAATCTGGAAATTTCAAATATTGAAGCTGACAGGTTTCACCTTTTATGTATAACTGAAAAAGGATATGTAAAAAAAAAATGGAAACGGATAGGAAGCAGGCTTGTTGTTTCCCCTGAAAACATCCATTTAATTTGAAATGCAATAAAGATAATAATGTTTGGGACTCTTGAGATAATCGTCAGAAATTAAAAATTAATGTTATGCTTGTTCTGCTGGCTTAAGTGACTTGAGATCTGCCCAAGATGCAGGAGGTCGCAGGTACAAACCCTGGTCAATGACTTGTAAAAAGGGTACTAGCAGCTGTCTCTCTTGGCGCTCAGAATTAGCCTCTTAATGATGAACACCAAGCGAGGTAGCTGTTAGTACCCTTTTGTAAGTCTTTGGTATGACTCGGCCATGACTCGAGCCCATGACTTTCCTGCTTCAGAGGCGGATGCTCTAACCACTAAGCCCTGTATTGGTAAGGAAATTCCCAAACATTATGACAGTGCTGGTGACAGTTGGGATAAAATATAAATGAATGAAAAAGTTACTTCCTGGCGATAACTGGATTAAAAAGTATATATTTAAGAATGAAATGACGAAAGTTTTGTGCTTTTTTTAAGTATCAATGCTACTTTTCCAGTAGGGAGGTAAAAACAGTCCAGTTGGTAATCAAAAAATAAAGTTGTATTTATCAAAATTGTTACAAATAATAAAAAGTAGTTTCAAAAAATGCAATCAGACTTTAATATCAATTGTGACGTGATTTATGACAGGTATCATATCCTTTATAAACATGGCGGATGATGTCATCAGCTTACTGGTTTACTAGGATAGACGTCCTGCAGATGTTGTTTCAACTTTCCAACTGTCCATCCAAGCATGCATTCAACAGTATGGTCTTCGAAACGTTGATTTGGCGCCTTTATAACCAATGTTACTGAATCTAGATCCATTCTATCTACACAAAATAACCTAACCTCAAAACGTTCAATCTCTTCTACTTCTGTGGTCTTTTCGGTTGAACTTGAAGAAAGCGAAGCAAATTATGGACTTCCTGGCTGTTCTGCCTTAACATATAAAACGACAAATAATATTCTTTACTATTTGTTGATGAATAATTCTTCTTCACACTGGCTACTTTTTGAGCTGTCTTCCAGAAATTCGTGTTGAAAAATAAACAATTCCTGACGTTCGTTTTGGTTTCTATCTAATCGGAAGTAGTCAATGATGACGATTAGTCATGTGTCTGCATGGACTATTTGGCGAAATCTGATTGGTTAATAAAAATATATAGAACATTCTAGGGTTATGCTGTTGTTCTCCGGTTATTATGACCTTATGAGAGAGTGACATTTGTCAGGTGAAGTTGTTTACAGTTGCAACATTCACAAAGGAAAGTTAGCATACTTCTAGGATACTTTCATGTAATGTGACTAAATATCGTTTTAATATTTTACTTCTGGAAATTATACATGACAAACTCACACACATACAAGTAGTAAATGGGGACGATTGAGTGTCAGTGGGAAATCCAGACAAAAGGTATTGCGGCGATTGAGACTCAAAATTGCAAAGGGTCAGTATGAATGTTGACGTTACGGTACTAGCTAAATTGGCAACAGTGTGGCAAAAGCGCCCCAAATAGGACCAAATAGCAAACAGTGGAAACGGGTAAGTTCAGCTCGTTCAGTGGGTGGCGGGTAAGTTCGGCGTGTGGCAAATGCCGGGTAACGGATTCAGCTAGTTCATAAACTATACCAATAAAACAACGCTTGGTGGGAAGGGTAAAAAAAAAAAAAAAAAGATACACATGTATGACAAAGAGAATAAATATTTTTTCGAGGCATATAAGTGGCATTGGAATGGGCCATTGGATTTTCTTATATTTTCATATAAACACCAAATATACTATACACACACGGAAAGAAGAGGGGTGGGTGGGATATTTGTGATAATAACTTGCGATATTCACATTTTCTAAAGTGGACATGTTTACAAGCCGTACAAAAGTGATGTGACTTTGGATTTATGTCATTTGCACGGGCTCTACACTTTACCCGTGTAACGAGAAAAGCTTCTGTTCAAGTTATGCCACTTTTCAAAACACACAACACGCTTGCAACTTTACCTAAAAAACTACTTCTGTAGTTGTGGATATCCCACAGACCTGTCCTAGCATATAAAGCTTATTTAGAAGTTTAGGAATATCCCCTCATCTTTTTATATAGAAATATCGAAATTTTGATGTGTATTTTCCTTGTTAACCCATTATTAGTATTTTTGTATGTGCCCTAAAAACACAAACAATTTTGAGGAAAAAAGTTTGAATTGAAGTTTCGCTCTGTTTATACATTTTTTTTTTCTCTTCAACTTGATGGGGTTTGGCAGATTACATCTACATACCTTCTCAAAAGGGAGAGGCATTTCCAGACATGGCATTGCCTTTGATCCATTCGGGTTTGTTGGTTAGTCATTGTTCATCTTTAATGTTATTTTTTAATTCATTTCTTTTAAATCAAAATGCTTAAATTTGTTCAGTATTCTTATTTCAAGCCCAACAAAAGAAAAGAAGACCAAGTTTGTCTTGAAAGAGGATTTTAACTTTTAAACACAGAGTTGTGCGGACGTGAAGGAAACCACCAGATTTTATTGTGTTCATTCTAATCATGTTTGCCTTATTTCTTTGTGGTTTAGCAATCATATTTTGTGATGTGAATAAATGTTTCAACGGACAGACATCTTGGGTTATCATTCTTGAGGTTTTCACTATAATTTAGTTACTTCATACAAACCCTAAATTTACTAGATTGAGAGAAAAAAATACACCTCAGTAATATATCATGTATCTCAACCTATGCAAATGTGTGTATGTAAAAATGTCGAAGTGAAAAAAGATTTTGTTTAGGTCCATTTCAAAACGCTAACCTGTACTCTGACCGGTCAGTAGCTGACGTGGCAAGAAATTGTGTTACGGTACAACACATGATTAAAAGTTCACACTCCAGTCAGTCTGTACTGCATTGGTAGAAATTCAAGAGCTTAAACAAAACATGGCAAGAAGTTGTGTTACGGTACACGACCCATGATTAAAAGTTCACACTCCAGTCAGTCTGTACTGCATTGGTAGAAATTCAAGAGCCTAAGCAAAACAATGCATCAGTCGTTAGAAGCAATTTTATTGGCTACAACTATTTTCAACCACCTTAGATGTGAGTTTCTTTCAGTCGCTCTTCGCACAGTGACAATATCAGACATGTTTTTCTTCACCTGACCTCTACACTACCTGCCTTGAATTAAGAAACAAACAATGCACCACTCATTGTTAGTGACTTAATTGGCTAACCGATATTTTCCACTGTCTTAGCATCAAATCGGTATCAGATTTTATTCTCACAGTGAGATCAGACGTGTGTTCTGTACCTGTCCACTAGTCACTTTACATATAATAAACAACGCAACAACAACTATACCATGAGTGACACGTGGAAATTGCAGTCTTATTGCGAAATAGATCACGGCATGTTTGGATGTACTATTTTGTGATAACTTTACATAACGTTTTTGACAGAATGATTTTAGTAGGCTAATTCACTCTTGTGATATTTTACAATATTGTTTTTTTTTTTCTTGATGTAGAAGTAATTATTTCAATGAGTGTTTCTAAAATTAATTAAGGAAAATATACCATATAGACGTAAGCAGCAGAGGGGGCGAATCAGACAACATTTTTAAACAAGGTTTCAATGAAATCAGGCTTCTACGGCCAAGGTGTGGTGAATCGGATAGCGTTTTTAAACAAGTTTTCATGGATTAGGATCAATGAAATCAGGCAACAAAAAAAACAATGAAATCAGTCAAGGAAAAAGGGGGCGAGCCGGACAACATTTTCAATGGAATCAATGAAATCAGGCCAAAATTAATGAAATCAATCTCCATCGTAAAAATCCTTTGTTGAAATTCGAAGAATTTTCACGATTTCAACCGAATATTTTATCCAGTCCGATACGATATCGTGTCCTAGGGTCATGTAAATTTATTGTTACAAATCCGTGTGGGGCAGACTGAGCATGACTGAAGAAATTTCTAAATTGATTGAAATCCATATCGGAGCACCATGTCTGCCAAATATTTCGTAGCGTATGTGTATCAACGCCGTTGAATACAGCAAGAATATTACAGTTATCTCTGATCACTTTTGGAATCTCAGTGTAGCGTTGAGTGACATAGATCACGTCCGTGTTTTTATGCCTGCCTCGGGAAAATATTCTAGCTGGGTTTTTTTGTTTATCTAACATTACATCGTCGTATACAACTAAATTGTTGATACTTCCACCGAGGTCTTCTACTGATGGTGCCTCGTCAATATCGGTTATAAATTCAATAATATCCTCGCCGGCAATCTCTGGAGCGTTTTCATTAAAATCTTTTAGCACTTCATAGCATCGTTGGTCATCTACGCTAGGGGCAATTAAATACAACTTATCCCACTTCATCCATCTCATTATTAAATTGAGCAACAATTGCGTCTTGCCGGATCCAGATGGTCCGATTATAATTGCGCGGATAGAGTTTGGTAGCGCTGCATGATGCTTAACTGGTTCTCTTGTTTTAGTCGCTGAAAAATCAATTATATTCATATCTCTATACATAAATTATGGATCTATATTGTGTGAAGTGTAAAAAACGTACTGGCACAGATGACTTGACGACGATTACAACAAAAAATAACCGATCAGCGCTTTCTGGTAAATGCGTACAGTGTAGTACAAAGAAATTTAGATTTGTTTCTAAACCCAAGGAACCTTTAAAAAAAAACGAGGAGGTGATATCGCTGCCAAATTAGCAAAATTCCCTGGAACCCCTTGGGCAAAATACCCTGGAGAAAAACACCTTCCAGGATATAGCTACTGTGGCCCCGGAACACGATTAGATATCAGACTCAATAATCATAACCAACGCAACCCCGGTGAGGAACCAATAAACGCCATTGATAAGGCCTGTCACCTTCATGATGTTGCTTATAAAAGCAGCAATTTGCAACACAGGCATCTAGCAGATGTGAAATTAATTCATGCGTTGAATGCTATTCCTGATAAATCCTTCAAAGAAAAGTTGGCTTCATTTTTGATAAAATCGGCTATGAAAAGCAAATTGATGTTAGGTGCTGGTAATTAATAACAACATGGAATCTATTTATTATTCCCCAAGAGGATACTGGAGGGGTAAATCAGCAATCCATAAACTCGCTAGCGCTGCAAAAGTGAAAAAAAACACTGCGGCTCACTGGTTATCCAAACAGGCACTATGGCAAATTTACCTACCACCGCCTAAACAAATTAATGTCTCGCATTTTGATGTAACCGGACCCAATGAAGTTCATCAGGCTGATCTATTATTTCTGCCACATGACCACGGTTACAAATACGCATTAACCGTAGTTGATATTGCAAGTCGATACAAAGAAGCAGAACCGTTAAAAACAAAATCGGCCACTGAAGTAGCTTCTGCATTTGAAAAGATTTATCGAAGGGGCCCTCTGCACTGGCCAAATCTATTACAAATTGATCCTGGCAAGGAATTTCAGGGTGCAGTGTTATCAATAATGAAATATCACAATGTCACTATCAGGCGGGGGCATACTGCACTGCATCGTGATCAGGCAATTGTAGAACGGTTTAATAAAACCCTTGCTGAGCGGTTATTTGGATATCAATACGCAAAAGAATTCATCCAAGAAAAAAGATCCCGTGAATGGGTTAAAAGATTACCAGCTGTGATTACTGCACTGAATAACGAGATTACTAGAACAATCAACATGAAACCTATCAATGCGATTAAAAAGAAGTCAATACCTGAAAAACCACAAAAAGATTTCAAAGAACCAATTCTTGGTAGTAATGTCATTGTGAGGTATTTATATGAACCAGGAGAGCTTGAGGGTGGCAGAAAAAGGGCTACTGATCCTATTTGGAGTGTTACTGCACACAAGATATCTAGTATAACACGATCAACTGGTAGACCTCCAGTCTATAAACTGGATTCAACTGCCCCTCAGCGGGTTTTTACTAGACAACAATTACAAATAATACCCGAGGATACTCAATTGCCACCACGGGGTCTTAACTAGCACCGTTGCGTCTATTGCACTCAAGACAAGTCAACATCACATTATTTCTGACATGACCGAGATTGTTATTTTTTCTGTCAACGGTGAATTGGCGAGGATCCTTATCCGAATACTGCCAACGCATTATACAATTGCAACTTGCGCAGTGATTATTCTGTTGTTTCTTCAAAGTGATTATTAATTCAGCATCAATGTCAAATTCTCGTTGTTTTTTTTTTGTCCTGTTGTTTGTAACCGGAGAGTTTTTTATCAATAATTTTAATATCAATATCATCTATTGTGGTGTCATTATCATCGAAAACAATTCTTCGAAGTTGATCTATTCTTCGTACTCTGGATACTGCGAGATAAACTAAATTCGACCACTCAATGCGATTATCTACTATCCAAATAATTGTATCCGATATAGTCAATCCCTGTGAAGAATGTGTTGTTGCTGCATAACCTAACGTCCATGGGGATTTATCAGCACGCAATGCATTTTCGACGACGCTGATATCAACCAGCACAATATCATTTAATACTAAATTCTGTTTTTCACTTTGTCCTGGAATATCAACTTCAATGTTCTGTTTTCGTGTATCCGATGGCCTATAACAAAGAGGCACTGGAAGTGTTGCAAATTTTTGTTTATGCAATTCAAATAACTTCATCTGAAGTGTGTCTCTGACTATTTTTCTACTTGCTATTATCAAATCATTTGGTCTCCACAACTCCCAAAAATCATTCATGGGAGTTTCTGAAATTATTTCACGCATTATTTCACATTGGATTCTATCCGGTTGTAATCTGATTAGTTGTTTAAACTCACGTAATATTTCATCTAATGATCTAATGTCATCATTCATCTCTTCGTAATAATCAACGTATGATTTTAACCATTCATGAGGAGGTTCACCGACAAATGGTGGTGGTTGGCCTTGATCGCCGCACATGATAATTTTTGTATTTTTCGTTGACAACCATTCAAGAAATGTTTTTAATACTTGTAACGGTACCGTGCATATTTCATCCCATAATATCACCGGTGGAATAAATTTCTGTCCCATTCGTTCAGGGGTCCATTTATCACCGCTCCATCGGAAAAAGCTGTGATAAGTACCAGAATTTTTTACATCTCGTTGTTTTATGTCTCTGGCAAGTTTGTGAGTTGGTGTTAACGCATTCATGTTGATTTTATCCTTGAATAAATTGATTACTCGTGTTGTCTTTCCTGATCCTCCACAACCGTTTAAATAAACTGTTTTATACCGGCATATTGGATCAGAAATCGGTGGTGCATTAGAAAATTCTGAACACTGATTGCTTTTTAAATAATTATTTTCAATTGTAACATCTGCTGATGGAATATAATCATGAAGCATTTCTTTCTTAATTCTCCATGATCCCCAATTCTCGTTGCCAGTAGCCTTAAAATCAGCCATTTTGCTATTTATGTAAAATGAATCAGTGGCAACTCTAACTGCGGTGTCAGGAAATTTATTAATCATTGAAAACAGATTAATAGAAGCATAACCAAGCATAGAAGCTCTCAAATGTGTGTACTGCGGATTGTATCCATCATTGTAAGTAACAATTGTACCCAATTTGGTTCCATCGGACATAAATGCGTCCTTACGATTTACATATAGGCCCCTATTCGTTAAATCCGCGATTACAAAATCGTATTCAGCATTGTCTATAATCAATCGTGAAGAATATCTTGTATTATCATATTTGCCACCTTGGGTAAATTTACCGATTATTCTTCGTCCAAGATCTTTTGCTTCATTGTTTCTGATTTCAAATAACTGTTTGGACCAATTCATGATTTGTTGTTCATTAAAATCAGGAAACAGTTTTCGCTGTTCACTAATTATTTTTTCTAGATCAGGTTGCGGTAACCAGACTGATTTCTGTGCTCGATAGGATATAATTGCTTCACTGACAATTAATGATTTTAACATCTTACAATCAAGCATATACCGTAATAACACTATTGGCATCCAGTGTTTTTCAGACATGTGTTTACCAATCCAAAGATAACTACACGGATGAAGTCCCTCAGCCATTTCAAATGATACCACACAAGCGAATCCGGTTAAATCAAAATCAGGCAGTGGTCCATTAATCGAACACGGGTCATTTCGTGTGTGGGGTGTCCAAATCGTTTAAAATATTTCTCGCATTCTCCATACCCGAGAAAACTTCCTGGATAACACGCAATCATATCAACGGAAATAACGGTTTCAGGGTCGTATTTTGTATTCCATAACCCTCCATGGCTGTATTCAAGACAGGCCAATCTGACATCTGATAAAAACTCACTTCGTGTTGGTTTCCACGCGTTTTTCTTCCTAGCAAAATGTGCTGCAATTGATGGTACTGTAAAACAGTTTGCTAATAATTGATCGTTGTCTTCCCCCTCCAGTGAAAACTCACTAGCTAGTTGTTTCATTTGATTATGCAGTTCTTCAGTACGGTACAATTCTCCGTTGGGCCTTACAAACTGATCAGATCTACATTCCTCGTCTGAAGTACTATGAAATAGCCACATTGACACAGGATCGTTTTTACTCAAATGGTAAATAGCATCAAATAATTTCTGCTCTGAAAAAAACTCTTCGGTTTGGGATAGATATTTTACGGTTCTATCCCGTGGGAATATTGTTACTGCAGATGACCACGCGTGTTCGTTATGATCAATAATTTCAATTGGGGTTCCCTGTGATTTATATTTCGATTCGTATAATACTTCTCCGGTGATTGTCCTTACTGATATTGGAAATCTTAATGATTTTTCTAATTTGGTTATATCTTGAATTGTTGCCCCATGCTCTCTTACCGTTAATTCCCACTCGGTTATTTTTTTTCGTCTTAGATCAGTTAGTTTATTTCCCCGGGACGCATTTGTGAAGTGTTCTATTATTCGTTCTGCTACACAATTGAGCCTTGTCGAATATTTCATAGGTGCTAGTTTTGCAATATCAGGTTTTTCATTGAGCGGATAGATCCCGTAAACAACTGCTGTGACAGGGTAAGATCTTTCGTAGTATGGTTTGTCAATTCCGGTTAAAATTCCTGGTTTGAATCCTGATTCACGGTGATAGTTTTTTTGCCCTTGAGAATGGGTTCAAATTTATCCCTAATGATCCATTTTCCACCATCACGGATAATGAATTTGATTCGGAAAAAATGACTTTCTTCCCCAAGACGTGAAATTATCACTGCTGCTTTTTCATCATTCATGGTAGCGTCAACAACACCATCAATTCGAAATGTTGACCAACAATAAGATGCTCCATCACGCTTGAATTCATTAAAACAGTCTCTGATGGGTTTATCAAGAATTTTATTCTTGGGTGTATTAGAAACTATATCAAGATTGAATTGAGCATCTTTCCATGGTAATCTCTTGTTACGTTTTTTGGGTTTATCGAGATTAAATTTAGGATTAATTTTCAATAATCTCTTAAACTCCCTCATGTTTCTGTCTACTACACGTTTTTTGGGTCTATCGCGATTAAATTTAGGATTAATTTTCAATAATCTCTTAAACTCCTTCATGTTTCCGTCTCTTGGACGTTTGTTACGTTTTTTGGGTTTATCGATATTAAATTTAGGATTAATTTTCAATAATCTCTTAAACTCCTTCATGTTTCCTTCTCTTGGACGTTTGTTTCCGTCTCTTGGACGTTTGTTACGTTTTTTGGGTCTATCGCGATTAAATCTAGGATTAATTTTCAATAATCTCTTAAACTCCTTCATGTTTCCGTCTATTGGACGTTTTTTGGGTTTATCGATATTAAATTTAGGATTAATTTTCAATAATCTCTTAAACTCCTTATCAGTATTGAATTTAGCATTTTTCGAAGGCACTCTCCTTAACTCCCTCATGCTATACTAAAAACAAGTGTTTAAATGAAAGATTTATGTATAATGATTCACTGCAAATGGATCAGTCACTGAATTAGACAAATAGTATAGTATACGAATGACCCAAGAATTCAGACAGCACCCTGTGAGTACAAATTATGAAGCATCCAGTGATGGTGTTGTAAGACACTGTAGACTGAAGAACCCAGTTGGAAGGGATAATGGTATGGGGTATTTGATGTTTACTGTTGGAAAGAAGAAATATTACAATCATCGTTTCGTATTTGAATGTTTTAATGGATTGATCAAAGATGGTTTTGTTATTGATCACAAGGATTCTAATCCAAGGAACAATTCTTTATCAAATCTGCAAGCTATCACACAGAGTGAGAATTCCAAACGAGGAAGGACTGGCACTTGTTCAAATAAAACGAGACCAGTAAAATCTTTGAATACAACAACTAACGAAGAGAAAATATTTAAATAGATATATGAAGCCGGCAAGTATTTCAATATTTGTAGAGCCTTAGTACGATTCGTTGCAGAGGGGGTTTGTCGATCTGCTATTTCAAAAAAGAACGGACAAAAAATTCAATTTAGTTATGTCTGATGCGTCATATTTTTCAATTAGAGATATGTCATGTTATAGAATAATGAATTCTGAAAACATGAATAGCATCATAGTTGAAATAGCAAAATTGAAAAATCAGGATATCAAACTAACAGATGGGTTAAATCCTGATCAAATTGTGTCTGATTTTCAGGATATAGAATACGGAGTTAACAACAATAAATATATGCTACCAAAGAAATATGCACTCATCAAAAGAATTCAGAATTCTATTAGAGACTCTTTCATTTTCCAGTGACATCAGTGTGTTCGTTCCGTTGTATACTATCGTAGAGGGGATACGAAAAGAATTAGGTAACGAATACGAATTGAAAAAAGAAGTCAACTCTAAAATTAGAAACCTACGGGCGTTAATTCAATTTTGATTGCCCGACCCTTATCATTTTTTGATTGCCCGATCATTGATTGCCCGACCATATCATTTTTTTTTAGCCGACCCTCAAGGGATGTCAAAAATTGATGGATGATCAAGGGAAAAAGTGTGGAAACTATCAGTATTATTTATTTTATATACAATTATGATACTTTCCACAAACCTGATAGAGCCGTTAAAACACTTCCATGACCGTATCAAAAATCATCCGACATGTCAAAAAAGTGTGGAAACTATCAGTATTATTTATTTTATATACAATTATGATACTTTCCACATCAATGATAGAGCTGTTAAAACACTTCCGTGACCGTGTTAAAACAGTGAAAATATTTCATACTGAATAAAAAATTGATGGACGATCAATGGAAAAGTGGGGAAACTATCAGTATTATTTATTTTATATACAATTATGATACTTTCCCCATCAATGATAGAAGGTGTTATAGGATGAAATAACACTTCCATGACCGTATCAAAAATCATCCGACATGTCAAAAAATCGAATGGGGAAAGTGTGGTATTAATTATTTTATTAGAGAATTCCACACTTTCCCCATCAATGATAGAAGGTGTCTCACGATGAAATAACACTTCCATGACTGTGTTAAAAATCATCTGACATGTCAAAAAAGTGGGAAAGTGTTTTACAATTGAAAAATTGTTTCTGATTTCAAATAATGGTCAATGAAGCATTAACAACCCGATTGGCTCGTGAACGATTAGATGCAATTAAGAGATTTGTACCAATTCGTGACTCTGTAAGAAATAAACTGCAACAACGACAGAGTCTTCAGACTGATTTTGCTTTAGGGTCTGAAGAATTGTTTAAACCAGTAACCACAGCAACGAAAGGGGTAGAGCGTGCTATACTGGGAGATGATCCTGACGGTAAAAGAAAAGAAGAGGGTCTTATTCCTGTACTTGAAAAACTAGCAGCGAAAACTGAACAAACTGAAAAAACTAAACCACCTACTAATCCGAAAAAAACGACTGTTTCTCTGTTGAATAAATTTACTGATAATGCTAAAACATTAATAAAACAATTTAATTTATTCAAACCAAAGGATTATCAAGCTTTTGGTGATTTTGCTGCTCAAAGCTATAATTCAAAAAAAGATTTTTTAAAGGACGAGTATAAGGATGATAGAATATCAAGTAATGATTGGTCCGATAATTTGTATAAAATAAATAAAGGGATTGGTCGTTTGAATAAGGATGAGATGGGGTACAAGGAATTTCAAAGGGGAATTAGTAATTATAAAAGAGAACAAATAGAAGAGCGACAACGAGAAATAGAAGAACGACAAGAGCTAAAACGTCAAACACCAACACGTAGACAAACAAGAAGACAAAAAAAACAAGAAGAACTTGATGATGATCCTCTTGATTATTTACAACTCTCAAAGGATGAAAGTTTCGGGAGTGGGATTTCAGGGAAAAATCGTCTAGTTGGAAACACTTGTCCTGATAGTGTTATCAATGATATATCACGATTAGAAGTTCTAATCGGAGGGTTCCGAGCTGGAAATAACTCTCCAGAAATAATTAATGAAGCAGATGATATCTGTAGACGGTTATTTCAAGGTGGTATCATGCATATCAGCACATATCGAGATTTCATTGACGAGTTAGCAAATGGGTATCACAGTGATTGAATAAAAACGCTAGCGTTTCCAATTGACAAATTGTTTTACAATTGAAAAATTGTTTCTGATTTCAAATAATGATCATACATTACAATCATGATAAACCAATCCCCGTCTATGTAGTTAATTCACGGTTGCCAGTTTATAGAGCATACTATGGAGATGGTTTAGGCAATACCATTTTAGGATTCTTTTCAAGAATGGCTCCAAAAGTGATGCCGTTAGCTAAACAATTATCAATGAAAGCCATTGATGTTATTCGTGATAAGGGTATTGGTGCTGTTGGAGATCTTGCGGGAAAAGCGTTTTCAGCCGCGAAGAATAAAATAACATCATTAGTGAGACGAAAAAAGAAACCGTTACCGTCTACAGCAGAAATGCCTGCAAGTGTTAGTAAAATAATAAATAACGCAGTAGATGAAAAACTAGCGTCGATGGCTTTAAACCCCGACCCAAATATGATAGCGGGAAGTGGCTTTAAAAAACTACGTCGATGAAATCCTACGGATTTTCACGCTAGCGTTTTTCACGATGAAATGGAAAATCGCGATTTAGACTTTGATAAATAGAATAAAATGTTCAAAAAGTCACCTGATCCAGCGTTTGATATAGACGCCCCAGTCCCCAAGAATGATTCTGTACGTGATTATCAATATTACGCCTATCATGCAATAGACCCAAATAGTCGAGCAAGAATTGAACTTCAAGTCCATGATACCAGTAAATACTTTTTGCCCTGTGAAGCGTTTATCGAAATCGAAGGAGAAATTGTAACAGCTACTGATACTACTGCTGTACCAGCACCGTATCCAGCTGGTACTCAAGTCGGTTTTGTCAATAATGGTATTATGGCGTTATTTGAGAGTGCTAGATATCTCATTGATGGAAAAGAAATTGAGTCGATAGATCGTGATGTTGATGTGGCTACAACAATCATAGGGTTAGCGAGATATTCTGATGATTATACAAGATCCGTGGGTCCTTCTATGATGTTTGCAAAAGATGTTACAAATACCGCTGGAGGAAATCAATTTGTTGTAAGACAACCAAAAAAAAACGTGATAATAGTGATGCTGGTATCGAGGATATGATTATAAACAAAGATCCTAATTTCAATCTAGGAGCTTCAACACGTATTTTAATGTTGGAAGGGCGGCGTAAATCATTTTCATGCGCGATTCCACTGCATCATATATTTGGATTCTGTAGAAATGTTAGAAAAGTTATTTATGGAGCGAAGCATACAGTATCGCTTGTACGAAAGAGTGATGATAATGACGCAATTTGGAGGATTCCAGCAGACAATGCAAATCCCAATGTTGATGCCGGTAAAGTCAATTTAACAAAAATATCATTGTGGATGCCAGTGTTGACTCCAGCAATTACCGCAGAAGAACGATTACTATCATTTATGGACCAAGGGGGAAAGTCGTTGTTGAGTTGGTTATCAGTGAGTACAGATGTGAAGCAATCAAATATCAACGGGTTATTCACGTGGAATCTAGCATCAAAACAAGGTGTTGCTGCGCCACGTCATATATTTATTGCGTTACAGGATAACACACGAGTTGGCAATCAACTCTCCAGCCATATGATATTTGATCAGTTAGGTGTGAAAGACGTCTCACTGAGAATAAACGGCCAGCAGGAACCATCTGAAGATATACAACTTAATTACACAGAAAATCATATTGCACGCGTGTATCATAGATTGTTGTCATTTATGGCACGTGATCAAAATGTTGATACCGGTCTACAAATATCACAATATGATTTTAAGAATCTATATCCAATCTATTACTTTTCATTGGAACATCTTGATTTAACAAGACAATCTGTTGTTGATATACATTTTAGAGC
This sequence comes from Unio pictorum, assembly GCA_030141615.1. Taxonomy (NCBI): domain Eukaryota; kingdom Metazoa; phylum Mollusca; class Bivalvia; order Unionida; family Unionidae; genus Unio; species Unio pictorum. The sequence goes on along the minus strand of JARLTB010000187.1, from coordinate 1,336,855 downwards.
TAATGTGACTCGTCCTGTTGCTATTGCTAATTATAGAGCGGTTGCTGTCATTCTCAGTGATAAATCAATGTTGTTAGAAGGTGTTGGAGGAAGAATGAGAGTGGTAGATGCCCCAGTAGAAAATCTTTGAACGATTTTCTCGATTTTTCATTGAAATTGTAAACGATTTAGAATCAATCTATTATGTATAACATGTCATATAGTGTTATTAGTGTTGCGTTAACTCCTGGTCAAATCAAAAAATTGCAATCAGAATCGGCTAAAAAATGTGGAACCACAATCACGTTGAAACCTAATCAAATGACTGGTGGTGCAAATAAATTATCGCTGACAACTCGTCAAATAAAACATTTCAATGATGCACTTGTAGCAAAAAAAGGTGTCCAGATTACTCTTTCTGCGGCTGCTATCAAAAATATGATTAAAACAGGCGGTATATTCCCGTTGTTAGCTGCAATACCAGCATTGATTGCAGCAGCAGCCCCAGCGGTAGCTAAAGCAGCGGCGTTAGGAGCCGTTGGTACTGCAGCAGGAATGGCACTAAAGAAGGCAATTGGACAAGGATATAAAAAAGGGAAAGGGTCTAAGACTACCAGGAACCCCGTATTCATGGTACAGCGGAAAAGGTCTAAGACTACCAGGAACCCCGTATTCATGGTACAGCGGGAGATCCGTTCACGGATCAGGCCTGAGAATCCCAGGAACGGTTTATTAATTGAGGAATCTTTGACTCCAATGTCCAATTTTGATTTAATGGATGCTGCTAAAAAAACTGGCGATTAAAAATTTCAGAGGTGTCTTTATGAAAGATCAATTACCGGCACAACCCGATGATGTTGAAACCGGAATCATTGATTTAGATAACAGCACTGGACCTGGTACTCACTGGGTTGCATACGCTATTGATCCACGTGGGATTGTCTATTTTGATTCATATGGATTAGCCCCGCGAAAAGAGTTTATGCGTTATATAAAAAAAATTTCAATGAAGACTTGGTATTCTACGCTACCAACACAACAAATCAATGACCCACCAATATGCGGCAGTGAAGTATTAAATGTCCTTGACGCTATTTCAGCATCTAGAAAACCACCACACATTGTCGTAAATGAATACTCTAGTAATCGCTTTTTAGAGAGAGAAAGAGTTTTACAATAACATGATTGATATTTGGGGAAGACCTCTGAAACCCAAACCCGATGACACTGCAACCGGTGATATAAAAAAAAAATTAAAGATGAAATCGCTGAGACATTGAATTTAACAAATGTTGACCCGAATGAAATAGTTGTATTTCAAGACAAACAGGGTAAATTGAAAACTAGTAATATTTCTCTGGATGATATTTTGGTTAAACAACGAAACGCCGTTGAAAACGCAATAGCGTTATATTCCAATGATGGCAAACTCAAACCCGGGGCACTTATGTCTACAATCACAGATAAATTCACCGAATACAATAAAGAATTTGAAGAACATTTAAGAAACTACAATAGTTTCCGTAGAAATGTTGTTCATAAGTTCTTTGGATCCCCGATTGTAGTTACACCATCTATCGCTGAAATTAAAACGTTTATGGATGATCAAAAGGTCATCAACGAAGAGACGAAAGGAATAGACGCCGCTGAAATTAGAAAATCTATCGAGGATAGTAAAGCGATAATCAATAAAGTAAAAATTCCACATCCCGTAGCGAGTATCCGCAATATCGTGTACACGATGGCCAGTGGAATTTTCGATTGGATAAAAGACATTCAAACTGAGTTTTCTTTTTTAATTCTGGGTCAGGACAATATTAATGGAATTTATCGGATTACAATGATATCCAACGAACAATTTAAATTAAGAATTCCTGGGGAGGAAAGATTTGGTATCGATACGTTAACATTTAATGTCAATTCACATCACATACTGATTTTACTAAGTGCGGTTAGTGATAGCACAGTTAGAAAAAAAATATCATGGGTGTTAGAATTTGTAGCAAATTTACCTGGAAATCCCGCAATTCAATGATGAACATTTAAAATAACGATGACATCAACGATTTCATCATCGCAATATCGCTATGATACAGTCAAAGAATTTTCAATAAAACTCAAAACACTCGCTGAGGAGTATGCAATGAAAATAAAAAAATATCGCAGGAGAATTACAGTCATTGACGTTACAGTGTACTCAGTATCTGGTGTAATGGCCGGAGCTGGTATTATACTGTCTTCAGTGACAATGATAGCTCCGATTGCTGTTCCAATTTGTATATCCGCGGTGGCTTCAATCGCTGGTATATTAACCGGGATCACAAAAAAAATATCATCATGCAGCCAGAGTAAACTGCAAGACTATGTGATTAAATTTCATGTTGTATCAACCGCATACTCGCAATTATCCTCATTGATATCGTCGTCACTCGATGATACAATTATATCAGATAGTGAGTTCTCAGCGATGGTCAGTATTTATGATTCCGCGATATCAAAATTAGAAATACAACAACATGAGTATAATAACAATGACAACACCGATGGAATTGGAGAACACAAACCCGAAAACCAGAATGATCTCAATAACCTCAACGATATCAGATAGTGAGTTCTCAGTGATGGTACGTGTCTATGATTCCGCAATATCAAAATTAGAAATACATCATGAGTATAATAACAATGACAACACAGATGGAATTACTTCAACAAATAGTGGAGAACACAAACCCAGTACAAACAAGCATGATCTCAATAACCTCAACGAATCCTGAATTCAGTGTAAATTTCCCTTCCCCGGTTCCAGTGAAGGAAATCGCGCTAGCAAAATTACGAGTGTATCACAGTTGGCCTAATATCAGATCAAAATCATTTGGTGGTCAACAACCCAATAATTCACTGGTGTTTGCAAATAAGAATAAAGACGACGGTACCCCAGACTGGAACGTTGTTTCCATACCAACCGGATCATACCAAATTGAACAAATAAATGCTGAATTGCAACGTAGAATAAAATCGATTACTGGAAAAGAGTCAAAAATAGCTATAACGGTTCATGAGCCAACACTATCATCTGCCATTGAAATAAGCACAGAGGGTTACGTCGTAGATATCTATCAGAGTTCTATAAGGACAATACTAGGATGGCCTGAATTACCACCCCGGGGAGAAACCGTTAATTTACCAGAACCACAAAAAACCGATTATATCACCGACAGGATAAAACTTGACAATCCAGTAAAAAGCTATAGCGATTACAGGATTGCTAGAGATTTTTTTTATATCTTTGACGATATAGATAAGGGAGGGAAATATCTTGTTGTTAGCGAACTTAAAATCAATAAAAATTTCACAGCAATGAATAATGATTTTTCACTGTTGTTAATACCTCTTAAATCCGGCTCTCTTACCCGAGATGAATTTATCAGCGTCGTAGAAACATGTAACAAAATTATCGACGATATGGAAAAATTTAATTCACAAATTATTCAAGAGGTATTGGATGACAGTAATCCTGAAACAAGAACAATTTTTGCAGAAGGCAAGGGCATCCCCGTCAAGGATATTCCAACAGTCTAACTACCAGGATATAACGTACCAGAACTAAAAAAAACTTCTCAGTGATGCCATCGATGTTGGTTTTAAAATAATTCATGATGCATGGAAAAAAACATCATCACCGGAAATAAAAATCCTCAAACACAATAATGACCCAGATGGTGGTGGCAGGCATATTGCTCCGTTCAATGTGAATATTTCATCGGTGATTGCGCTCAATTTAGTATGTGATGTTATCGAAGGAAGTTATCAAATAAATCTAGAACGATCAAATCAAGCTCAGCAAGGATATATTTTGTATTCATTTGCACCAACAGCTCCTCCAGGATTTTTAATAATTGAGTCCCCGGTGAATCCAGTCTATATGCGATGTCATAATAATTCATTAACCAGAATTAATTTTAAACTCACAGATCAGTCCAATAATCTAATTGATTTACAAGAGGAGGTTTTACAAATTAGTCTGTTTGTGAAATCCTAAGGATTTTCATTCTATGACCCTCGAACACGATATCGTATCGGACTGGATAAAATATTCGGTTGAAATCGTGAAAATTCTTCGAATTTCAACAAAGGATTTTTACGATGGAGATTGATTTCATTGACTGATTTCATTGATTTTTCATTATTATTTTTTGCCTGATTTCATTGATTTTTTTTTTGCCTGATTTCATTGATCCTAATGCATGAAAACTTGTTTAAAAACGCTATCCGATTCACCACACCTTGGCCGTAGAAGCCTGATTTCATTGAAACCTTGTTTAAAAATGTTGTCTGATTCGCCCCCTCTGCTGCTACGTAAAAGTCGTGATTCTTTTTTAAAGGAGAGATAACAATGTCTTTTTCTCTCCGTTGTATTAGGTAAATGACATCTGTTCCCGTTCAAATATACCTCTCCAAAATTGTGATCAGTAAAGGTAGTCACCATCATTATGTGAACTGTTCTGTTTGTCGTGTAATATTTTTCCAATACTTACACCCTAAAATTGTCGAACGATTTTTTTTCTATAAGTAAATCGTTGGATGAAATAAAATCTTGAGTTCACTTGTCTTGTACAATTCATGTATCTTAGCTTTATCTTACTTTTGCACTACAGTGTGTCACGAAGAAAAAAATCTAATATTAGATGTACCTTTTATTTGTTCTTTCTTTTCTTCACGGCGTTTTCAAGAATGACAAGAGTGACATTGCACTGTATACCACTGCCTATAGTAAACTCTGAAATATAAAACCAATCTCGCGTTAAAAAAAATGTAACAATGTTCGACTTATTTTCTCTTAGATTAGACTGCCGATAGAACAAGTTGCGTTTTGGTGCTGCAGTTGTCTCTCCCTTACATTTGTGACAACTTTGCAACATTCTTGGTAGCGTGTACTGCAAAACACAGGACATCTCCGAAATTTAGGATCCAGAACAAGAAATGTTAAGCAGTAAATCGACAATAAATATCACACTATCGTTTTTATAAAACTGATGAATGAATTAAAACAGTGAACATTTCTCACATATAATGCATGGTTATCTTAATGTGCTTCATTTTTTCACTGTACCATTTGTTTTCTTTTTCTAGCATATAATGATAATTCTGTCTTCCCATATCACAAACCGCGCGCGCGCGTGTGCGATTTATGATAACAAATACAGGCTTTGTCCCTACACTATGTGGATAGTATATGTGGGTTTTTCCCCTTGCCTTCTTTCTATGTTGATAGTATATTTTGGGGTTATTTTCATCCCCTTCTATGTTGATTATGGTGTGTGTGTGTGTGTGTGTGTGTGTAGGTTTGTATACGTTCGCGTACGTTTTTGTGGCTGGTAGATAATGAGGTTTGTATGTGTTTGAGTACGTTGTGTGAATAGTAGATATTGTTGGGTTGTTATTGTTTTTCTTCTTCTCCTTCCCTTCGGTGAGGATAGTAAATATTAGGTTTTTCTTATTGTAGATATTGTTTATTTTTAACCTATTAAATGCTTCCCATCTGTATGGATAGTAGAAAAGGGTGGGATTTTTTTTAGCTGGCTGTGTGGATAGTTTATTTGGGGTTTGTGTATAGTATATAATAGGTATTTTTTTTCTTCTCATTCCGTGTATGAATAATAGATATATTTGTGGGTTTATTTTAGCTGCTCTTCTGAGTGGATAGTATTTTTTAGGTTGCTCTTTTAGCCTCCATTCTGTGTGGATAGTTGTAGCAGTTGTAGGGTTTAACGCCATTTTTCAGCTATACATGACGGCCAGTATTAATAGTGGAGGAAAAACCTGGGAAAACTCCGATATGAACACCGACCCACGAGAAGCTATTGGCAAGCTTTCTCACATAACCACATTAGCTGAATCTGAGACTCGAACCCACGCAGAGGTGAGATAGCAGTGGTCCGTAACGGTGAGTGCTTTAGACCACTCGGCGACTCGGGACCCTCTGTGTGGATAGTATGTTTGTGGTTTTTTGTTTATTTTTTCATCCTCTTCCCGTATGTTGATTAGTATATTTGGTGTTTGGATGAATATAAGAAACCCAAATGCCCTTTTGAGGGCCGCTTATATACCACAAAAATATATTTATTCTCTTTGCCATATGTATGTATCATTGTTTTATTGGTATAGTTTATGAACTAGTTGAATCTGCTACCCGCCACTCAGTGAACTAGCTTTACTTACCCGCCACCCACTGAAATAGCTGAACGTATCCGCCACTCACCGAACTAGCTGAAGTTGCCCGCAACCCACTGTTTTCTATTTGGTCCGATTTAGGTCAGCTCCTTACCAGAATGTTGCCAATATAGCCAGTGCCGTGACGTCATCATTAATATACACGCTATACAATCTTGAGTCTCAATCGTGCTATGACCTTTTTGACTGCATTTCCTTTGATGCTGACTCGTCCCCATTACCCATTTTAAGGTTTCCAGCCCCGTACTCCTTGCCTTCGTTGCATTTTGACATTGTTGAACCAATTTACAGGCCTTTTCTCTTTCGTTTTCAGATTTTATATTCGTCAGCGATATCTGCCAATGTTTAATAAAGAAAAAAAGATTTATGATATGTTGCGTTACCTCGTTGTCTGTTTAATAAAGAAAAAAAAATCATTTGTGCTATGTTGCATGTGCATACGTTTATGTTCTCTCTCTCTCTCTCTCTCTCTCTCTCTCTCTCTCTCTCTCTCTCTCTCTCTCTCTCTCTCTCTCTCTCTCTCTCTCTCAACATTAAGCCAACATAATTTTCATATTGAACTTTGAATGATTTTAAAACATTCACATCAAGCACATATGAATGATATAGTTATAGAGATAAATTATACATAAATCTAATAAATCTAACAAAAGCATAAACGTACCCAGACCTTTAAATGTAGATTAAAAAAATGCAAGCATTAACAAATTCGGAGAGAGAGACAGTGTGTGTGTGTGTGTGTGTGTGTGTGTGTGTGTGTGTGTTTGTTGATACCTAAACAGTTATGCGTTCCATGTCAATCCCGATAGAGTCCGGGTTCTGGTTCTAAAGAGTGTCTGTCTATTGATACACTTTTAAACTGAAAATATAATCCATTTTCTATAAGGATTCGAAAGATACAAAACGTAAATACCCAGGGTTAGCTTTTCTCTTAATAAACTCAAGATGTGTCATAAAAACCATACTATTACAACATTCCTGGATGCCTTCCATGTTCCTGATTTTGTACTCTCCAAAGCACTGTTCTTTTTTTTTGTATTACTTTTCGTTCATTTTTCAAGTAAATTTACATAAATTAGTGGGTTTTTTAAAAAATAAAGTTTACTTCATACTTCCTTCAAAAAGTTTCTTTTTTATCATCATCATTTAAAGATACAGGATATTTTCCATTCTCAACGAAGTGCATATACGGTTATAATATTCCATATGATAAATGACTGAGGCAACATGTCAGAGTCTCGCGGGTCATGAGCGCTATTCATATAACACTGTACAAGCCCACTTGTCAAAAGGTATTGCACAACATATAGAAACAACACTCTAACCCCCTCCCTCTGATACACGCTATCTAGGAGATGACCGCCCACGGTATAATTGCCCGGTTCGAGTATAGAATGTATATAGTAAACTGAGCTAATATATTGAACAAAAACTACGAGCCCCCGTAAAGATAAATAAACAATTTAATCAAATACATACACAGTGCAATTTCCTTTCATTCGGAATACACGTGGTTTTAGAATTAACTTTCACCGAATTACAAATAGATTGAATATAGAATTAAACAAATTTAGCCGTTCATTTACTGATAGTTAACTTCATCAGAGAATCGAGAGTTCAATCAAATTCATCCGAATTGTTCGATTTTCATGACCTGTTATCGTCGAACTGCGTTCTCTGCTCATTCAAATGTTGACCCAGTGGTTCCTGTCTCTCGAGATACTTTTCCTTCGTGGATGTTTCGCTCGAACTCAGACTTTTCCTCTGTATCGATGAATGCCCCTCGCAACTTCTGCTTCACAATATTCTTTTCCAGTCTTGTACTTCCTCTATTTGCGTACTGCACGTCTCTCCAAATAAAAAAAGCTAATTTCCTCCTTCCTTCCAAAAGAAAAGTAAAACAACCTAAGTCTCTTGTTACACGGTAATAGCTGAGACTGACCGTTTCCCTGGTTCGAACAATCAGATATTACTACCAGTGATAATAATTTTACGGCTAGTAATTAACTACACGTCTTCAAATCTATACCATTAAACCATCTGTTAATTCGGTTTGCCTTGACCTAATACATTATACACTGTCGCTAAATTATCTACGACATCCAAATTCGGTGAATTCACATGCATTCTTGTAAATCATTAATTAAAGTAAGACATTAAATCTTAGAACACAATCAATATTCAAACAATATGATAAATTCAAGAATTAACGTAGCACTTCCGATCATAACTCCACATAGTGTTTTATTACGACATCAATTAACACTACGTCATTCTTAACTACGAATTAAGGTAAGAATTCTAATTCATAATTCAAAAGCGCATTACTAAATTAATGTAAAAAAATGAAACTAATCATACAAATGTATCAACAAATCATGCAGATCTGTAACGAAGAAACATTATATCAATTACATCACAATAAACGTGGATTTGAGACAAATACCTCGTGTTTTTGGTGCGTCTCTCAACCGTTGGTTTTTGGCGGTTTTTTCGATCACGCTTCCTTGACGAATGGATTTAACTCAAATCACATCGGAGCCTTTCTTCCAAAATAATTCTACACTGGCTATTCTCATAATAGCGAATTCAGAAGACTGAAGTAAATTTCAGCTAGTAGGATATTATATTCTAAAGGTTTCTCGTGTAAAACACACCCCTTATTTAACAGTGACCAATCAGAACAAATATATTTTCTCGCGCTTTCCTTTAAAAGTCGCTTACATCAGCGTGTCAAGGTGACACGCTTTGGTTTTAAGTAACAAATCTCTGTTCCTTATCAAACATGACACTTTCGTGATGAAATGAAACTTTCCCCAGGTCACGGCGGTCAGTACTGACCCCTGTATAAACAACTTGTTAATTAGTACGGTAGTCGACTAGCGTTTCCAGGCGCCCCCCCCCCCCCCCCTCCTGCACGATGTGTCGTAAATCTAAGAAATGGCTACCTGGCTAGAATTAATAGTTATTTAATAGATTCGATCGAAAATTTGGCACTTCACATAACAAATCACTGAAAAATCGGACCCCGCTCACTCGCCCCCCCCCCCCCCATTACATATCTTATAACATTTTGACTTAACCTACAACGTGCGGTCAACGTTGACTTTCAAATAAAACAAGCTTAGAGTATTACCTTCACTTACTGCAGTTAGTTCTCTTTCATCAAACCGCTCGTCATTTTTCTTGCAAATGAGGGTTAATATCAGAGAGCAAGCCCGACCATAGGAAGTGCGGGGCCGCAAGTCAGCAAGCGATGAGCGCGAGGCCCTGAGCAAAACAATAGCACTGCGGAGTTGACTTCCTGAAAGGGCGGGGCCCAATGTGGTTGCCTCGTTCGCCTTGCCCCATGGCCGGAAATGTCAGAGCGACTGAGTCTAGTCTATGCTCTTAAACTAAGTAACAGAAAAGGGTGAAAGGCAACAAGCTTGTAAAATTCAATACATAATATATTTCCTCTGAATACGTAGTGAAAATGAGAAAACAAGAACTTACGGTATTGTTAATTAAATCCCAAACGAATCCAAAATTATAGACACAAGTCCCAATAATTTACAGTTCTGAATAAAATTCCAGTCCAGAATAAGTCCAAAAACTAAAAGCTTTGATGCGTATGCGTATGTGATAGCTTATAAAATGATGACGTGTCAACAGTCTTTTGTTAAATCACAGTTATATAATTCTAGTTTTGAATTCATTATACACTCAAGTGAATGTCTATATCCAATGATTTTCACAGAGCAATTTGTATCTCTAAAGAAAATAATCACTTGAATTCAATAATTTGAAAAAATAAAATTTACAGCCCAAAAATTAAATAGTTGATACAACAGTTAATACAACTTTAAAAGTGATCGGTCTTAAAGATGTTACGAGTTTAGGCTGTAAGAAACGAAAACAGTATCTCTATAGCTAATAAATTTACATTACAAAAAAAATGTATTGAAAAATTGAAACGAATTTAAAGCTGACAAACAAATAATCAAATTAAAAGAAATATACATCAGATCTGATATTCGTAACAAACACAACTGAAAAAGTTCTCTCAGTTACAATATTATATAGTTTTCTACTTGACCTCAGGTCACAATTAGCATTTTCTATTACAAAATAATATTACTTAACGGAAAATAACCTAGAATGTTTACAAAATAAAAATCATATTCTAGATTATATAAAATGACTAAGGAAATTCCAAACCTAGATAGCTGAATGTTTGACTTGACCTTGTCCAAAATTCAGTTCTGTTTTACCTGAATTGACTTTATTCTATCAAAACTAATACATAGCTAAATTATTCTCTATGTGTACGAGTTTCAAATCAGAATGTTTATTATTTGAAGTAAATGTGTTTAGTTGGGTCTAGACTGGGTGGGACATTATGTTATGTGTCTGCTGCATGTTTCCTCATTGCTATACAGTATCTGACACGCTGCAGCCATACAAAATGGGGGGGGGGGAGGGAGTGATGGATGGTATTTTTAATGGGATATTAGATGGCATATAAGGTATGTGAGAGCATTTTTGTTTTGTGTCATCTCCTATTACAATCTAAACTAACACAGGACGCTTTTGGAATAATTGTTGAGGTTTGAATGGTGTAAACGATGTAATGGATGGTATTTTTATAGGGTGTTGAATGATATATAAGGTGTGTGCTAGTATGTTTTGTTTCCTTTCATCTCCTTCGTCTCACACTTTAAGCGAAATCATAACGGTTTTTCCATGGTGTGTCGAGTGATGGATATATGCTATCCATCTATGCGAAGGTGTAGTGGATACTATTTGTATGTGGTGTTGAATGATATATAAGGTGTTTTAGTAATGTTTTGCTTATTACGTCTCGTTTTTTCCATTCTAAGCTAACACATGATGTAGTGTAAAACGGGTGTAGGATGTTATAAGTGATGTTTTGGATATTATGTTCGTGAGATTTCGTAATTTCTTAGCTAACAAAATGGCGTTTTGAATAGTGTGCATATTGGATGTTGAATGGTATACAAAGTATGAGAGGATTTTTGTGGGATTTCATCTACTTCTCTTAAACTTTAAGATAAAAATGGCCGCTTGTGAAAGTTTGTGTATCGGATGCTGAATAGAGTATGGATATTAGATGGTATAGTGGTGTGATGGATAGTGTTTTTGTGGTGTAAGTGGTAATGTATTTTGTGCAATTTCTTCTTCTTCTCTTACGCTGTTCGCTAATACAAAACGTTTTGACTAGAGTGTATAATGGAAAATTGGATAGTATATAAGGTGTGATAATAAGTTTGAGTCATTTCTTCTCCTTCTCCTACATTTTAAGTGAGCACAAAGACTTTTGAATAGAGTATTTAATGGGATGTTGGAAGGTATATAAGGTATGTGTTAGTAGGATTGAGTGATTTTCATCTCCATCTTTTTCATTCTAAGCGAACACAGCACGTGTTTATTTGGATAGTATGATATTGCTGGATGTGCATAATGGGATGTTGGCTGGTATTTAAGGTGTGTGAGAGTATATGTGTGCAACTTCAGCCTCTTCATTTGTCAGTGCAATCATGATACAAAGTTTATAATTCAACATTTGCAAATCTATAATATCAAATGAATAAATGCATGAGGTTACACGACTTAACTCAATAGCGAATTACAATATTAATTCTTAACATTGCTCATATCTCAAAATAAGCATGTATATCAAACACTACGAATGAATCAAACTACAAATGGTAATTCTGCGTACTATGTATTCATATATACTGCAATAATTAAGGTACACTTACTTTGCAGTAATATTTCACAACAACCGAGCAAATAATAACTAACATGTTTGGAAGCTCCTTGTTATTCCTAAAATATACAATTTTCCCGCCAATAACGAATGGCGTCGGAAAAGCTTATTTGACTTACTTTCCGCAAAATGGTTGTAGCATACTGACTTATTTAGTTCTCCAGATGATATATTTAAACTTGAGTTTCTAATGTTTGGGACGCCTTGATCAATTGCGATTGGGGTCGGTTAATAATGATCAGACACCGCCCATCCCAACCGTCTGTCAAGGGTGGTTACGATCCTCTTTTATGCTCCCTTATTCCAAACAAAGAAATCACCACTTACTTGTGAACAATGTTACGTAACTGGTTTTGGCAAAATAACGCGCGCGTATCTTATTTTATGGCTACGTCAAATAACTGTCTGGATATCCTCATACATTTTGACGGCGCGAAATCATAGCCTGAGGGTCTAACATACACATGTTGAAATCTGGTTTAATTCTACAACGTGACAGGTTTCCATATAAATTTCCTCAGGTTGTAGCTATAAATATATACGAGGGTTTTTAATTGGATCGTTTTTGTGTATTTGTTGACTTGTTTGTTTCCTTGTAAATGTTGTCCCGATACACCCTTGACCCTATAACATTTCCCCCCTAATCACAATACTGACCCAACCTGTTCCATCCCCGCCCCCGTCCCTAGACAACCCATATACATTCCCCTTGCTTTTATACAGGCCCTATACATTTTCATTTGTCGCTATATAGTCTTACCCTATTCAATTCCCCTTTGTCGCTAGACAGGTAGACCCATGTTGAATTCCACTTGTCGCTATAGTGCCATAACCAGCTTAGATTCCTCTTGTTGCCTTAGTGCCGGGGCACCTTTATAATATGGAAGTCCCATTGTCTCTAAAGCGACCCCATTAATACTTAGCTATAAAGTTTTACAAATGTTGGTCACAACATGTTTAGAGATGATATTAGGGTGGAATGGCACGTGCGGGCGCCTATAAATCACGTTAAGTGAGAATATTTGCTAACAATTCCTGTTTCATGTTATACATGTCTTCTGATAGAATTCATAATTCAAAAGTATTTTTGGTAACGTCAAAATGTGATATAGACCGATTCTGAAACAAAGACCTGTCGGTGAATTAGCTATTACGTTACGGTCGAATACGCGGATACTTCAGAGATCTTTACCGTACGGTGAGAAAGTCTGTTTTTCAATGTCAAACTTTGGCTTAGACTTAGAGGCCAGCAACTCAACAATTTAACATATCAGTACTACTACCCCTGGCAGTTTTCAAAGAGACCACCGGTATCCAATCAGAATTAAGATAGACAAATTTAGTGGCGGGTTTCTCACGCAGCCATACATTGTTCTATTACAGTCATTGTGAAAGAATCAGTGTACGTTTGGACGTGTAAAGTTAGACGACACTAGAATGCACTCCGAGAGCAAACTAGGTACTCGTAAAAGAGCGGGAAAAAGAGTTAAGGAACTTCAGACGAGATTAGGAACAAAGGCATCTAAGGACGTTTTCTGAGTGGGTCAGAACGCCACCCGAAGATTAGAGAGAGGAGAAGATGTAGAAGGCCAGGAGAATAGGCGGAAGTGCGAATGCGCTGGGCTGGAGACGGAAACAAGAGTACATGAAGTACCGAAAAAGAGGCCGAAAGAATAGAAACAAGGGTACCGGATGTACCGACAAAGGACTACATTATAGAAGTTACAGATGAGTAACACAGAAGGAACACTGGAAGGAGGAAACACTCTCATCTTTAACTTCACGTGATGAAATAACTGGCAATTAGAATATTGTCTTGTATTTTTTTGGAAACAATTGCATTGAAAAATTGTCCTGTAATTGTTGAATACTGTCATATAGCTTTTCAAATTGCTATACCTTTCACCTTAATATTTTTATATTTTATTCACCTAGACCGTCGGGTTTGCTGACTAGGTCTCTAAGCTATTAGTTGTCCGTACTTCGGTGTTAGGGTTATATTTATATATTTATGGAGTGGTGTAGTATCTCTTCTTCTTCTTTATGACTTTTTTAGCTTTATGTTTTCCTGCCTCGGCCTTCAGCTGATAGGCCTATATTTGCCGATCTGTCTGGCTCAGTGCATGATTAAGCTGATCCTGTATCATTTGTATCTAGGGTCCAGAAATCAAAAATATTGTTAACTTGCATTGTAAAGTAATTTGATTTTTTAATTTGCTATGCAGTCAGATAATTCGAAAAATATGTCTGACATTTCTGAAGTTGAAGGCATTATAGTGCTATAGTGATAGAACAAGTGATGACCTGGAATTGACAGTTTGAAAGAAGTTAGCGCCGGGCCCTTGAAAGTGCGTGGCCCGTAGAATATGTTAATTTTGTTACTTGGAAGACTCTGGCTACGCGTCTATCTATAGTAATTTAGTCCAAATGAATTCCTACCAAAATGACTCTGTCCTCATTGTATGTATGTATGTATGTATGTATGTATGTATGTATGTATGTATGTATGTATGTGTGTGTGTGTGTGTGTGTGTGTGTGTGTGTGTGTGTGTGTGTGCGTGCGTGCGTGCGTGTGTGTGTACGTACGTCCAAAAGTACATACATACGTACACAAGTACGTACGTATGTATATATGTATGTATGTATGTGCTAGTCTAGTCACATACATGCCATCCTACATCTCTCTCTCTCTCTCTCTCTCTTTCTGAGCATTTATCCTTCTTTTAAGTTTTTGAGTAATATTTTGCACTGATATACTTGCCATTTGCATCTGTCTGTCCCTATATCTATCTTTCTGTCTGTTCACATACTAGTTTACCCACATACATACCTCCTTTCGTGCATCTCTCAAGTAATATGTTTTTCAGTGTAATCAAATGAAAAGTGGCGTTTTGTGCCATTCAGGCCATATTATATACATGTCTACTTGTTTAAAAACATTTTTAAAAAAAAGTTTATCGTTTTGCTGAGTTAATACGATTAAATACTTTCATAAACAGTTCATGGTAGTTTTGTTCTCTTTTGTTTTGAAATTTCTTATGTATATATCTGTTAGTCTAGTCACATCACTGCCCCCTCCACCACCACCACCACCACCCTCTCTCTCTCTCTCTCTCTCTCTCTCTCTCTCTCTCTCTCTCTCTCTCTCTCTCTCTTTCTCTCTCTCTCTCTCTCTCTCTCTCTCTCTCTCTCTCTCTCTCTCTCTCTCTCTCTCTCTTCAAATTTGTGGTAAAAGCGCTTTGAGGTTGTTTAACAGATAGTGTTTTCACCGTAATTCTTTTAAATTGCGGGGCCCCGAGTGGCCGAGTGGTCTAAAGCCGTTACGGATCACTGCCATCTCACCTCTGTCTGCGTGGGTTCGAGTCTAAGATTCGGCTAACTTAGTTATATGAGAAAGCTTGCCAGCAGTTTCTCGTGGGTCGGTGATTCTTTCCGGGAGTTTTCCGAGTTCTTTCTCCACCATTAATACTGGCCGCCATGTATAGCCTATATTGTGCTTAAAAATGGCGCTAAACCAAAAAAATACGAGCAAAATTATTAAATTGTTTAAATAAAATGTAGTTTTATTTTATTTCCTTGTGTATGTTATGCTACCAGAAGATTTGGGGTTTCGAGCGCTAACCCACAGTAATTTGAACAGGGTAAAATGAGTACTTAAAATATGTGGAGTTCTGAAAAAATCTGACTTGTTTCAATTGTGACAATTAATATTCAATTTTAATTTCGTTTCGTAAGTTTAAATCTTTGTTGATAAAAACAAAATGTTTTGAGAGTTGTTCCCCCTTATCATGTTAAACCAAAGAGAATAGAAATCGGCTCCAATCTAAACTTCAGGTGTTAAGACTACACGTGGAAGTGTCTAATTTCCCCAAAATGTTAACAAATAAGATATTTTTAAAGAAAACTAAGAAAGGTGGGGTGATGAAAATTGTCAGGGAGCACTATTTACGAGATGATATCACGTGCGGAACAGAAATTTGTGATATTTGCTGTCAGAAAAACAGCTGTCTACAAGAAAACCCCAGCAGCAGAAGTGAACTTGTAACCACCTCACATTATCTCTTGCCAGATACAAATGTTGTACTTCATCAGGTGATTAAAAACACGAAAAGCTTATATAAATAGTTTGGTATTTTCTTACTAAACTATTATAATGTCCGTAGATTCGTGATATTCATCAGTTGAATAGTCTTACACAGTAACAGGTAGTCCTACATGTAAGACATAGCACATGTTGATTTTGTTTAAGTGCAAACATAAATATCAGCGTCAGGTCTTACTTGTAGGAATAGGTAACAGGCTTATTCGGTCCAGGCTTATTCGGTCCAAATTACAGGCTGATTCAGACCAGATTTTTTGCTGATTCGGACCATGTGAAATATCAATAAGTTTCGTCTGAGATTTAAATCTGACACTTACATTTGTTAAAGATATTTCTCATTATTTCCCAGGTACTTTGAGCAGTTCAAATATGCGTATAAGGAATCGATCATCAAATTGCATTTAATGAATCAATCATTAAATTGCATATAAGGAATCGATCATTAAATTGTATGCAAATTGTTGGGGACAAAAATTGATAAAACAGTGTCCATGCAGCAACATTTATTCATACATATTGATATGAGTTTACATTATTTGTGTCCACACATACAGGTCTAGGTAGATTTTTGCCTTTGCTAGATTTATGTAGAATTTATTTATACTGTCTATTTTGCTATATACTAATTGTACAACTTAAAATTTATATCTTGAAGGAGAAAGTGAGGTGCTGTACAATTTTTGATTTAGTTCGATAAAACACCACACAGCAATATCATATGTTTATATTCTTCATATTTTTGCAAACATAACTGTTTTTCTGTTTTATTTGTTTGCCTTTGTAAAAGACTCATTATGAGGCGAAAGTGCTAAGACAAGTTAGGTATTAGTTTTGCAGTTCATTGAATATATATAAAAAAATTTATTTTGGTTATAAAAATCTAAATGCTATAGATGATATGGAGTTTGTTCTGATTTCGGTTAGACTTGCTAACAACAGTTTTCATAAATTTAAAAGCTGAATATCAACTTTTTATATTCTCTTAGCGTGTTGACAAAAACAGTAATAACTAATTAACTAAATAATTTGTGTATTACACGGTTTTTCTTATAATAGTAAACATGGTCCGAATCAGCCCGTCATCTTTTCCGAATCAGCTCGTAATTTGGGCCGAATAAGCCCGTAATTTGGGCTGAATCAGCTATAGTTTGAATCATCCAGCATTCAGTCCTACAACAAGAAGTATTACATATTTTTGTTTTGGTCTTACTGCCTTTTTAATAGTCGACTGACAGGAGGACGATAGAAAACATTTCTCACACACTTTGCAGCCCATATTGACACTCCCACAAATTTAAAACTTATTTGCTGTCTTTATCCTGATGGAATCAAAGTATAACTGTAGCAGATGGACACATTTTTATGTTCAGTTCAGCTCATTGACTTGCATTGAAAGCCGTGATTGCTGGTTTTGGATTACGTTGGACATTGTTTAGTTTCTCATGAGAATCACTTTAAAACCACATGTTTATTTTCTGACTCTTTCATCAGTGTGGTAATATACGGTTCTAACATCCAGTTTGTACAAATGATCAGATAGTTACATGTCACATAAGGTCAACTCCAGGATCTACACTCAGTTATAACCAATGCGTCTTACGATAACATTATCATAGGAAACTGGTGTGCACATGTTTTCTCAGTTTGGGAGAGTTGTGACCTAGCCATTAAGGTAGTTAGACCAAGCCTTTCTATTGTGTTAATCAGAGAAACAACATTGATTCGCGTCAATTTGCATGCCCATGATGCAAGGGTAGAAACACTGCATTTGGTTCTCCAAACAAAATAACCAACAAAATAATACAAGGAACTGTATGATTTCGGTTAGCTTTAATACTATTAATTAGATGTGATACTATGTCAAATTTGGCAACATGTTCCACAGTTGAATTGTGAAAGGCAGAAGGGAATTTAACTAAAGTGTCATTTTGACAATGGGGGTTGAATAATATTGGATGATCGAGTGGTATAAGTATTTTTGTTACAACTAGAGGCAGAATTGTATATTGTAAGTAACTTGGAGCATTTTAAACAGCTGAATTAGTTTATGCTTATACTTTATAGCATCTGTTTCAGCCAGTGCCATTATGTTTACTCTATAATAATGCCCAAGCCACTCTTGGTAACACCTAATACAATATTTATAGCCTCCAGGATTTCCATTACTGATCACTGCAATCTCACCTCTGTCTGCAAGGGTTCAAGTCTCATAGTCGGCCAATGTGGGTATGTGAGAAAGCCTGCCAGTAGCTTCTAGTGGGTTGGTATTTCTTTTCGGGGTTTTTCCCAGGTTCTTCTTCCACCATTGATACTGGCAGCCATGTAACCTATCATGTGCTGAAAAATGGCATAAAACCCTACAACAACAACAACAATAACTTGCAGCCTCCCAAAAAATTCAGTTATTCTTTTTTTGTAAAGTAGAATTATCCCAGATACAAACAGAATAGATACGAAAATAATAAGGAACGACATGATTAAGCTGTCAGATTGTTGAGTTAATAAACTTCAACACATTTCAGTGATTTGTTTAAGTTTAAATGTAAAATCATTTATAGTATTTGTAAATAATGGCAAACATGAAAACAATGTATGCTTTTAATCACAGACACATCACATATGAATGAAAGGATTTTGTGGGATTGCAGCAGTAATTCAGTTACATAAAAATGATCAGCTATTGAAAGTTGCTTTCATTTATCAAAGTTGTATAACAAAGATAAGACAAGAGAAAAAATTTAATATATAATTAGTATACATTATAAGAGATTACTCCTTTCCATTATTAACATTTTGAACTCTTAAAATTTGGTTTTACTAACCAATTATAATCAGTTATCTGATAAGTGGAACCTATTATTGATTATGAAATTCTGATCAATTCCCATCACTAGATCAAAACTATATTTTAAATTTGTTAAAATATTTACTTTCCCCAATGCCTTTTTAGACAAATGCTTGACATCAGCTTGCCATACGGCATCCCAAGAAAATATAATTGTATAATATCTTTGCTGTTTAGGATTGTTATTTTTTTTCATTTTGCTTGCTTCTTATGACCATTGATTCAGTTTTGTGAGGGTCACTACTGACTAGCACAAAACCTTGACCTGTCCTGTAATTTTGCATGTCTGAATTTAGGATTTGGTCAGCCTCATTTGGATTTTCAATGATTATTATAGTGTAGTAGCGTCTTAGTAATGATTGTACATCATTTATGGTATCATTTATATATACTCAGTGCTAAAGAAATAAAATAGCCTGACACCCAGGGCCCCTATAATTTTAGATCTGACCCGTCCTGTATTCAAAGTGAGGTGCCCATTGGGCTGGTAGAAAACTGTTTTCTGTTTGCTTGATGAAACTATAATTGTAATGAAATGTGCAAATGTATTTTCAAGATGTTGACGTACCAGCCATAACACAGTACAATCTAAGTCAGATCACCACTGTCTTGGGTGAAATTTTAATCAAATTGAAGCATGGCATGTCATGCTAAAATTTGATTTTGTACTCCCAAACAAGCTAACATGATTTTGTTTCGAGAAAACTCAATTTTTCAGTAATTTTCACCCTATCCCACCCCCACCAAAACAGCACTTTCAGTATATGCCAGTTACAGGTAGCATGTATAAACAGTAAACAGTCATGATTGAAGCTGATGTAAAACTATCCCTTGGGCAGTTTAAATAGAGGCATTTAAAGGCAAAAAGGTCAGGTATAATATACCATTTCATATATTACTTAACTTCTAGCTGACAATAGCTAGCGAGATGTGTTTGAAGAAAGCATTGGGTGAGCCCATCATGCTAATTTGCATAGGTAAGATCAGGAAACGGAACAGTCCATTATAGGTAAATCAATGAGATGCTAGATGCTTGTACAAGAACAAAAGTTAGTACATATTATTGCCATGAATGAGAATGTTTAAGTCATATGTATTATATTTCGAATAGTGGCAATGTTTCTTTAAAGTCAGATTAACAGCTGTCTCACTTGGCACTCAGCTTTAAGAGGTTAGTGTTAGGACTGATTGGCCTGGTGTCAGGATGTTACTGGGTGGGACATCATGCTACATGTCTGCAGCATGATGTCCCAGTGCTAGACATCACTATAAACTGCCTCACTGCAGACATCATAACAATATGACTGAAAAATTGTTATAGCTACGTGAAAAATGCAAATCAAACACACACACATACAAAGTGCTAATTTACTTTCTGGACTAAAATGCCATATGTTCATTGAGATGCAGGATGAAGTCTCTCTGGTACTCCTTGTTAATATTTACTGTAGGAGTGAAGACTCGCTTGTTCTTGTTGTTTATATTTAAGGTATATATCCTGGTTTTTCAGTGTAGTCTCTGTAGCAATCAAAATAAAAATTTACGGTAAATTTTCCACTTTTTCTTTAGCCAGTTTTGGTTAAACTTGGTAAGAATATTTCATTTGTATTTACACCAACTATATTCATGCAGTCAGAACAGGAGCACACATGATATATGTTTTAAATTCTGAGTTTAACCCTTTGGTGACAGAGAGTGCATGAGATAGCTTGCCATTGGCTTATTATGGGTTTTACTCCGGGGTTTTCCCCGATTCTTCCTCTACCATTTATACTGGCTGCCATGTGTCTATCTTGTGCTTAAAAATGGTGTTAAACCCTACAACAACAATAACAGCAACAGAGTGCAGTGGTGGTAATATATGTAAAAACAAACATCCAGATTGTCATGGTGATCCATGCAGTTAGCGTGGTTTTGAAAATTACTTTAGATTACACACTAAGAATTGGAGAGCACAGATGGATTCAGTTATTTGATAGACTATCAAGAACTAAATTTTTGTTTTCTTTCTGTTTTTAGATTGATGTTTTGGAAGACTCCAGCATTCAAAATGTAATCATCTTACAAACTGTATTGGATGAGGTAAGTTTTCATTGTGCCTGCTAGGATGTAAACTTGTTATAGAGATTAATTTGGCACCTGTATTTTTGTGTCCATCCATACATCCATCCACATCCCGGATTAAGATAGTGTGAAAGTTCTTTTCTTTCCAATTATTTCGGTACAATTTAATACCATTCACTTGGGATCAGGAATCATTTCAGTATTTGCATATCTTTGTAATCATGGGTCATGGTTAATCCCATGGGGTTATGATTATCATCCTGGGTCATTTATCATCTCATGGAATGAGGATTATCATCCTAATTTTTGTATGATATCATGGTGTGATGATTATCATTCTGGGTCTTTGATCATCCAGTGGAGTGAGGATTATCATCCTTGGTCATGGATCATTCCATGGAGTGAAGATTATCATCATGGATCATAGATCATCCCAGGGAGTGAGTATTATCATCCTTTGTTTTGGATCATCCCACTGAGTGAGGATTATCATCCTGGGTCATTGATCATTCCATGGAATGAGGATATTTTATCTTTTTCTGACAGTGATAGCACACACAGTAAGCATGGGATTAACCATGAATGTTTTACTTTAAATATACTTTAATAAGGTGGTCAATTTCTTAGATACAGTTGGCCACAGTCATGTTACATGGTGTTCACATTATGATGCATACAACACCAGTTTACTGAATTGGTCAGGGTGACCTACATTTCATGCTTCACTAAATTCAGTTAATTTTATTTTTACCCCTGTTACTTATGTTTTCATATGACTTAGTTTGTGGATATGTCTTCTGGGTAAAATACCACATTGCCATAAGCAGGTCAATTTGAACAGAGGTACAAAGCAGCTTCTTCTTTCACCCACGCACTCACATTTCCAGAAGTAGAATGAACATACTGTAGGATTCAATTTAGCCATGCATCCCATGTGCTCTCAAGGGCCTCACTATGCTATCATTTCAATCTCTTGATGCTTTAAAAACCTGCCATTGTGATATGGGTTTGTGCCTGCCATTGTGATTTGGGTTTGTGCCTGCCATTGTGATATGGGTTTGTGCCTGCCATTGTGATATGGGTTTGTGCCTGCCATTGTGATATGGGTTTGTGCCCCATACACTTTAATTTTTCCCACTGTGAAAATGTTGACATCATCATGTAAACATACAACAAAAAATATTTTACTTAATGAATAGAAGTCATGGAAAAGCAATCGGTCCACAGGTTTAGACTTTTCTGTATCTTTATTTATCATTTTACCAACTTCAATATATTCTATATTACATTGGCTTTATATGTCATCACTTCCTAACGCAGACATGCTGTATATAAAAGGGTAATAATTATGCAGTGACCTTTGACAGAATTTCCATAAAATTGGTGACTTAATGTTTCAATTGTTTTCATTTTTGGGGCTTCCAATGAAAATTAAATGTACATGTGCATATTGTGTTTTTACATATTATTTTTGTTCAGGGAATGTTTTTCTACATTGTTTGTTTAAAAATAACTTTATAGAGGGAAAGACCCATTCAGTGTTATACAGGTATATTGTAATGTCAGGCTACATAATTCTCTGACTCTCACTCTCCACAAACGTACTTTAAAAATCCTTTGCACTTACACCTGCCTGGGACTTGCTCAAAGTAAAAATATAGGAGGAAAGTTATGAAAAAATGTACTTAATTCCTTTTGATGGAACACCCATAGTAACAAACAAATGTCATAAGTAAAAATGGGAGAAAATCTTGTGCATACGTTGTTTGTGAAATGATGCCTAGGTGTTATATGGTTTAGAGATATCAGGTTTGATTTGTTTACTTATTTTTGTCATAACAGTGGAAAGGTATACATACCACATTACTGAAATGGGCCCCAAGTGGTCTAAAGCGCTGTCCGTTACGGATCACTGCCATCTTACTTCTGTCTGCGTGGGTTTGAGTCTAAGATTCGGCTAATGTAGTTATGTGAGAGAAAGCTTGCCAGTAGCTTCTCATGGGTTGATGGTTCTTTCTGGGGAGGTTTCCAGGTTCTTCCTCCACCATTAATACTAGCCTCCATATATAGCCTATATTGTGCTGAAAAATGATGTTAAACCATAAAAAACAAACAAAACAAACTGAAATTGGTTGATATGTTTGTACCCTAATATGTTATGATTTTCTTTATCAGTCTAATCAGAAGGATGCATCATTATTTGGATGCAAGATGCCATGTTCTGTAAAACACTGGTTTTTGAAATTATGTTAAATTTTTTTTACTCTAGGTTCGACACAGAAGTGCCCCAGCTCATAGAAGACTCAAAGACATGATATCAAATCCAGACAAACATTTCTACTCTTTTTGCAATGAGTTCAATAAGTAAGTTATTACAATCAAAATGTATGTCATGTTGTAAATATTTTATACAGCTGACTTGTGAACATGATGTCTTGCAATTAGATACCAATTTAGGGAATATCATCAAAGTCTTAATTGTTTCTAAAATATGGGAATATTGCTATATATTTTACCTGACTGCAGTCTGGCTGGCTATAATGCCTAATACTTTTACATTTCAGAACAAATTTCAATACATGTACATCAGTCTTTGAAATACTTATATATGTAACTTTATTATGGTTTAAAATATGTATGTTACTATTTTAGCCTGTCTTTTTGCATGGGTGCATGTGTTTGTGAGTGTGATTTGGATTTTAACAGCTTTAACAATTGTTCAGTCATATTGCTGTGATGTCTGCAGTGTGGCAGTTTGTAGAGATGCCTTGCGCTGGGGCATCATGCTGCAGACAATTCATTCACATCCTGACACCAGGCCAGATAATACAAGTCTTTGGTATGACTCGGCTGAAGATCGAACCGATGACATCCCACATCTGAGATGGACATTCAAACCACTAGGCCACTGGAGTGGTTGCATTTGTTTGTGTTAATTTATTACTTTTGTTCCTTCACTTTTGACATGCAACTGCCGGTATTTTAAACATGACTCCCTTTAGCCCCAGTTATATTACATTGCAGTAAGGGGCCCCGAGTGGCCGAGTGGTCTAAAGCGCTGTCTGTTACGGATCACAGCCGTCTCACCTCTGTCTGCGTCTGTTCGAGTCTAAGATTCGGCAAATGTAGTTATGTGAGAAAGCTTGCCAGTAGCTTCTCGTGGGTCGGTGGTTCTTTCTGGGGTTTGTCCGGTTTCTTCCTCCACCATTTATACTGGCCGCAATGTGTAGCCTATATTGTGCTGAAAATGGCGTTAAACCATAAAAAAAACAACACAAAACATTGCAATAAGATCTCATCATTTTGTGAAAATTTGACAATGACCAGTGCAAAATTCTAATCATACAAGCTAGCCAATATTCACACATTTTAAATGTGAAAATATCTGATTATCTGTTGATAAAAATGGTGAATAAAAGAACAACCTGAGAACATGTCAGTATATAATTTATATTTATACTGATACAATACAGCTTAGTCTTATTTCTGAATAAAAATATCAAAAAACGCTGCTCACTCAAGTCAAGCTGACTTTATTTTCTGACAGCTATAATTTATATTTATACTGATACAATACAGCTTACGTTTTTTTGTAAGTAATTTGAGGACTCTATGGTCATTTGACATTATGACAACTGTTTTGAGGACTCTATGGTCATTTGACATATCGACACGACTGTTTTGAGGACTCTATAGTCATTTGACATATCAACACAACTGTTTTGAGGACTCTATAGTCATTTGACATATCAACACAACTGTTTTGAGGACTCTATGGTCATTTGACATATTGACACAACTGTTTTGAGGACTCTGGTCATTTGACATTATGACAACTGTTTTGTGGACTCATTGGTTGTTTGGCATAATGACATAACTGTTTTGAGGACTCTGTGGTAATTTGACATTATGACACAAGCTAATTAACAGACTCATTGTCTCAAGCCAATTACAATACATGAACAGTGTCAACATCATACTAACACCATAGTTTAGTTCAATTTCTTGTTACAATTTCTGTGAAGTGTTTGCCTATGGCTGATCTGTGGACTGTTTCTCAAATATCTGGAGTGATATATTAAAAAGTAACATGTTGGGTCTAATGAAATGCATATATTTGTAACTTTTTTCTTGGGTATTTTTTCAATCTATCGGGAACTGTGTAACTGTTGTTCCAATGTAATAATTAAACAACAAAAAAAAATTAAAAGTCTAGGTCAAAAGAGGAATGAGTTGACTAGGACTAAGTTCTGCTTATTGGATGAGAGAATAATTAGCTGGGAAAAGGACAACAGTGCAGTAGGATCAGGTATGTATTATGTAATTACAATTACTGTGACCCCACCCCCATTTCCTCCATTGAATACATTCTCCAATCACATTGAAGTTTAAGGAAAGAACTCTATAATTATCTCCCCTTTCAACACACACACACACACACACACACACACACACACACACACACACACTCTCTCTCTCTCTCTCTCTCTCTCTCTCTCTCTCTCTCCCTCCCTCCCTCCCATGCTGACTTTTTACCACTTTTGCTTTGGCACTACATTTCTTCTTGTTATTCATCAGAAATCTGCTTGAATTCAACCATTGCATTTAGAAAGTCAGCATAGTATATTATACATTATCTTTACTCAGTAATTGTGAATATTTTTTCTTTATGAACTTTGATTTTCTGACCAGTCCAGCACATTATGTTAGGGACAGTTACCTAGGTTCCTGCGAGTCTAGGTGTCCTGGAAAAGTTATGGAATGTAAAATAAAAAAAATTTCAAGGGCCTTGAAAAGTAATGGAATTTCTTAAAATCCTGCAAAGATTTGGAAAGTATTGAATTTTCTGATAGTATAGTTAAATAAATTAATAACTCTAAATTTTATAGGGTGCCCAGCACCAATTCAAAAAATATTTTTTCGAACACACAAATACAATCAATAAAAGGTTGAGATTTCAAGATATTGTGGTTCTTGGCTTTTGTGAAATGGCCCCTAAATACTTTTTTTGGGAAAGTCATGGAATTTGTGTTTTTAATTCTGTATAAACCCTGAATTAAGTTCAGCTAATTTAATATGAATGATCACTGCATACTGGAGATGCCCAAGATGAACTCGCCTCAGGTGATGCTACACTATCCTTGGCATGTCTAAGCCAAGCCTTAATGACTTGGTATAACACTGACCTTGCATGTATGTTTTATTATCCATCTGTACTTTATACATCTGCTTCATATGCCAGCACAATTGCCTGGTCACCCACTCTTTTAACTAGTGACCAGAGGTTTTGACATAGATGACATGTGCCACATACCAGAAATTTGTACCATACTTCCATTTTGCCATCCATTCAGCCATCAAGCCTACCATCTAGTCACGTATCCACATCAGCAATCAGTAAAGATTAAAGAAATCTCAGTCAAACTTTAAAACAAAATACAAGACATTCTTTTCAGAGGCAGTTATTATATCATTCTCTTCCAAACACACTTGGACTTTTTACCGTGCTGATGTGCAGAGTTTGGAAAAGAACGTCACAATGGTGAATATCTCAATCCATTAGTTTTAATTGGTGCATTGACATATTTTTTAGCGACTTACAAATTGGTGTACAGTGTGGTAGCCATGTAATTTATGCTTGATCTGACATCATTAGCAGTCAGCATAGATGGGAATCTCCTCAACCTCATTCATCTCCCTCACATGTCCATGCAAACATTATTGAGCTCTTAGAGCCATTTGCTGAGAAGGACTGGATTTCCACAAGAGATTTTGCAACTGCTCTGTTTGCTCAGTGAACATTGGACTTCATCCATCTCAGTTTCTTTTTTAATCACCCTTTGCAGATGGCCCTACTGGCTCAATGACATCCTATTTCTAGTTGGCTCAAAGAGTTATGATCTCAACCAAGATTAATAGTTAATAATTGCAATAAGACAAATAAATCCCAGTCATCGGGTTATACATTACAGCTTGTATATTTTCAGAACCCCCACACAACATTACATAATCCCTCCTCTTTAGGGGACGACGAGTGGTCTAAAGCGCTCTACATTACGGATCACTGCCATCTCACCTCTGTCTGTGTGGGTTCGAGTCGCAGATTCAGCTAATGTAGTTATGTGAGAAAGCTTGCCAGTAGCTTCTTGTGGGTCGGTGGTTCTTTCCAGGGGTTTTCCCGGGTTCTTCTTCCACCAATGATACTGGCCTCTATGTATAGCCTATATTGTGCTGAAAATTGGCGTTAAACCCTATAACAACAACAACAAATCTCCACCATGGTGAAGCTGATCAGAATTCCTGGTTGTCATTTGAACATCCCATCAATAACGACCAATACATCATGACTGATATGCAATCAACTACCATGTCACCAATCAGTGATCTTTATTTTGAACTTATGTACTGACTTGACGAGAGAGACACCTTGTTGAACATTATGAAAAGTTGAAATCGATCCTACTGTTTGAACTGGAAAAGTAATCCTTGGAGGTATGGAAAATTAATTCAGATAACAACAGCTTTTGTTTAAAAACAACAAAAAAGAAAAAACACTTAATGTGTATACAAAATGACCTACGGTAGATGTCATGCATGATTTACAATCAGATATGATTTCATGAATCAAATGATCTTAAATTTTATCAAATATATTGGGACAATAAAAAATAAAATATAAGTTTGCTATCCTTCGTACATATATAAAAGTCTGAGATCAGTTTTCTTTTGTAATATGTTTATACTTTTACTTTAATTAAAGCAATCTGAACAAACTTATTCACTGAACGGACCATATTTATCCTCTCTTGAAAATACAGTGTATTCAGGTATTCCCACACTTCACAGAATGTGAGCATCCTTGCTGATTTATCACACTGGTTGAACTCGTTAGTACCCATTATATAATATGCAGTCTGATGGTGGGATGGCAAGGTGAAAAAAAAAATTCTCCTTTGTTTTTGTATATTAAAATAAATTTGGTCTGGCCAGTATTTGAGAGAGTATTTTTCCTTCATGAATGTAATTGGGTAAGTTCTCTCAGAGAATATAATTTTCTCAACAATTTTTCTTTCCATGATTAGTGTGAATGCCTTTTCAGCATTTTCTTATACTAGAGCTAACATTGTACAAGTAAGGGAGAAAAAAATTAAAACTCATGTTGATGCTATTTTTCTCACTACATATATAGGTTACTTTATCAGTGTCTTCTTGTCAGTTCCATGCTAGGTAGACGGTCAGTTAGCTTACTTTTGATTGGCTGAATTGTAGCTCTATTTGACAGTCTAATAAACCTTTTCATTTGACAAATTTGTTTTGAATTTACTATCAGTACATAGTTAAGCAGTTAAAATATTATTGCAGAGATACATATATTGAGCGACTACGAGGTGAAAAATCAAATGACCGAAATGACCGAGCTATCCGGCAGGCAGCCAAATGGTATGCAGATCACCTAAAAAAATGTGATGGGAACTTGAAAGTAGTTCTACTGACCAATGATGCTGACAACAAAAGAAAAGCCAAAGACATGGGACTGGAGGCTTACACTAGTAAGACTATTTTCATGATGATGTTAATAATGGTGATGATGATGGTAGTGTTGTTGTTGTGGAGATGTTATTATGGTAGTTATGGTAGTAATGATAAAGGTAGTGTGGGGATTTGAGGAAGATACGAAACAATTCATCTAAGTGTACAAGCCATTTGATGGGGAAATAACACTTGAAATTTATACAGAATTGTTTTGAATGATTTTTTTTTATATACAAAAGTATCATTGTTATTTCATGCAGAATAGAATAATTCAGATCATCATATTTAAGTTTGTTGTTTTTGTTTTTTTTAAAATGACACTTTGTCTACCATAATGGATTGCATTACGTAAGTCGCTCTTTTGACCCAGTAATGTCAGTAGCAGTGCTTTTCAGGATTTTACCATATATACTCCCTACAAGTCAACTCAAACCATTTACCATATATACTCTCTGCAAGTCAACTCAAACCACAAACTGCATAGACTATGATCTGCCATTGCTTAATGTGCTGTTAGATCATTGTCTGTGTTTATTCTACTGATTTCACAAACTACATAGACCTTGAAATGGACTAATATTTTCTGTATTTATGGACTAATATTTTCTTTATTTATGATCCTACCTCTGACACTTGTGCATTTTCATTAATAAAGTTACATTCATCTAGAGATTTGCCAAGATTGAATGTTAATCTTTATGGTTATTTAATTATTTGCTTGGAGTACAAGTGCGATATAGTATTCTGCAGAATTTAGATATAAATATATTTTTTATCTTTTCAGTTTATGAGTATGTGAAAAGTCTTAAAGATGCTGGACTCCTTTTGGACAGGCTTTCAGTTCCTGACACCGGGATGGTACGTGTCATAGTCTTAGTAGTTCCATGTGTGCGCTTGCACATGCGTGTATGCATCTGTTATTTGGATTTTTAACGTAGCTTTAACAATTTGTCAGTCAAATCTCTATGTGTGGCACCTTATAGCGATGACTAGCACTGAAACATCATGCTGCAGACATGTAGCATCATGTCCCATCCAGTCACATTATCCTCACACCAGGCTAACCAGTCCTAAAACTAACCTCTTAATGCTGACTGCCGAGCGAGGCAGCTGTTAGTACCATTTTCATAAGATTTGATATGACTCGGCTGGGGTTCGAACCTGCAACCTCTCACATCTGAGGCAGATGCTCTAACCACTAGGCCAGCAGAGCAGTGTCATCTTTCTGCCTTCTCTGTCTCATCATTCAATGAAACTACACTTAGTCCCAAGTTCAGAGGTCATTACAAACAAAAATGTAACTGATCATGTCTGTGCTGTAATTTTTAACTGGCTATTGTTGATATTATCATGTGTCCAATGTTGTATCCTCATTTTGTTCATTTTACAATATTACTCCAGTAATATTATCATGTTTGCAATATCACTGCAGTCATATTACCATGTTAATACTATTTCATACTAGTCAGACCCGCTTATCTTGACCTCATTTATGGCAAGAACCCATGTATGTCAAGCATTTTGGTCTGGTCCCAGAAAAATCCTTCTTTGCTATGTTAATTTTTCCCCACTTATCTTGACCCCTGTTAAGTCCATAACTTCTGTTTATCAGGCATAAGTTTCAGACCAAAATAACATGTGATCCTGCTTATTTTGACGAAGTGCAACTTTTAATGTCTATCTTGAGTAATTTTACAAGAAATGATCAGCAAAAGCGATCAAATTTAAATGAAAATTCTTCAAGTTGCATTTTGCTACTTGTCACAAGTCAAAACTGACAAAAGAAAATACTTTAAATGCTAAATTTTCTCATTTGACGCCAAGAACAGCATCAGTCTTACATTCAACAGTGGGGCAGTCATCATCAATTTTTTATCCATTGCTGAACATTGCCAAATGAGTTAAAATGTCCTGTTAGCAGCTTTTGCCTGTTCAGCATCCTCCTCAGTGAATTCATAAAAATTCACCATCCCATTGACAAAGTAAGCTTTTATTTCCCTCTATGTCTCCATTAAATACCTCTTTCATAAATACTGATAAGACTAAACTCACTTTTTAATCTGATTTCACTGGAAAGTGACTCTTAATTGTTTTAATAGTCTAAGACCAATGGAAAGTGACTCTTAATTGTTTTAATAGTCAAGGACCAATGGAAAGTGACTCTTAATTGTTTTAATAGTCTAAGACCAATGGAAAGTGACTCCTAATTGTTTTAATAGTCTAAGACCAATGGAAAGTGACTCTTAATTGTTTTAATAGTCTAAGACCAATGGAAAGTGACTCTTAATTGTTTTAATAGTCAAGGACCAATGGAAAGTGACTCTTAATTGTTTTAATAGTCTAAGACCAATGGAAAGTGACTCTTAATTGTTTTAATAGTCTAAGACCAATGGAAAGTGACTCTTAATTGTTTTAATAGTCTAAGACCAATAGAAAGTGACTCTTAATTGTTTTAATAGTCTAAGACCAATGGAAAGTGACTCTTAATTGTTTTAATAGTCTAAGACCAATGGAAAGTGACTCTTAATTGTTTTAATAGTCTAAGACCAATGGAAAGTGACTCTTAATTGTTTTAATAGTCAAGGACCAAATTTGTTGTAGCTACATTAAGCAAATGAACATCAATCTTTTCTGGGCTACATTGAGATCATTACAGAAAGCAGCAGCAAGTTTAAAGGACAAGTCGCTGCTAATCTCTTTCAAGATCTGTTTCCCCTCTGCTAATCTCTTTCAAGATCTGTTTCCATGTATCATTAAACAATGGCCAACAATAAGCTGGTCTTCTGTATAATCAGTGATCTGTGTTTACCATGATAAAGTCACTGATTTGCTGGGGTAATTTTAGTGCTAAAGGCAAGTTTGATTGTCATGTGTACTGAAGATTTGCTACAGACCAATGATACTTATGGCTAATGTATTTGGTATGTCAAATGTTTATTAACATTTTTTCTTTTTTTGCTTATTCGGATTCTGTCTTCAGTCCATAAAATTTTATTAGTGACACATTTCAATATATCAATTTCTCCTTTGAATACGTTCCCCGATCATATTACTTTAGGGATATAAGCCTGCTACCTCGCGAATCCAGTCCTACCAAAAGACGAAAATGCGTCTTTTCTGTCTATGTCATATAGACAAAGGGCAATAACTCTTGCCCCTTACCTCCACTTGCCACCCACTAGGTGTCGCCAGTTTTTAAGCTTCGCTGTACGGTGCAAACACGTACAATTAGACCTCCAATGAATCCAAGCCATCTTAGTGTAAATTCGGACCATCCGAAGTTAAATTTGGAATTACTGTGTTGGATAATCATTCCTCTACAGGTTGTATACATTATTTACAATATTTTCCAATTTTGAGTGACTTTGTCACCTTTCTAGACTTCGGACCAGGTTGCAATGTGGTCAGTGCACGCTTATGGCGCTAAAAGCATGTAATACTCGCGGCACTAAATAATTTTCTTATTCCGTATGTAACGGTTATGATATTAGCAAATTAATAACTTGCTGCATTTATATTTTGTGCTTTGTTTTATCTTCTTTGTTGTTTCAGTAGACTTCGTCTTTGAACGACCAAATTGCGACTATTTAATGGCGGACTTCATGTTGTCGTTACGAGTTTATGCGACAGTAAATCATTTCGCTTCCTCCGTTAGTAACGGTTATGGTAATAGCGAATTAATAGCGTGCTGAATTGCTAATTTGTGCTTTGTTTATCTTCTTTTGTCGTTTCAGTAGACTTCGTCTTTGAATGACCTGTTGCAACACGCTCATGGCGGTAGCTAGTGTTGTCATTACGAATTAACATGGCACGGAATAATTTGCCTACTCCGTTAGTAACGGTTATAGTATTATCGATTTAATAATATGCTGAATTTTTAATTTGTGCTTTGTTCTCTTCTTTTGTCGTTTCAGTAGCAAAGTCGACAACGAAGGCATGAACGGCAAAATGGGTGTTGGCAATGTGGCAATGGAGGAAAATGATGTTGACATGGTACAACAGTCCGCCTTTGAACCGATGCGTAGTTGGATACATTTGGGGAGTGTTCCCCCAATTTTAGGCTGCCCAGTGGGCGTAAGTCCCCCGCATGTCCATGCATGGCTTTCGGGCCTATAAGTCAGGATGCATGGGATTTTTACAGGTTCTATCGCATCCATTTCATTATGCAATCTCGCCATCACCGCACCGACCGTCCACCGTGCCGTCCAGCCAGCAGTCCCTTTGTATTGCTAACACGGTCCGACCAACTATGATTTATGGGGATTTTAGTGCCAAATCTGCCCATCAAGCTCTACCGCAGGCAACATGCCAATATTATGACGGAGATTTTCATGAGAAATCTATCCGTCCAGCCAAGCCATGTCAGCGGCTGGTACCGGTGATAGCCGGACCATCACCGACATTCTGGCAGACCACATGCCAGGCAAACCGGTCAGCCGGTACCGGCCGTCCAGTCAGTTCTGGCCGTCAAGCCCAGCCGGCACCGGCCATCCAGCCGACCGTCCAGCTGGCACTAGCCGTCCCAGCATGGTGACCTTTTTGATTTAACAGGCCGACCTGCTACGATTTACGGGGATTTTAGTGACAAGTCCGTCCGGTTGTACCGCTGTACCAACATGGGGACTTTTTCATACCGTGATCTGACCGGGTCGGATTTACAGGGATTTTAGTGATGTATCCATCCGTCAATCTGTACTGCCGGTTACATATCACTACCATGACGGAGATGTTATAAACAGCCAGTGCTGGTCATAGTCTGACCTTTGCCGAAATTCCGGCCGACCATAGGCCAGACAAATCAGTCGGCATTGCCGTCCATCCATCGGTTCACGGCTTATCCACAATTCAGCTGCGAGTGGATGCCTGAGTTGACCAGAACACGACTCAGCACACAGTGAGTGTGACGAAACACTTTCAGCCGTCCACAGATCCGGTCATGGACCAGACTGAGCTTAGCGCCACGGCCGCAGGGGGAAAAAAAAATAAAAAAAAATTATAGGTTGTTGGGAACTTCAGAATGCCCACCACCTCCTATTGCCATTCAAGACTACACAGTTCAGGCATCTGTATATCTTGAATGGGAGGCAGAGACGATGTCCTTCCTGCTTCTTCCCCAGTCAGTAAAAATTCAGGAAGCTAACTTCCAACGACGTTCTAGTGTAGCTGGTATGAAAACTCCATCAGACGCCTTCAGTACTGATCTCCAATGCCACGTCAAAGCTAGTCCGAAACGTAGTCGATACGTCTTCATTGTTAGACTTGGCTTCACTAGCCATTTTTTCCAACTCCCTAGGCAAATCCGGCCATGACCACGCTTGTGAAGTGACGGCCTGACTTGCTAGAGTTGTTAACAGGGCAGCTCACCATTCCATGACCAATGCGTTGACTGCTTCTGCCAACATCGACCTGATACGACGTGACGCCTGTAGGTGGTCCACGTCGCTGAGGCCCCATCCTACTCGGATTTTATGGATGTCTCCGTTTGGGTCACCTTTACACTTTTAGGGAAAATTGAAAAAGTTTGGAGGCAGGCAGCTCAGGAACTGCCCCTCCAACTTGTCGCCCAACTTTCACAGGCGTTTCGACACAATCATCCCCTGACACAGCGGAGGGATAATGGGCGGACCAGGGAAAAGGGATCCTTGCAATCAAATGTGTAATATAGATCCCTACCCAATGCTGGGAGCCAACAGTCTACCCGGTAATCAAGCTAGGCGGCAACCATACAGAGGCAGCAAGAACCCAACTTTCTCCGCCTTCACGCCTCCTAACTCTAGACGTTGACATACCCTGTCCACCGCCCGCGGACTGCCTACCTGTGGGCAGCCGCCTCCTGCAATTTCAGGACCACTGGACCACTTTATTACCTCAGAACATTTGGGTGATTCAGGTCATTTCGGAGGGACTTTGGACTTCATTTATCCATCCCCTCCCCTGTCCTCCTCTCCCCTCTTTACGGATGTATCGTCAGATCGGGTGAAGGATGCCTTTGTGTGTATATATATATATATATATATATATATATATATATATATATATATATATATATGTGTATGTATATCTTGATAAACCTGCAATAGCTGGGGTTTTATTCATGGCTGTTTCTTATCCAGAGGCCGTTCATCAACCTGAGCCGCCTCAACCACCCTGAAATTCAATGTGGCGATGGCGTGATCAAGCCATCTGACGGGTATGCTGTCAGTCTAGATATGACCGACGCACATTTTCACGTCCCTATCCCAAGAGTCACGGACATTTCTCCGTTGTTCTTGTCGGGACTCGGTTTATCAGTTCCAGGTCATACCTTTTGGCCTCAACTTCAGCCCTTGGGCTTGTACCAAGGTTATGGATTATGTCGTCACCCTGTTCCGCTTGACTTCATCTATAGCGTCGGCAGTATACTTGGACAACATCCTCCAGAAACATATGTTAAGTTCTACTCTGCTCAAAGGCAGAAACGATCTTATATCACTTTACATCATATAGGCTTTCTCATGAACTGGATAAAGTCCGATCTCTGTCCAGCCCAGAGTTTTGGTCCATCTGGGTGTGGAGTTTCTCCCCGATCTGAATCTGGTAAGGCTTCCTCGAGTTTGTGATCATCCAGATAATTGCACTCATAGAGTCCATTTCCAACAGGATGCGCATTTCAGCGAGAGAGTTGCAGCTCCTCAGATTATTCAATGTGGCAGCGGACAAGATCCAGCTCAGCCGTCTTTTTATGCGCCCTTTACAAAGGACGTTGCTAGCGTAATGGTGCCCATTTTAAGTCCCTTCGATCCTACAATCATGCTCACGCCAGAGATATGATCATTCTCGAGTCAGTGGCACAACCCCTGTGGGCTGTCCACAGGGATTACTCTGGAGATACCCCAGGCGGAGATAACAGTATGTTTCGCCACTAGTACCTACGGTTGGGGTGCCCACCTGTTGCTGGACTTCGATATCGTCAGCGGCATGTGGGTGTCATGGGCGAGCCCTCTCCACATCAACCTTTCAGAAATAACGGCTGTCATCAATGCCTTTCATTTCTGGCAGGATCAACTCTTATTGCAAACTATCCTCCTTATGTCAGACAACTTTGTGGTGGTGCCTTGCCTCCTCAAAACAAGGGGGCACCAATCACCAGACCTGTGCAATCTGATCTGGCAGTTTCTACATTGGTGCGACAATCTCCACCTCAATGTACACATCAGACACATTCCTAGCAGACTCAATGTCCTGGCTGACACTCTATCCAGTCATTCACACGGAATGGTCACTCCATCAATCGTGCTTTCTTCCAATCAGCACACTTTGGGGACGTCCGATGACCGATCTTTTGCAAGAAGGTGAAATCAAAGTTGTCCACCTTCGTCTCGCAGGTTCCAGACCCATAAGCTTGGGCCATGGATGCTCGGTCAATCAGCTGGGAAGGGTTGTGGTCATTCTCCTACCCTCCCACGGTCTTGGTACTGAAAATAATCCAGCGGTTAAGGGGTCATAACTGTCAGATGATTTTGATTGCCCCTCTCAGATGGAACAACTCCTGGGTCTCCAATCTACTCGATCTGACGATAGATCTACCCAGGAAGATTACAGTCCGCCCAAATCTTAAGCAACTGAGGCCATAGGTGTTCCACCCCTGTCCAGACAGTCTTTCTCTTCAAGCTTGGCTCTTGTCCAGATGGCCTTACAAGACAATTTAAATCTTCGATTGTGGAGAGAATCTCGAGAGCAAGAAGGCCCTCTACTCTGAAGGCTTACGAGGGAAAGTGGCATGTTTTCAGGGACTGGTACCATTTCATTAACATCGTTCCTCTGAGTGTCACAATCCTTCAACTGGCTGACTTTTTTCTCTGGCTTTTCGAGGAGAAACAGCTGGCCCCAATTATTATCAATGCTACCGCGCCATGATATCAGACACATTCCACCATTATGGTACATGTACTATCAGCCATGAGTTCAATCGACTAATATCCCTCACCCTGTTTCCAAATGGAATCTGTCCTGGGTTTTAACATGACTCAATTCAGACAGTATTGAGTCTTTAACCCACAATTTGTTAAAGCTACTATCATACAAATTGGGTTTCTTGATAGTCTTAGCTTCAGTATGCAGGTGAGTGAGTTACAGATCCTTTCTAGTGACCCGAACTATCTACTGTTCAGATCAGATGGTTCGGTGGTCCTGTTGACGCAGCCAGGCTTCATAGCCCAAAAATAGGCTACCATCCATTGGTAATCAACGAGTTGTCATTAGCTCGCTTTCTTTTATAGATAAGTCAGGATCAGCAGCCATGCAAGATCCTGTTTGTGCACTCTAGCACCATTTAAATGCATAGAGGTGAGTCAGGTCACATACAAGCGCCTCTTTCTTCTGGTGATAGCTGGGACATGAGATATCACCATTCAAGCCCTTGCTTCATGGCTGAAGTGGGTTATACGCTCTGCATACTCTCAGGATTCACAAGATCAGAGTCACCTCATAGAAGCTGTTGGCTGGCATGCAGAGTCAACCTTCTCCAGTTTTATCTTCAAGTTTTGTCCTCGCAGAGGCAAACCTTGATTCTAGTAGGTCCGGTGTTGGCAGCCCAGATGCCCACCAGACCCATGTACAACAATCAGCACAGCCTATTAGCTTCGCTGGATTCGCCAGATAATTTTTTGTAGGTAAGAAGATTTCAATAACTATCTTCTTAACCGTATAAAGGGTACAGATCACGTGACCCTGGGCTGTGTTGCTGATTAAAATTAGGAGACGGGGTTATCGTTTAAATGGAGAATCCTGCCATCATTCCCTAGAGGATACCCGGGGTGGAGGTCGGATGCTCCGCATTCCCTCCTCCTTTTACCTATTCTCCTAAAGTAATGTGATCAGGGAACGTATTCAAAGGAGAAAGCAAATTTTTTTAGTAAATTATGTTTCTCCGAGAATACTTACCCGATCACATTACTAAGAAACCCTCCCAACCACCCCACCATGCGAGCATCCTTGTATATTATATACCACTCAGCTTAAAAACTGGTGACACCTAGTGGGTGGCAAGGGGGGGTAAGGGGCAAGAGTTATTGTCCTTTGTCTAAAGGACATAGACAGAAAAGACGAATTTTCGTCTTTTGGTAGGGCTGGATTCGCGAGGTAGCAGCCTTATATCCCTAAAGTAATGTGTGCTTTCCATTAAATAATATCTGTAGTGTGTACATGTATATCTTATTTCTTCCCTGTCAACAAGGACACGAGCTAATCCATTTAACTTGCATAGGGGTGGTCAGGTTGAG
The DNA here is from genome assembly GCA_030141615.1 of Unio pictorum. Classification (NCBI taxonomy): domain Eukaryota; kingdom Metazoa; phylum Mollusca; class Bivalvia; order Unionida; family Unionidae; genus Unio; species Unio pictorum. Next base: position 1,299,068 of record JARLTB010000187.1, on the reverse strand, counting down.
ATCATATTTTAAAAAATTTCTTCAGGGTGTAACGTTTCTTTATTTACCAAGGAATATTAAAACTATATGTTCACTACAAAATATACATGACTGGAATTAAAAGAGAAATCAAATACATATTGTACCTTAGTTTCAGAGAGCTCACACACATGTACACAATTATAATTTATTAATTATTAATTTATTGACATCATACTCCTATTGTTTGTTATGTATAGCTGGAGTCTGAATTCTGTCTAAAAGGTTATTAATTTAAAACACTTGTTAAAAAGTAAAACTATAAATAAAAAAATAAATAAATAATTAATCTTAAAACTGTCAGCAACATTCCAGCAATCCCAAGAGTAAGAGACAGGAATTAAAGCCAAAGATCTCTTTCAAATTATGTAACCAGTTTTTATGAACCCTGATATCTTAGAACCCAGTTATGTCCGTGATTTTTTTACATCCCCGATGTAAGTGAGTAAACCAGGTTTGACTAACGAAATTACAAATCACTCATTCTGTACAATGAAAGCTCCATGGTTACAGCTTTTAAAAAATTCCATTTTTTTCTTCCCACTGACATCTGCCTTTAGTTGTTGCTGTTTATATTTGACAAGTATTAATTAAAATGTACTAAAGCTGATTAAGATAAACTTGCTACACTGGAACCTGTTTTGAAAGACCTCCCCTTTTGCCAACAAACTAATGGTTTCTCGTAACACTATATAATCAGTGAATCAGGTCTCTCATGACCGTTGTTCCCTCCTAGCAGTGGTTTTTCAAGGTGGGTTTTACTATACCTTATGGCACAATAAAGTGGAAACAGATTTTTGTAGACTGGGAGATTGGGGGAATCTTAAATCCGTGCGGAATATATATTTTTGGATGATATCGTTATTGCATCTAATCCCATAATGATACTTTGTGATCATAAGATATCATAGCACCACTTTGATTTAACTTAACTTTATCATAACTAGATGATGTGTGATTTACCATTTACACCCCACCATGAGTTGATGATGTGTACCATTTACACCCCATGATGAATAGATGATGTGTAATGTACCATTTACACCCTATGATGAATAGATGATGTGTAATGTACCATTTACACCCCATGATGAATAGATGATGTGTGATGTACCATTTACACCCCATGATGAATAGATGATGTGTGATGTACCATTTACACCCCATGATGAATAGATGATGTGTGATGTACCATTTGTTCACTTGGCTTTAAAAATTGGTGTTATGGGGAGGTAAACGAGTTATAGCCCTTTGCATGATTTAGACTGTAGTAATACAATATTGTCCTTTAATAGGGCTGGATTTCAGAGCTAGGAGGCTTATGTCCCTACTATTAATGTTGACAGGTAATTATTCTCAAAGAAACATAATTTACAAGATTTGTTTTGTAATTCTATTCACCATTACATGTCATGCTGTTCACAGTTGACATTTTTGTATGCAGTTGTTCACCATTTAAACTTTTTACTTATTTACAAGTTACATTTTCTATTGTCATGAAACTTTGTATGTATGTTTAAATGCTTACATAATTTGCAGGCTATAGAGGACAACAAGGTTCAATTTCCAGAGCACCTGCCACTGTTAGAGATTCAGAGAGGGATAAAGTCAGGAAAATATCTCCAAGGAACATTTCAGGCCAGTCGTGAGAATTATATGGAAGCCAATGTCAGTGTTCACAATAATGACAGAATGGTAAGTTTTGAAGAACCATCTCAGGGTACCAAATGGTATCACAGAAGAAATAAATGCTATATTTTCAGTGTCATTTCTTTGCAGTAGAGCTTTGCTATATGCAGGTCTAGTAAAATTCATCATCTATGTTGTTTTTTTTACAGAAGATAATTTGAAATTACAAAGACATATCTCCCTATCTGCTATCTGCAAAACCAAAATAATATTGACAACATAAGATAATATAATTTAGAACTGCTTCCAATGCAAGTTTGCCTCAGTGACCCAATGATATTGTCCTTGTGTATGTTTTCATCTTATTATCAAAGTTATGTAAGATATCACCTCATCTCATTAGGCTGTTAAACTGGTTTTCCAGTTTACAGGAAGACCTTGTTGATGTTGTGAGAAATACTCAAATGTTTACCATAACCTAGATTTGATCAAGATTTCCTGAATGAAGACCTTTAACATTTGTACAAATGATGCTGATCTGTTGTAAAATAAATAAAAAGAAAAACCCTCAAACATCTTCTGATGAAATTTACTTGACAAAACCTAACAAACTTTGACAGGAAGCATCTTATCATACTAAAAACTAATATATCATGTATGATTAACTTACAGAAATTAATTAGATTCAAAAGAAATCATTTAAATCTGTGCAAACCATCAGGTATGGTTGCCATCGGTGAAAACAGGACAATGATCAAGTAACATCTTTATCACAGTCCTCTTTACAGACATTATCCAAATCTGACAGGAAGCATTCTGTCAAGAATGTTTTCCTGATTGTACAAAAATTGCCATGCTATCTTTTAGTTACTAAAAACAGAAAATCCTATAAAAACATTATCAGAAAATGCTTAAAAGAAGTTGACCAAATCAGAAAGTACTCAGGATAGGTGTTTTGTGTTTGTACAAATCAGAAAGTACTCAGGAAAGGTGTTATGTGTTTGTACAAATCAGAAAGTACTCAGGAAAGGTGTTTTGTGTTTGTACAAATAACTGCCATGACTGAATATCATATTACCTTTAAATGACTTTTAATTCATGTAGCAGAATTAGACCAGATTCTGCCAAAAGTAGCCCAGAATACTTGGCCAGTTGCTTTGCAGTTTCTAAACATTTGATCTAAAATTAACTGAATACATGAAAGGTCACAGAGAAAAAAGATTTGAATATACAATTAACTGCTTATGACAAGCCAGTTTTAAAAAGTATAAAATGCTTAGAAAATCAGAAATTTTTAACGATGTTTTAGCACACATTTTTATTCTCTATGTTTTTCCCCGATTCTTAGGAAGCTCCATATTTGTAAACTTTTCCCTTGTGAAAACAACAAAAATCCATTCTGCCATCGCCATGTCTATTCCAGTTTTGTGACATGTTAATTGGCTGAAATTGATTAAAGGTGACTCATAATTGTGGGAGATTTTGATATAAGATGGATATAATATGGATGCTTATTAAAAGCGCATGTCATAGCAGTAATTTCCAGTGTATTGATGAAATATTCCATCAACATTTGCTTTTTTTTCAACTTTTCAAAACCCTTGTGACCATTTTCAACCAAACTTGGCACAGAGCATCCCAGCATAAATGTCTTTTCAAGCTTGTATGCATTGTGTTAATCAATGATCAAAAATGACCAATAATTATTACTTCAAAAGTAGAATACCTTTAAATAACTCCTGCTTCAAATCACTTCTGTAAAATTTATCAAATTTTAAAAAAAAAAGCATCTAGTCATAAAGATCTTGACAATTTGTTTCTAAAAAATTTCTGTCACCTACAAATTTGGCAGCCATGAATCAAAATCAAAAACCTTTAAATGATCTTTTCTCTAAAACCATCTAATAAACAATTTGACTAATATTGATAGAAAGCATCCTGACACGAAGACCTTCAGATTTATATCAATTATGCTGTTCTGCCATAAGATAAGGCAACCATTTCTAAAAAAAAAAAAAAAGCTTTAAGCCACTTGTAAAAAATCACTGAATATAATTTGACCAAACTTGACAGAAAAACTTTCAACTTTTACAATAGAATTTGACCAATCTTGAAAGAAAGCCTTTCAATTTTTACAACAGAATTCGACCAAACCTGAAAGAAAGCATTTCAATTTTTACAACAGAATTTGACCAAACTTGAAAGAAAGCCTTTCAACTTTTACAATAGAATTTGACCAAACTTGACCTTTCAACTTTTACAAATGATTCTGATCTGCAATGAAATATGGTCACAGTCATAAAAATAGAGAAACTTTTAAAAAAAACTACTTTGCCCAAACAATTGAATTGAATTTTACTGAATTGACAGGAAGTATTCTGGTGTGAAAACCTTTCACATGTGTACAGAATGGATAGTTATAGACCATAAAGTACCTTAGTTATAAACAGGATACCAAGAAGATAGGAATTAATAAAGAAAATATTTATTTTGTAATGTAACATTTTGTAAAGAAAGGAAAAGAAATTTTGATTGATTCTTTTTACCAATTTAAAAGTAAAACTAATAATGTGAAGACAAATAGTTATTTCTATCATTCCAAAGCCTTATTCTAATCACATATCATATGTCATTGAGTACCTGTAGCAGGAATGAAACAGTATGTATGTCACTGAACCCATTTAAGGTACAGTTGTATGCTTAGTATAAATCTGTTTATAAAATGCTAATCTTTCATGAAAATTAGAGTTGTAATAATAGTACATATAAGTGTACATGTCATAATAGTTCATGTCAGTGAATTAAACATTATAATGTTCTCTGCAATATTTGGCAGACCTTTATCCAAGTCCTAGCCCATTACTGCTTGAAAACAGAAAACATGACAATTTACATGAGCATGGTCAAAAAGGGCTTGTTAGTTGAGCACTATTTTATTGTCATTACATGTCTGGTACAATGTAAATTTACAATGAAAATCTAATTTTATCATCATTACATGTCTGGCACAGTGTAAATTTACAATGAAAATCTAATTTTATCATCATTACATGTCTGGTACAATGTAAATTTACAATGAAAATCTAATTTTATCGTCACTACATGTCTGGTACAGTGTAAATTTACAATGAAAATCTAATTTTACCCATGCTGATTAAAATATCCAAGCAAGGTGTCGCAGTGTATTTACAATCACACTGAATTGTATAAAAAATATTGCATCTGTCATAATCAGTTCTTTAGTAAATAGTGCTGTTTTCCATTTTAAACATGTTATTGTTTCAAACTGAAGAGAAGAAGACATTACATTGATTGTAGTGTGAAACTTGTTTTTATTCTCCATTTTCAAACAAGCATATTTATGCAAAATAAGGTCATGGTCCCACTGCATGGATTAATAAAGTTGGACCTCAGTTGCATATATTTAAATAAAGTTGGACCTCAGTTACATACATTTAAATAAAGTTGGACCTCAGTTACATACATTTAAATAAAGTTGGACCTCAGTTACATACATTTAAATAAAGTTGGTGCTCAGATACATATATTTAAATAAAGTTGGTGCTCAGTTACATATATTTAAATAAAGTTGGACCTCAGTTACATACATTTAAATAAAGTTGGTGCTCAGATACATATATTTAAATAAAGTTGGACCTCAGTTACATATATTTAAATAAAGTTGGTACTCAGATTCATATATTTAAATAAAGTTGGACCTCAGTTATATACATTTAAATAAAGTTGGTGCTCAGATACATATATTTAAGTAAAGTTGGACCTCAGTTACATATATTTAAATAAAGTTGGTACTCAGATACATATATTTAAATAAAGTTGGACCTCAGTTACATACATTTAAATAAAGTTGGTGCTCAGATACATATATTTAAATAAAGTTGGACCTCGGTTACATATATTTAAATAAAGTTGGTACTCAGATTCATATATTTAAATAAAGTTGGACCTCAGTTACATATATTTAAATAAAGTTGGTGCTCAGATACATATATTTAAATAAAGTTGGTGCTCAGTTACATATATTTAAATAAAGTTGGACCTCAGTTACATATATTTAAATAAAGTTGGACCTCAGTAACATATATTTAAATAAAGTTGGACCTCAGTTACATATATTTTAATAAAGTTGGTGCTCAGATACATATATTTAAATAAAGTTGGTGCTCAGTTACATATATTGAAATAAAGTTGGACCTCAGTTACATATATTTAAATAAAGTTGGACCTCAGTAACATATATTTAAATAAAGTTGGACCTCAGTTACATATATTTAAATAAAGTTGGACCTCAGTAACATATATTTAAATAAAGTTGGACCTCAGTAACATATATTTAAATAAAGTTGGTGCTCAGATACATATATTTAAATAAAGTTGGTGCTCAGTTACATATATTTAAATAAAGTTGGACCTCAGTTACATATATTTAAATAAAGTTGGACCTCAGTAACATATATTTAAATAAAGTTGGACCTCAGTTACATATATTTAAATAAAGTTGGACCTCAGTAACATATATTTAAATAAAGTTGGACCTCAGTTACATATATTTAAATAAAGTTGGTGCTCAGTTACATATATTTAAATAAAGTTGGACCTCAGTTACATATATTTAAACATGCAATGACACTTGGTGAGGATTATCACAAAGGGTATTATCTGGCATAGGTAACACCTAGCTAAGAATTTGCAGCTCTAGTGAACAAAACAGAAACAAAACTAATTAGGTTCCCACCATTACTGACCTTACCTCGGAGTAAACACACTACTCATCAGCTACCAGAAAACAGAAGCAGGGTGTCTGGAGGGGTTTAAGCTCATAAGAAGCTTGGCTACCAAACACTTAAATTTGGTTATCCTAGGCTGTTGGGCACATTATTTTTCTTGTTCCTGACCATCTGATGACCTTGGGATCAATGTCACAAAATTTTAAGCAATATTTTGTGGGGCCTTTGTAGGTTTGGACCTTTTCATTTTGAACATGTGGAATGGGCTTGTACTAAAAGTCTTTCTTTTTAAAAAAAATCACCCATATTTTTTATCATCGTTAGCGGACCTTTCCAGTATCCTAAGTGGTAAGAATATCGGCCTCGGATACAGGATGTCATGGTTCGAACCCTGTCCAAGTCATACCATTGACTTACAAAATTGGTATTAGCAGCTACCTTGCTTGGTACTCAGCACTTAGGGGTTAGTGTTAGGACTGGTTAGCCTGGTGTCAGGATAAGGTGACTGGGTGAGACATGATGCTAAATGTCTGTGACATGATGCCTCAGCACTATACATCACTATAAGCTGCCACACTGCAGATGTCATAGTGATATGACTGAGATTTTTAAAACTCAAAAATTCAGAACACATACACATCAGTGTTATCATAGGTCTGTCATGGGGGCATGACAGTGTTTACCTTGTCCAAGGATAGTATTTTCATGGAGTTTGGTGTATATGTACTTTAGATCTTTACTTCTGGTTATTGTTTTCTTCAGATTTTCATTCAAGGTCACATGAATCTGAACCGAGCAGTGCAGGATGATGTTGTTGCCATAGAGATGCTAGAAGAATGTGACTGGGGCTGCCCTAGTTCTCTAGTGATGGAGGAGACGGAGGAAAAGCCAGATGATGCAGACATTGAGGGAGAGGTGAAATGTTTTAAAAAACATGAAAGATAAATTTATTAAAAATGTCTTCTCAGAAACCATTGAACAGAATTTGTTCTGTTTTGACCAACTTCTTAAGAACCATGTAACAAAATTTCACAAAACTTAACAGAAAACACCCAGCCATAAAGGGGTTTTATGCTTTTATCAATTGATGCTTATCCATTGTCAGATATGCTGAAATCAAATTGAAAAACCTTTAGATGGTTTCATCTCAGAAACAGTGTTAAAGCATTTATCAAATTTGACAGAAAAAATACTGCGATATTAGACATGACTGCCATAACTAAAAGTACAAAAACCTTTATATGTCTTTTTTTTTTTTCTCCAAAAATTGCTTGATAGAATTTGACCAAATTTTACAGAAAGCATTCTGGCATGGAAGACCTTTTCAATGTGTACAAATGGTAACAAGCTGCTATCTGATTTAGCCTTCTATACCACAAATAGAAGAAACAATTTAAGCAGCTTGCTGGAAATTACTGAACAGAATTTAATCAAAGTCAACCAAAAATATGACCTTTCAGGTTTGTACAAGTGTTGATAATGTCCCGTAAAATGCACTGATAAAAATTAAAAAATACTTTAAAGACTTCTTCTCAGAAAATTCTAAAAAGAATTTAACAAATGTAACAGAAATCATGAAGGCCTTTCAAGTTTGCTCATAGTATGAATGAAGTTACTAATAAAAATAACCACTCTGATGGTTGAAGTGGTTAAAGCATCCAATTCGGATTTGAGTGGTCAAAGCTAGGAATTTAGAACTGGTGAAACGAGATGCACTGCTTTTTACCTATCTTAAGACCATCATAAGGCCAAGCTGTGCTTGGAACTTTTGTAATCAAATCCCCTCTTTAATGATCAGGTAGACAAAATTCTGCAAATTTGTTACCAAGGAGACCAATCCCCAGGCCCCCCCCCCCCAACAGTATGAGCTGAAATGACAGAGGGACCAATCTAAGGGATTCAGACAATATGTACAGTGACTAGGCCACAATGATGGAAGATTTCAGAATTTTATCAGACAATGATGATGAATTCTTTGACTTTGTAGCCTTGGCCGAGTCATACCAAAGACTTACAGAAATGGTACTAACAGCTGCCTTGCTTGGAGCTCAGCATTAAGAGGTTAGTGTTAGGACTGGTTGGCCTGGTGTCAAGATAATGTGACTGGGTGGGCATGATACTAGATATCTTTGTCATGATGTCCCGGTTTTAAACTACACTTTAAACTGCCATACTGCAGACATAATAGTGATATTAATGAAAATTTTCTAAAGCTACATTAAAAGTCCAAATCACACTCTCACAGACTATAATTAAAATATCCTTTTAATAAATATCTTTTTTCTCAATGTCAGGTTCTGTTGACTGAATTTACCAAATATTTTTTGAATAAGGACTTTCAAGTTCGCACAATGATGCTGATCTGCCATTCAGTATGATTTGAATTTATTAAAGCAAGTTGTTGTTGTTGTAGTGTTTAATGCAACTTTTCAGCACACAGTAGGCTATACATGGCTGCCAGTATTAATGGTGGATGAAGAACCCGGGAAAACCCCTGAAAAGAACCACCAACCCTCGAGAAGCTACTGGCAAGCTTTCTCACATACCCACATTGGCCAAATCTGAGACTCGAACCCATGCAGACAGAGGTGAGATGGCAATGATCCATAACGGATATTGCTTTAGACCACTTGGCCACTCTGGGCCCACTTTAAAGCAAGTAAAAATGTTATAAAGAATCATAATAGCCCAAATTTCTTTACCAGTTACATGACTGTCTCTAGCCCAATTTGACCTCTTGGTTTATGTAAGGTGGTGTTTTGAAATGTGTTGATCTCTTGTTTAATGCAAGGAGGTGTTTTGTTTACAAAATATATTTGAATAAAGAATATTCCACATTCATATTTATACTAAAAGAAAACCTAACACTGTTGTTTTGAGAGGTTTATACTCAAATATTTTCCAATAGATATACAAGGTCCAGAACTACCCATGGTATGTAGAAAGAGTGCTTAGAAAATTATGGGATACAGAGCATCTTTCCCTATTTTCCTTATATTCTTTTTTCCATTTTAAGTCTCAAATACATGGTTAGTTTCAGCTCTCAAGTACATGGTTCCTTTCTGTGTAAATTGTAATTCTGTGCAATGAAACAGTTTTGATTTAATCTGTAGTTCCTTCAATAGTGAGGGTTATTTCTGGAAATGTTAGCCCTATTCTCTGCCAGCATGAAAGTAAGTTATGACTACTATCAATAGTGTCACAATTTTCTTCTTTGAGTTGGTATCTTTCGATGTTAAATGTAACATTTTCATGTTTTGATGTTTAAAATTCATATTTTGTAAATTATATTTTCAAAACCCAGTTTATTTCTTCATTAATTTCAGAAAAGTCCTCACTATTTTTTAAAATGGATCATCGTGTATATCATGAAATCATTTTAAAATGATAAAAGAAGAAAAAAAATGATATGTTTGCCTAAATTTATGTTAGTTGGTCTGTACTTGTACCAGTTAAAATGATTATCATTGAAGATATAAAGTGTTGTCTCTATTAATGATGACAAAAAAATGTTAGAAATTCCTTTCTTAGTAAATCAATTTTGGCTTTTTTTTCAGGATTTGAAGTTGAAACGAAATAAAGTACCCAAAGAACAGCGACAACCATCTGCCAGAGTGGTTGGAATCATCAAGAGAAACTGGCGTCAGTATTGCGGTATACTGCAGCAGTCTGCTTTAAAGGAGGTTAGTAACAGTAACCATGACAATTGTGGCAACACTTGGAATTTGTTTTTGTCTCTCTTCCCAGTTCTCTGTGGAATAGATTAAGTGGTCTGACTACATGCCTTTGGGCTAAATGTGACCCTTGGGTCATTTTTTTGTGGCCTGCACTAATAGAAAGGTATATATATATATATATATATATATATATATATATATATATATATATATATAAACAGTGTTTGATTGATCAAATGAAGTTAGTTCACTTGACTTGACATTTGACCAGGGCTGCCGTATTTTAAATATGTCAGATTTACATGCCTATTAACTTATCTTTTATTCCACTTTATTTGATCCAAAAGATGTAATTAATGTGATAATACAAAGGAGGCCAGCAGCAATACAACAATTACTTCTGCGAGTCAGTTATCAAAATACAGTCGGCAGTTAATTAGGTTCGCAGAGAAACGCTCATGGACATAGCTGTTACAGTAGATTGACACATTTTACACTTAAATACACATTGCATTTATGATGAATACACTAAAAGATAGAACTAAAAACAGATTTTAGTGTTTAAGTGGCATTTATTGTGCTGCCTGCGCTTGGCGTAAGTGACATTTTCATTTATCAAAATTTCATTGAATATCTTTAATTATGATGTACTAAGAAAATGTTGTTTGGAAAGAAAATGTGACAATATAAAAGTTGAAAATTTCATAATGTTAATTAAAATTTCCAGGTCCTATCTACCACTTTGAACCATAAAATGAGTGATATATGTGCGTTTCAGTTACAGATTTGGTTGGTTGTGATTTTCTTCAAGTTCAACAAATGGATAATTTGGTGGTGGGGGTGTTTTCTGGTTTTAAAAAATGGGATCCATGCCTGTCTCCACATTATAAGTGGATTCGTGAATATCAAGGCGTGAGTTATCCGGGTAGTGGTGTATTTGATTTTAATAAGGATGAGACTAAGGGAAATGGGAAGGGGAGGTCATCATATAGTGAATGCTTTTGATCCGCAGTATTGAAGATCATAATACTGAGCTTGATTTAAAATTGACCTTAACTCTTTAACTACTAATGCTACTGTAGTGGCTGACTGCTATGCCTAGCTGCTGGGTTCACTACTGCAGCTGATTTGTGGGCTGACTACCAGAGCCAAATGCTGCTGTAGCCAAATGATAACTTTTTAGCTGATGTATGGTTGGATTGTGTTAGTTATTTTCTCTCAAATAAACTGATTATAGGCTAAAATCATGCATATATAAAAGCTATAACTACCTTATATCTGTTTGATTATTTTATCCTGCTGAAATCCAGGAATATAACACAAAACACTGCTTGTAAACACTAAAATGAACACAAAACACTGCTTGAAAACACCAACATTTATCCAGGAATATAACACAAAACACTGTTTTTATACACTAACATTTATCCAGGAATATTACACAAAACACTGCTTGAAAACACTAACATTTATCTAGGAATATAACACAAAACACTGCTTGTAAACACTAACATTTATCCAGGAATATAACACAAAACACTGTTTGAAAACACTAAAATTTATCCAGGAATATAACACAAAACTGCTTGTAAACACTAAAATTTATCTGGGAGTCTTTTATACTAAGTTATTTATCAAATATATACATTTAATTACTAACACTGTTACCTAGTCACTATGTTCTACTATTACTGAAGTAATTCCTCGTGATATCTATTTAAAGAAAAAATCTATTTCTTTTTTCCCCTCATCCAAAAAGTTGAGCCGACGCTTTCTGTAAACTCCGTTACTTTCGGCGCACGTGGTTCTCTTGTCCACACTTCGTCGTCTTCATCATCAGTTTCTGTCTCAATTTCTGACAGACTTGATAAAGAAGATATATTAATATCACTACCAATACTTCTTAATTCATGGTGGTCAATATCATCCTCAGAAAAACCAGAAAAGTCGGAATCTGAATCGCTATCGTAAGAGAACGCCATGGTTTCTACTGTCAACTACAAATGCATGTATTAACAAACACGCGGTACAAATTTGAAAAAAAAAAAACGGATTTAGTAAGAACAATCATTTGTTAACTCTAATTTGATTGGTTGAATAGACTTTTACTTCCATATATTGACCAATACGATCGGCTGTGACAATGACATACAGAGCGGATCTATCAGTCACTAGGGTTTAGGAAGCATGTACAGCAAGCTGATATGTCCGTCACTGGGAGTAATAGTGCTCTGTTTACAAGCGGATCTATCAGTCACTGGTGAGGCTAGGCATATTTATGCAGCGGATATACACGTCAGTGGTAGTGAAAGAGTTAACATATGCAATATGCAATCAACATTAGTCTTAAAATGCGCAACAACATTACGTCATTGACCATATATGTTTATATGTGTTGTTGTGTTTTTCCATTTCCAGGCCACACGTCACCTTTTTGTACCAGCTGAGAAAAGAATTCCCAAGATCCGAATAGAGACTCGACAGGCAAATGTATTGGCTGATCAGAGAATTGTGGTTGCCATTGACAGTTGGCCAAAGAACTCCAGATATCCTCATGTATGTTATTAAAGAAAGCTACACTGTTTTTTGGATTGCAGCAACCAATTCTATTTGTAAATTTTACTTGCTGGTTACAGCTGGTTATGACTCTCTTTGCTGCTGTTATAGAAAGATTTATTTGTCTTGGTCTTTAATTCCAGTGCAGTTTCATGTTATTAACTTAAGTAGTTGATGAAGATCTTGAAATAAAGTTTTACAAGATATGTAAGTAGTTATTAATGATCTTTAAATTTATGTAACTATTTCAGCTACAAATCTGTTGTTGTTTTTGTAGGGTTTAACGCCATTTTTCAGCACACGATAGGCTATACATGGTGGCCAGTATTATTGGTGAAGAAAGAACCCGTGAAAACCCTCGGAAAGAACCACTGACCCATGAGAAGCTACTGGCAAAAGCTTTCTCACATAACTACATAAGCAGAATCTTAGACTCGAACCCACGCAGACAGAGGTGAGATGGCAGTGATCTGTAATGGAGAGCGCTTTAGACCACTCGGCGCCCCGATTACAAAGCCGTCTTTCTTCTTTGAATACGTTCCTCAATCACATTACGTTATGACTATTAACCTGCTACCTCATAAATCCAACCTTACTAAATGAAAAATCGTCTTTCCCTGACTATCAATAGGCACAAGGCAATTACTCTTGCCCATTACCTCCCCTTGGCACTGCCAGGTGTTGCTTGCTTTTAGCTTCGCTGTAGTACAGACCACACGTCATACAATTTAACCTCCAATAATCCAGCTGTTTTGTGTTTATATGGGCCCATCAAACAATTTAATTTGGATTTATTGTATGGATTTATCATCTGCTTCAGGTTGTATGCATTATTTTACAATTTCAGTGGGAAATCTGTATTTCCAGCCAGGCCTTTGTAAGGGTCGGTACTGATGATAGCCAGACTGTCTTCTATATTTCCAGATTCCAGGCCAACCATTTGACAGGCAAACCAGTCTGCAATGCTGGACCATCTTTATATACACTGCTTGTACACAAGTGAGAGCTAGTGACATTTTTATAGGGACGGGATTGAGTCTTCATACCACCTGGTATGTCGTCTCTAGCGATAAAAATGGACCCAGTTGGGCCTCGATGCATAGTAAAAATAAGTGCAACGAAACTTCTTCAGATCCACCATCCTTCACATCTTACACAGAACTGCCCATGGAACAGACTGAAGTTTAGCTTTCAAGCTGCCATCGTGGACTTGTATAGGGTTTTGGCTACTTAAGAATGCCCACCACCCTAACTGCAGATTTAAAATATCTGATGGATCTTGATAAGGAGAATGAGACAGACTTAAGGCAACAGACACCTACCCAACACCTTACAGGAATGTAGTTGCTGTTCATATGTACTCTCGTTTGTTTTATGCAATTACCAGGATTGCTTGGGTCAATTGCCAGGGCTGCTCAACATTGCATGGCCAATACTTTGACAGGTTTGGCCAATGTACTCTTGATGTGACGTGTCACATGCATGTGATCCACATCTCCAACCTTATTGTACCCTCCATTTCCAGATGACCCTGTTCAGTTCACCATTGCTTTGGAAGAAGAATAGAGGAAGTTTGGAGAAGGCATCTCAGGAACTGCCTCTCCCATCTCGTTACTCAACCCATATGTTTATTGGGAAGCACTCAGTCCCATCAGTGTGAAGGGATGTTGAGCAGCCTCAAGATCTTCTCAGGCACATGCACCAACATTAATCCCTAAGAACCAATTATGCAGAGGTAGTAAGAAAACCTTTTTTGAGCTTACTGGATCTCACCATTCCATCAGAATGGTGGGAGGGGGTGACTCAGGTCATTCTGAGGGGCTTCAGGATTCATTCGTAAACCTCTTTTCTCAAATACTCTGTCAGATTGGGAGAAGGATGCCTTTCGACATAAGATAAGATAAGGTCGACTTATAGTCATGTCAAAAAGAAGAGCAGAAGATTCAGAATTTTCTTCAGCAAATAAAAGAAAACAACTGGAAGGACAATTGTGCCATCTTTTTAAGATTTGTAAAAGTGTCTAGTAATGGAGAAAATGGTACCCTGTGTTTTGTAAATTGTATTATGGTAATTTCACTATTGGGAGTTTAGGTGGCCATAACATAAAACTGTGAAAAAGCTCATAAAGACCAGCTTGCTGCTTTATCATCAACAGCTCAGCCAGAAAGTGTGATATTTATAAATGCCAGAGAGAACCTTAATGTGATTTGATCAAAGTTTTGTTTATTGAATTTCTTTTAGAAATGAACCTTCCACAGTTATGAGTATTGTTGGTAATTTATTTTGCACACTTTTTCCAACAGTAAAATCGCATATTATTTTACTTGTGTGCTAGAAGGAAAATATTTCATTAAAACATCATCAATGAAAAATGCTACATTGGAATCGATAATGATTTGAAAAAACAAGGTGTGGAAAAGGTTTCTATAAACAGCCTTTGTCTGAGTGTGTTGCATTCTTCCACCTTCAGAATGGTCACCTGAATGCTACAGAGTGCAACATATGTGTTGTTGACATTAGATAATTAAGTAACTGTCCTACTTTACTAATAGTTATGGGCAAAAGTCAATGGGTGGCAGTTACTAAACTGGGAGCAACAGACGCATATCTTAAGGAACAAAGTTTGTTATAAGTTTGTACACTAGGGTTTAACACCATATCACTTTCTGGGGAGTGAGCTAGAGAACAGACAAACTCAGTTACACTCTCACATATCAGAATTAAGGACCGGTTATACGGATCAATATCCTGTACCCAGTCACAATCTCAAGAAAATGGACAACATTATGCCAACAAAGAGGGCCCTGTTCTGTCACGACCAGACTCAGCCATATACCTCTGATCATAATGTGTCATGATAATATCAGAAGAATGAGCTTTGTCCAGTTTCAAAAACCCAGGTTATACAGACACTCTCATGGATCGGTCTAACCTGCATTGTCCTGCCTAGCATTTCCTGTGTACAATGCCCAGCTTAATGCCTCAGTATTCAACAGATGTTGCTTTACTTTTTCTCAAGCCTTTGCCGCTCAGAGGGGACCTGCACTGAGCAACTCTTGGAAGTCACCATATCAGACTCGGGACAAACTTCAAGTCACCATCCTTGTCATTCTTCTCTAGCTACATCAAGGTAGCATGAGACATTGGTTTCAACACGTTGTCCAAAGAGGACAAAATTAGCTCCCAAGTCCCCTCATCGTTATTACATCTTACTTAAAGCACGAAGACCCCGCCTTACAGGCTTCATCCAAAAACGTTTTCTACTTCTGCCACCAGTTATGTCCTCCTATTTTTCCCACAACAATTGCCTGGTCTAATGTTTCAGCATCAGTTGATTATTGACTAGAAATAAAACAATATTTTTTCCGATTACTTTTACAGTCTGGCAGAATTGCTGACATTCTGGGCTGCTTATATAATCAAAGACCCAAACATCAATGCACTCTTTTTCTCACAAGATGCCTTCGATCTTTAATTGCTGGTTCTATAAGCTCCAGTTTTCTATTTGGATATGTCAGCAGTCAACCAAGGTATCTCAACATTTTGGATGACAGACCATCCGCTGTACACGATGATTGGAAGTTTCTACGACAAAGGGCAGTTGGTGTGCAACATATGGCCATGCTCTTTATGATTAATTTTGTGTTTTTGGCAATCTTTCAACAGGTGTGACACAGCATATACTCACTTCTAAAACTTCAGGACATGCATGGGATTATGTTTCCAGAATAGTCCATATCTTAAATGTAGTTTCCCAATATTATCTGGTCAATTTCATAACAGCAGATAGGAATTTAGAACTGGTGAAACGAGATGCACTGCTTTTCACCTCTCTTAAGACCATTATAAGGCCAAGCTGTGCTTGGAACTTTTGTAATCAAATCCCCTCTTTAATGATCAGGTAGACAAAATTCTGCAAATTTGTTATAAAAGGAGACCAATCCCCCCCCCAACAGTATGAGCTGAAATGACAGAGGGGCCAATCTAAGGGATTCAGTCAATATGTACAGTGACTAGGCCACAATGATGGAGATTTCAGAATTTTATCAGACAATGATGGAAGATTTCAGAATTTTATCAGACAATGATGATGAATTCTTTGACTTTGTAGCCTTGGCTGAGTCATACCAAAGACTTACAAAAATGGTACTAACAGCTGCCTTGCTTGGCACTCAACATTAAGAGGTTAGTGTTAGGACTGGTTGGCCTGGTGTCAGGAAAATGTGACTGGGTGGGACATGCTACATGTCTGTGCCATGATGCCGCAGTGCTAGACATTATTGTAAACTGCCTCGCTGCAGACATCACAGCGATATGACTTAAAAAATGTTAAAGCCTCGTTAAAAATCCTAATCACAAACACACACACACTCCTTATATGTTATTTATAGCAACTGTATATGACCCATTTCCAATAAATTGGAAGGGTTTTTAAAGAAAATGGTGCCAGATGTTTAGTGGAACACTTTATGTTGTGACTTGTGGATGTTTGATGATGGAAAATGTTAGAGCAGATGGATCTCGTCAAACTTCAAAATATGTCAGATTCAAAAAAGGACAAACGAACACTGCTTTACAAACTTTACAGAAGAATATTAGAGTAATGAGTACAAGATTATGATCATTGCATAATTCCAGGTCACGATCAGCAAAAGTAAACTAATTAAAGTGACTGCAGAATATAAATAATTTTTAGCATATTTCCTATTTGTATTCTGGTTCTGATCTATTTGGATTTTGTGATGAGAAGTTTGACTAGATGCAGAACTAGATTAGTAGCAAAAATAAATGTATTTTTTCATATATGCTGCATTGCTGCACATCCTAATAGTTTGTTTTCATTATTTTCTTCAGGGTCATTTTGTAAGGATGCTAGGTAATGTGGGTGACAGGGAAACAGAAAATGAGGTTCTGCTGTTGGAACATGATGTTCCTCATAACAGCTTTTCAGATTCTGTTCTCAGTTTTCTACCCAAGATGCCTTGGACCATTACAGAAGAGGTAAAAAACTTACCATAAAGTTTTTAAATTATTCATTTAATTATTATTGAACAAAAAGTTCTAAGAAAATGCACAGTGTCCCCTCGTAGTGCTGTTCATTATAATGCCATAAAAATAATTGTACTAGATCTTAAGTTATATATCTATATTCGTGATGTAAATTACAAGGTCGCAGCTGTCATTGCAACACCCAGAATCATGTTATATTGATCACTATATAAAGCCTACATTTTTAGTTCACAAATTAAAGTTGCACTCAGATCTTCAGAATAACATTGAAATCTATCAAGACACAAATTATAATTTCAGATTCCATTTCCACACAGAAAGCATTCCAAAACATTAATTTACCTTTAAGATGTTAACAAATTCTGTGTATATTGTTTTAACTAAGTTCAGTCATCTTTTTAAGGACATGAAGAGAAGGAGAGACTTACGACATCTCTATATCTGCAGTGTTGACCCCCCAGGATGTACAGATATTGATGATGCCTTGCACTATCGAGAACTAGAAAATGGAAATGTTGAAGTAAGAAATTGCCTGCTTGCAACATTCTTCAAATATTGAAGACTTTTATGTAGATAAGTTTGAAATTGATACTGTCATAATGTGATTGTGAAATTGCATAATTTATATGTAGATAATTTTGAAATTGATACTGTGTGATCATAAAATTAGCATAGATTTAAATGTAGATAACTTTGAAATTTATTCTGACCTAATGTGACTGAAATTAACATGTATTTATACCGAAATAAGTTTGAAACCAATACTGACATAATGTGTGATAACTGTATAGATCTATACGGATAAGTTTAAAATTGATATGTGATGTTACTGTGAAATAACATAGATTTATATGGAGATAAATTTGAAATTGATATTGACCTAATGTGATTGTGAAATTAACATAGATTAATGTGTAGATAAGTTTCAAATTGATATTGACCTAATGGGATTGAAATTAACATAGATTTATGTGTAGATAAGTTTCAAATTGATATTGACCTAATGTGACTGAAATTAACATAGATTTATGTGTAGAGAAGTTTCAAATTGATATTGACCTAATGGGATTGAAATTAACATAGATTAATGTGTAGATAAGTTTCAAATTGATATTGACCTAATGTGATTGTGAAATTAACATAGATTAATGTGTAGATAAGTTTCAAATTGATATTGACCTAATGTGATTGAAATTAACAGATTTATGTGGAGATACATTGGGAATTGATACGCAATGTGACTGTGAAATAACAGATCTATATGGAGATAAGTTTGAAATTGATACGTAATGTGACTGATATATCATGTATTTATATGGAGAGAAGTTTTAGATTGATTCTGACTTAATGTGACTTTGATAGTTGCATAAACAAGAAGAACAAAATTTCTTGCATAATAACCTCTCAGTTCCATTATAAATTATAGCAAAGAAATAATATATGTTAAAGAGAGAGTAGAAAACTTGATCAGTTGTTAATAATCTGTAACTGTGTTAAAACATGACAGCACCTCAAGGGAAATTTAAATAGATTTATATTACTCTGTTGAAGTTAAATAAAAATATCCATTAAATCAGCTTTTGCTAATTAGAATTTTTTTTTTAATGGAAATTGATAAAACTGACCTTTTTTCCATTTTTAATAATATATCCTTGTAAAATATATACAGCCTACTGTACCTAACATCAGTTATAAGTTATGTAAGTGTCATGTTTTCACATGAATTAAACTCATACTGATAAGTAGTATTGGTCATGTATAACATCAGATTATACAGGTATTTACCTTGTTAATTTTGTTGCCATTGTATCTGGCTAAGGATGCCATTCATACTGCAACAATTTATGTCACAGGTGGGTGTACACATAGCAGATGTTTCACATTTCATCCGACCTGGAAATGCCCTTGATAAAGAAGCTGCCAGCAGGGGGACAACTGTGTATCTTGTAGACATGGTTTGTAAAATTATTAATTTAAATTAAATTAATTATATCTTGTGTGTATATTTTAATCATTTTAATTTGCACCAAAGAGGAAGTTTCTCTTAGAAAAAGGAATATAATATGTTGAATGTATGAAACCATGAAGGTCCTGTGTTTTAGCTCATAGATCATAAGGCCAAGCTATCTTATGGCATTGCCATGCATCCATTACGCATCAGTCCTCCATCAATAATTGTTTGTTTAAATTGAATTTAAATTAACTGTTAAAAAATAAATTGAAAAATTAACTTTTTTAGTCTGTTACTTTTGTGTAAATTTATCAATCCAATATAAAATCCCACTGTACTGGGTGAAGATCTGACAGCTACCACTATGGGGTTATGTTCTGGTGACCAATGAGAAATTTGAAAGTGAATTGACTCAATAGGCACACATTGATGCTCTTCAGCTATACTGCTCAGTATGTCCAGCATGAAAATATGACTTCATCTGATTGGCTGATAAAATTAATGATTATGGTAATAACATAGGTCACCAGAACATGACCCCTAAGTGGTTGCTGTCAGAAATTCACATAGGACAGTGTTGATCTGATTTTAATCATATTGGTAAATTGATAATTATATATCGTAATTATGACCATGCTTTTCATCGTTCTGTTGAGAATTAATAATTACAAAGTTCTTAAGAAATATGCAGATTCTTTCATTTATTTTTATGGTATTGGTTTTCATGTCTTTGAAAACAAAAATGTACATTCTCATCAGTACTTCTGTTCATGAATTTCACATCTTTTGTCCTTTTAGATACATTACTGTTTGTTTGGTCTTGAAAATTATATTTGAATTTATCCATAAATAAAAGTGAATTTAGAGTATTTCACCGTTTCCTACAATGTGTATTTGCTCATGTCAAGTCCAGTTACAAACAATTTAGACCCTGATCTGCTGTCAAATAATGTGCCTGCAGATCGTGGTCTGTGTTGTTTGTTCTGCTGATTAGTCCTAATAAACTGCACAGACCCAGATCTGTCAGCAACAAATTACAATGGCAGATCTGCATCTATGTAGTTTTTTTTTGGACTTGATTTAAAAAGTGTGTGTGTGCGTGCGTGTGTGTGTGTGTGCGTGTGAAATTTCCATTTAGATTTATAATAATAGGTTTTTTTTAATTGGATTTTTTTTTCATGTCTATTTTTTAAGCCAACAGATGAATCCCATAGCAAATAGTATAGGAACACTTATATAATATAACATTGTTATTGTTGATTCTGATGCTGAAAAAGAGAAAAGTTTCATGGGTTTATAGTTTTTGGTAGTTATAATGAGGTACCTGAGTTCTTGAAATTTATTTTAGACTTCATACTGATGTAGTTCTGCAGAATTCAAACATGGATCTGTTAATCTAACATGCTTGCTAATTGGTTAAATGTTTTTATTTGCTAAAAGCAAAGCCCAAAATATATTTTTAGACATTTGTATTGTGACTCTTATACTAAATTAGTTTCAATCATCAACACAATACTTTTATAGACTTTCAAATGCAATTTGTACAATGTTTCACACAAAATCACCGAAAATGTATTTCTCTGTGGCACTTTGTCTTTTCTGTTATAAATATTTTTTTCATGATGACATTCCAGCCTCCATTAACATTCTCAGATTCTTAATCACTAATCAGTTATCCCTATAATTCATGTTACCAAAGAACAATTAAAGAAATTTTTATGTTTAAAATATGCTGAGGTTTTTTAATTGAGAAATATTTATTGTGCTAAAATGTTTTACAGCATATTTGATTAAGAATTTATTATTGTTCTTCTTTTTTGTAGAGGATAGACATGGTCCCAGATCTTCTTAGTTCCAACCTGTGTTCTCTCAGGAGTAATGTAGAAAGGTACATTTCTTCTCTAAATATGTTCCCCAATCATAATACCTCAGGAAAACTACTACAGTAGACTCCACTTAACTGCACATCGGTTAACTGCACACGCTGGATAACTGCACGTAGTCACACTGGTCCTGTTTTTTCTCAATGCTTTTCAATGGGAGCAAACTTCGGATAACTGCACTTTGCTTAAATGCACACTCTGGATAATAGCACGATAAATTTCTTCCCTTGGCACATTAATCAATACAATTTTACTCTGGATAACTGCACAATGTATATTCATGATCAGTTATTGTCAGTCCACTGCTGTAGCGCTTCAAATAAACCGACAATTAAACCAGTAAATGCGACTTTGTAAATGTTTGACATGTAAAGGACGCCTTAGGTGGTATAATTATGTATATCCGCGCCCACTAGGGAGCAATAGCGTGGGGAAAAATCATAGTACAGCATGGGAAACATTGCTCTAAAACGTTCGCGTTTGAATGATTTCAAACCAAAAAATGGATGGTTGGAAAGATGGAAAATGCGCAATGGAATTCAATTTAAACGACAACACAGCGAAAAACAGGATGCAGGCGACTTTGGAACTGAATGCTTTTTCTGTGGGAGATGACCCATCAATATCTGACACCAGTTTTCGAATAACAAGCGATCTATAGAATTTCTTGAAATTCGATATAATGTCTTGATCCATTGGTTGAATCAGTGGAGGAGGAAGGAAAACAAGCTTAACATTTAAGTAAAAGTTGAAAGAGTGGATTCTAATCATTGTTTAAATTTATTCTTCACATATATTCGTGCTGTGCTGATTTAAAGATGTACTGTACCGTACTTCGGTTAACAGCACACTCCGGTTAACTGCACAGTCTCGTGACGGGCCTGAGGGTGTGCAGTTAACCGGAGTCGACTGTACTTCCTTGCAAATCCAGCAATCCCAGATACTACTTTTAGCTCAACAGAACCAAGTTTTCTGCCAGCCAAGATGGTGGTCAGGCTGATTGACCTTCCCTTTGGTGTAACGATTGGTGGAAAAAGACATGAACATGTCAGTTACTATTTCTGCTTGTGCCAAGAAGGCGCTCTCATAATGAGAGACTTCACAAAAACAAAATCGTGGAAGGTATACCATTACAAGTTGGAGAGTTTTTCACTTCTAAGGAAAGTATATTCTGTCAATATTTCCAACATTTTCTTTTCATATTCTGAGGCCCCAAGTGGCTGAGTGGTCAAAAACTCTCTCCATTACGGATCACTGCCATCTCACCTCTGTCCCTGTCAGTTCTAGTCTCAGATTTGTCCAATGTGGGTATGTGAGAATGCTTGCCAGTAGCTTCTCATGGGTCAGTCGTTCTTTTCAGGGGGTTTCCCGGGTTCTTCCTCCACTATTAATACTGGCCACCATGTATAGCCTAACGTGTGCAGAAAAAAGGCATTTAACCCTACAACAACAACTCTTCCTATTCCAACAGAGTTCAGCCTTCACAATCTGCTAACATTTTGTCATGATAACACATTGAGGTTCTTGCATGGGGAGACTAAGCATCTAAACGTTAAGTTAGTACCATATTTATTTTTTGTTTGTGCAAATCTTCAGTGCTTATAAAAACTCCTAATATAAGTGTAATTCCATTCCATTAACTGCTTTATAATTGATGTTGCCACACCTCCTTTGCAAGTATCTATAACAGAGCTTTAGGTAAAGGTTTTTGTGTGTAATATAGATGCCTGTGTACATTTCTGTATTGCTTCCTCTATACACAGTTGACTCATTTGTGTCTTGCTCATGCAGGTTTCTGTAGGTGATGCTTGAGTGATGTTTATTAGCATTTCCATCTTATTTAAAGAGAACAAAGTCATAAGAACAAGTAGACAATGCAACTTCACTAAATAAGTTTGGACTATAATAGTTATATGCTGACATGTCTTCATGACCTTAACAAACTTCTTATATATGCTTAATTCCATCATTGCTGGTCAATACAGGTTAGTTTCCATTACTATGGCATCCTTAGCCTTGGAATGCCATGCTTCAATGATTCTACCTGTACGTACTGTCTTGACAGGTAGTATTCTATTTATTTTCAATGCTGCCAACCCTAATGATTTTGGTGTGAATTTCACGACTTTTTCAGCGATTCAGATTTATGCTGAAAAATCATGAATTCCCCAATTCTCAATTATCTAAAATCTTTGATAAAATAACCGATTTCTTTTCAAGCACTAGTCATGATATAGGCAATTGTCAAAACGGTTCAGTACTACTTTATGCGATATTAGTGAATTATAGCTGATTGGTTGAGTTGGCCTGATAGCAAGCATTTTAGCCTATTTTAATCTATATGTATAAAAGTAGTTTTACAAATGCTTTTGAGAGAAACTGGGGCCAAACAGGAATTTTGCTCTGCGCTTGTGTTGCCAACACTGATTTGAATTACATATTGGTATCACATCTTGAAAATGTTCCTTCAGTTGTTTCATTCAGAGCTACTGAACCTGCATGTCTGGATCAAATTAAACAGGCCCTCAGAAATAAACAATGCTCACAACAAGTCGTGGATCGAATCGTTCAAGCAGGAAGACCTTCCTCTCTCAAAACATATGAAGGCAAATGGCAAATTTTCACCCAGTGGTGAACCAATTAACTCATTACTTGTCCAGGCTTCTATACTACTAATAGCTAACTTTTGCTCTTTGAAGAGAGAAAGTTTGCTCTAAGGATGATAAGGTTGCTCCACAATCTCTGAAACCTTTCATCACCATGGAAGAACAAGGACTTGTCTGACCTTCTCTCTCTTTTTGACCGGCTTCCTCATGGCATTAGTGATGGTGGGCAGAATTAGCGAATACATACCCTATCAGCATATCCAACTTACATGCAGTTCTCGCAAGGTCAGACATACTCATGGTGGCATTCTTTTCCATTGCCCAGACCTTCATCATGAAACCTCTATTTAGTCTGGATCACATCAGCTGTTAACCATCTACTAAACCCAGATAAGGCCTTGTCATGGTACCGTAATAGAACAGAGCCAATGCATCGAGGAAAATCTCATCTATATTTACCTCTCAAGAAGAGCAGGCAGATTTATAACGATATACTATCTTGTCCTGCATTAAATGGGGTATTTGCTCTGCATATCAAGAAATAACCCCAGCTCAAATAAACTTTTACATATTTCAGCTCAGGAGGTTACAGCAGTTGCCACCAACATAACATTCTTTACTCAACATCCATTAAGCCTTGGGATGGTGATTGAGCTCACATTCTGTAGCTTTTTGTTCAAAGATTTGTCATCAAAAAGGGCCCAATTCGATCTGGTAGGACTTGTATTCGCAGCTAAACAGGTCCCCTTCCAAATCAGTCGACAGCTTCTTAAACATGCAGCTTTACAACTTCCGCTGGATTTATTTGAAGCTGCAGCCCAACAGATGGAATCCCCTCAAGTTGGGGTACCTGTAATCTGTCTCTTAGGAGACCTGAGATGATATCTCCTAGGTAATCTGATGTACCTTTCACCACCTCTTACCTATTCTCCTAAGGTATTAGGATTGAGTAACGTATTTAAGAAGAAACCATCTTTTTCAGGTAAAATATGTTTCTTCAAGAATACTTACCCAGTCATAATACGCCCTCCCAGCCTCCCCACAGTTACATCCATATAGAGCATGCCTTACTACTAACTGGCAGGTTCATGTATTTTACTGTCAGTTCTTATACCTAAAGGGAGATCACTCTTCTTGGCTGCTAAATCTGAATACAACCTTTCGGTCTCTTTCTTGCAAAGAGTAGCATCTAGGAGGGCTGGATTTGTGACGTAGTAGTAGTTCTCTTAAGGTATTATGATTGGGTAAGTGTTCTCGATGAAACATTTTTTACAGTAAAACCTCTTATGAGCAATCTTCTTTGAGCGACCATATGTCAGTTTTTACCACCATCGTAATGCACAGATCAGTTTTGTTATATAAACACTGTCATGAGTGACCACCTGATGAACGTACCAGTGACAACGATGTCTTGGCAAAATATGCATTTTGACACTACTATGAATGACTGCATCGCAAAAATGGGGATAAACTCCATCAACCTTTATTCAATCCCAGTAACAGTTACGATATGTACTGATCTAAAAAAAGAAAAAAGAGGCTGACTACCGATATCTGAATTTTTTAAAGTATACTTATAGTGTTTTAAATTTTCTTTCTTAAACCAGACTAAAGTACATCTAGATTATTCCACCACCTAGCCTGGTTCCTGGCCTTATAGCTACTGCCCATACGTATGACTAGGATCCATTATCAAAGAATGACCATATCACGAAAACAGCCATCACCGACCTTTATATTATCATTTCTAACAATGACCACTTCATATATTTTTGGCATAGATAGCCTTGAACTTTGTAGACATTTTAGGTGATATTATTGTGTCATCTATTTTGACTAACCGTAATAATGGTAACAGAGAGCATTTTATAACTTAACATGCAAGCATTTGACAAGATGTATGAAATTGGTGCATAGCATCAAAGTTCTGAGGTTAGAATTTTGTGTATCCTTGAGTATAATTCATTTATTTCAGATTTGCATTCTCAGTTTTGTGGGAGATGAACCATGATGCTGAAATCATCAAAGCAGAATTCACAAAAAGTATCATAAATTCAAAGGTAATATGTTCTGAAGTATAGATATAAGTATATAAGTAAGTATAGATACCATTTATTACTTAGAGGTAGAATGCAAGTGAAGGATACAAATTTGAAATTATTTACACACAAAAAAGATGCTTGCTGAAAATCAGGCTTCATTTATTCACATTATAAGTCAAAATTGGCCTTGCCATCCAGTCTTTTATGAGCACAAAGATGAACAAAACAATAATGATACCCTCCAATGACTAAGTAGCAAAGTCACTACAAGTTTCTACTGAATGGCTTTGGGGGTGGGGGTCAAATAGCCCCTAACACTGTCAGGAAGGTTGGCAGTTATAGTTGCATTTATTGGATAACATAATGAACTATCAAACAGATATGTTCCCTGTTAGGTCATAGATGCTTGAAGTATAACAGGTTATGTCAGAATGTAGTGTGGATATTTTGGATTGTATTTCATATTTCATTGTCATCAAAGGAGTTTCAAATGCATTTGAAATTTCTTTCTTTGAGGAGAAACATTTGAATTTGAAAATTCAGATTATGCACACAGATTTTGATGGTTCAGTCTTTTTTAAGTTCTTGAGAACTTGATTTCATCATGATGTGTACGAGTTGAGAAAAAATGAGGTAGGGACTTTTTTTTGGCAGCTGTTTTTCAGAATTTTATTTGAAATTATTTCCAATGAAATTGGAAATATGAGTAATATTCTTTAATATTTTACTGAGCGTGTGTAAAACTCAAAAGTATAATTGAAACTATAATAACATACCTGCCACAGACCTGCCAACTCTTATGATTTTGCCGTAAGTCTTTTGAAAAAACCACTAAAATTACGGACTTACATAACGATATAAAAAAGTACGGAAATTTGAACATTTTTTTCTGTTCTGGATATTTTTATTTACTGGTTCGTTCCAGATCCAGATTTTTGTATTAGACTCCTTGTTCGGATTTGGAGTTTTATCTTAGACTGAGTGGATTTTGGTTGGGAACCAGACTAACTATACAATGGTACCTCAGATGCTTTAAACCAGCCTATTTTGTTCGTGAGAAGCGCCTATCTGATCAAGACTTCATTTTTCCTTTTGTCATCTGGTCATCTGAAAATGTTTTCCAAATGAAAATGCGCCAAAGGTGGAGAGGACAACCAGCCTCGTAAAAAGCTGAAACAGTGGTTGCAAAAGTATAAAACAGATTACTCGGATACCTGGTCATGTTAAGAAAAAAGTGAAAAAGGTGTCCATTACACTTATTGCACGTTATGTCGTGATGACTTTAACATTTCCCATGGTGGGTGAGATGACTGTCACCGCCACGTGAATTCTAAAAAAACATACAGAATACGTTGCAATGAAATCAAGTTGTAAGTTCCTGACTTCTATGGGATTTGGATCTGCAGTGTCAGAAACTGAATTGGAGGTCATTAAGACTGAAGTATATTTTACAAACTTTTTGGTTGAGCATAATGTTGCAATTGCTGCATCTGACATGCTTCTAGGACTATTCAAGTGCATGTTTCCCAAATCGTCAGTAGCAAATATTTATCAGTGTGGCAGAACGAAAACTACTGCTATTGTATTACAACAGTGCAAGTCAGCACAGGAAGACATTGTTAACAATATTTCATCCCAACCTTTCAGTATAGCAACTGATGGTAGCAATGATTCTGAGAAGCTGTACCCAGTTGTTGTTAGATATTTTGATAACACAGACGGGGTTGTAACTGAAGCACTTTTGTCAGTTCCAACATGTGATGGAGCCTCTACTGAGGAAAATATTTTCACATTATTGGATGATGATTTGAAAAAGAGAAACATAAGTTGAAATAACTGTATTGCCTTTGAATCAGATAATGCTTCAGTGATGACAGGTTGTAATAAAGGTGTATTTGGACATATAACTAAGATGAATCCCTCAGTGTATCTGAGTTCATGCCGTTTGGTATATTTAGCAGCTAAAAAGTGGGCTGATGTGCTGCCTATTACTTTTGCTGACTTATTAGTTGTTACGGCTATTGGATTTAATTTTATTTATTTTTAATTATTAAGTCCAAAATTGTCATTTAGGATTTATTATTCATTAAATGGGAATTTTTTCTAGAAAATTCATTTGACCTGGACTTTACTGTAAACAAGTTTTGACCTTGGCTTACAGTGGTCTAGTTCCTGACCTTGCTTTAGACATTGTCAACAGGTCTTCAATTTCATTGGTTAATTTTAAGGACAACATTCTATTTTTAGTTCTTAGGGGTAAGAAAATCTAGAGTATGTGATTTTTAGGGAAGGCAGTGACCTTCCATGAACTTCTATCAATTTCTAGAAAAGCGCGTGATCACTTGTTTACTTCAGAAAAACAATATATATAGCTGTATTTTAGAAGCTGACATTAGTAGAACCTTTGGGCTGTAAGAAATTAGTTGTGTTATTTTCTGTTTGAGTTTATTTATTTTATTCTGGACTGTGTCAATTCGTTGGAAAAGAAGAATTATTCTATTTATCTGGAAAAGGACATATGTTTCATAATTTCATCTGGATGATTTAAAAACAAGAACTGCATCATGTGACATTGTCAGCCATTTTGGATTATTACCTCGTCAAGATTCGAACCTGGAACTATTAGAACATTTATTTATCAGGATTTGAAATTCTATTAGTGGATTATTTTGTGAATTCTATATTTGTTGGATTTGATTCTCTAAAACTGTAAGTTCAATTGTTTTATTTAAATAATTGTACTTAATAAAATCATTGTTAAAGTTATACAAGCTTGTTAGTTTTCACTCTTTTTGTGTTGCTGCTTATTCGAGCCTAAGCACGTAACATAGTGGACATATATTATTTGGATAAAAGTGTGAATAGACAAAGGGAACTGAAAGATCTTCAGACTCTTTGTGGGAAAGAACAGAAAAAATATTGAAGCATCAGTAGCTATTTATTGTAAGTTACAACATGGATATAAACTGTAATGGTTATTACAATTTTACTTGTTGCCAGAACATGAGTTTTCACACCTTACTGAAAATTGGTCTAACTTACTGAAAAATTTCAGCTGACTTACTGAAAATGTTGCTTTAGGGTTGGCAGGTCTGCTGCCATATTCCTAGACATTGTTGGGGGTGGGGTTTGAGGCAAAAAAAGTGTTTTGAGGTCAGAGGGGGTGGAGGTGGGCGTCAATGATGTGATGCAAAATACACCCCTTGCAGTTTCCAGTTGAAAATAAGCTATCATTTAGCATAAGCCTGAATTAAAGAAAATAACTTGTCTGCTTTCTTTAAAGCATTTAAGACACTTGCAAAGAAAAAAATAGGTATTGTTAAATATAGGGGCCCTGAGTGGCCGAGTGGTCTAAAGTGCTCTTCATTATGGAGCACTGCCATCTCATCTCTGTCTGCGTGGGTTCGAGTCTAAGATTCAGCTAATGTAGCTTCTCGTGGTAAACAGCTGAATTAATTTATGCTTATACTTTATAGCATCTGTTTCAGGCAGTGCCATTATTTTTACTCATATTTTTACACTCTTGGTAACACCTAATACAATACTTATAGCCTCCAGGATCTCCATTACTGCAATCTGCACCTCTGTTTGCAAGGGTTCAAGTCTCAGATTCGGCCAGTGTGGGTATGTGAGAAAGTTTGCCAGTAACTTCTCATGGGTCAGTGGTTCTTTCGGGGGGGGGGGTGTCCTGGATTCTTGCTATGGTGGCGATTTCAGTGTAAAATCTGTCTGTCCAGCCATGCCATTGGAGCAGCCATTATGGCAATAGCCATATTGTCTTTATACCACCAGCATTCACCCTGCAAACCAGAGAGCAGTGCTGGACTTCTGTATGTTTTCATAGGGATGAAATTAAGTCTTCATTCCAACAAGTATATCTTTTCTAGAGCTCCAGGTAGACCTTGTTGGGCCTTGATACACAGTGAGTACAATGGAACTCCTTAAAATCCACCATCTTTCACATCCTGGATCAGCCCATGGAATGGACTGAAGTTTTAGCTTTAAAGCTGCCACATTTTCCCACAGATGCAGCAAATTGTACCAATATTTACACTTTCGCACAGATGCAGCAAATTGTACCAATATTCACACTTTCGCACAGATGCAGCAAATGCATCCAATAAATGATGCAGCTAGAAACATTGCTACAGCAAGCCATTATTGAATGATACAGTGTATCAGCAGAAATTTCCATATACAAGTATACAGGTTGTTTTGTTTGATTCATTTCTTGGTGGTATATAATAGGTATCTATTAAGGTTGAACAGGAATCAGATCCAGAAGAAAAGATTTAAATGTGTAGGACTCTCACAGTACATTTTAGTTTGTTTTTTCAGCAAATTTGGTGACTGCTTGGAAAGTTCTATTGCCATCCTAGCATTATGATAAAATTTGTTCAATTTTGCGGGGAAAAAATAACAAGATGCACAAGTATGTAGAATTTATTTTGTAATTTTCATCCAGTTATTTTACGGGGAAAAACAAAATCAATCTCACTCTGTTTCGACTTCAGACGTTTTGTATTCAATGTTGATTGTACAGCAGTTTCTGATGCATTACGCAAGGTACACAAAATGGTGTAGATATTAGTTAAGTGTGTTCAGTTGGTGGAAACTGGAGTACCTGGCTGGGATATTAGGAAACTGTGCATGAGGCTGAGATTGATTTTCAACTATCAGCCAATCAGAAATTGCCATTCAAAATTTACATCATTTTTGATTAGTCACAATGAAATTTTAAGGTCAGGCCCAAGCTCAAGAGTTTTATCATCGCCAGGTCTGGACTTAATTTGTGACTCTTGACCTCTTATCCTTCCACATTCCAAAACCTCAAAGTGAATCGGGGACTTTGAGATGAAACAAGTTGTTCCCTGTTTAAGTCTCTGAATTACTGTGTATAATTTGGATGGTACTTTCAGAACTGTTCTATTATATCTCAATTCTGTCTGGTTAATCTCAATATCCAGAAACTTCAAAAAGTTCAAAACACATCTGTGTGGATCATCCTTAGAGTACCACGATCAGAGCACATCTCCCATTGTTAATCTGTACCCTACACTGGCTATCCATTCGATCCAGTATCAAGTACAAAATGTTTTCTCTGTGCTATGTTTCACTGACAGACACCAGTCCAACATAACTATCCAACATCACCCATGTGTATACGCCAGCAAGATACTTACCCTCCTCTTTTGACATTGTATACTCATTATTCCCACTATGAAAATGAAGTCAAACGGACAACATTCTTTTGCAATACCAGGGCCCAGCAATTAGAAACAAATCGCCCACTGAACTTAGACACAAAAGCAAAGTGATCCCATTCAAGAGTGCTCTTAAAACTCACCTATTTCAACTGCAAGAAAAACTTAAAGACCTAGTAATGTTTCCTACCTTAAATATTTTCAGCGAGTTTTTATATTTTCTAGTTTCATGGTGTTTGTTATTTTAATCATTATACTTTTTTTTGTTATAGATATTGTCTAATGTTGTAAAGGTCTTAGAGCTTCTAAAGATTAGGCGCTATACAAACTCCTTTTTTATTATTGTTATTATTAAGAGATAAAAGTAATTTTGCTGTGTACAAGTCCCCAATTTACTGAATGTGAAATTTTGGATTGTGTGGATAGAGAAAATGCATAATTTTTTGTACAGCTGAAAATGTTATCATAATCTTATTGAGTATCGGGTATGTTTTGTTTTGTAGGCATCCTTAACATATGCTGAGGCCCAGATGATGATAGATGACGAGGCAAAAAATGATCCACTCACTCTTGGTTTGCGAGGACTTAACAGACTTGCCAAGATACTTAAGAGGAAAAGAACCGAGAATGGGTGGGGAAATTTTCAAAAATGATTATCTCATTTGCATATGGCAAGGAAATGGTATTATTATCCGCTTATTATTTCAGACCAGATTAGAGATTTTTGTATCAGGACCTTAAAGTTTTGTATTTAATGGTTCTGCTTCTGTTATAGTTCAAGAAGTTTCAACTTTAAGAGAGAGAGCATCCTAGCTTTTACGAGATATTCTGATTCATGTTCCAATATGACTATCATCAGTCAAAAGGAAACAACTATTAAAAACTCCTTTACCAAGATTACATGTATTGTTCAGTCAACTCAAAATTTTACTATTGAGATTGCATTTTTGATAATGTCTTATTATCGTTCAATGATATATGATACCCAAAGAAGAATCTTAGATAAAACTTCATAGAGGTTGAAATTACATTGATATATCTCCCATCTCAATTTTTTCCAGGTATACTTTTTGCATTTTGCAATAATCTAAACTAAATTAAATTGAAAGTTGGGACAGATCTCATTAAACATCACTACGCAAAACAAGATGTTGATGCTGGAAGTGTGTTTCAATCAACAATTAAAACTATCCATGCAAACATGAAATGACATTGTCTCATATGCATCTGATCTCATTAGTTGATTAAATTATTTCAAATCACTGGGAAAACCTCACTTTGGCATCACAAGAAAAACGGTTGTTTTATCCCAGACCTTTGTTGGTGTAGATCGCATGGATCCCTGTCAGAATTTCTTGAACAAGATATTCCATTGTTACTGACCAAATTCTCTTTTATTTGGTTGTTAGGTCTTTGTATTCCAGGTGTGCATTTTTAGGGCTATATGGATTTCTTATTTATACCTGTAAGGAAGTCAAACTTCTTTAAGCTGTTCCATTAAAATGTACATGAAGGCATTTTTAAATTGGAGCACTCACCCATAGATGCAGTTTAGAATTTTCTTATCAATTTAATATGAACTCTCTGAAATCAAAGTACCCTTGCATCCCATAGGGGCCGCGATTGGCCGAGTGGTCAGAAGCGCTCTCCATTATGGATCACTGCTATCACCTCTGTCTGCATGGGTTCGAGTCTCAGTTTCAGCCAATGTGGATATGTGAGAAAGCTTGCCAGTAGCTTCTCGTAGATCGGTGGTTCTTTCTTTGTTGTTTTCCTGGGTTCTTCCTCCACCATTACTACTGGCCACCATGTATAGCCTATCGTGTGCTGAAAAATAGCATTAAACCCTACAACAAAAACAACAACCCTGGCATCAATTTATAAAAACTGCTTTCCCTGGGTACCATGTATGTTTAAATGGAACAGCCCTTATTTTACATCCTGGATTTCTGTTTGCTGGTAACAAGTGAATTTTGCCTTGTCTGTTGACTATTATTTTCCCTTTCAGAGCCCTGACTTTGGCATCTCCAGAGATCCGATTTCATATTGACAGTGAGACTCATGATCCAATAGATGTACAATCAAAACAGTTATTGTAAGTACTTGAATCCATTACAGTATTCCAATCACTTTTAAAGTGGTATGGAGCAGAATAAAGGATCTTATAAAATAAATAGAATAATATTATAAGCCATTAGCTGCTTACAGCAACGGGCATGTTGAATTATTTAATATTTTTCAGTTTGATGTCTAAAAAACACAAGTTTTCGATTTTGATTATCACATAACTGCAAATAATTTGTATGACTTTATGGCATTGCTAGATCACATTGCAGTTTGTATTTTGTCATGGTGTAACATATTTTGGGGGTTTTTGAATGGGTTAAATACCCCCCATGCTTATGTATATTATTAATTCATTTTTACAAGATATAATTTGTATTATTAATTATAGCAGCACATTTTATGGTCTTACTAAACTTAAAACAAAGTATAGATCATCTGGCCTTTCCGATATATTTTATGTCAAAGGAGACAACTCAAATATAGACATTTATTAAACTTGATAGATATATCCCAGACATTGGTCCACTAATATTTACTCTTGAACATCATTGGAAAAATGCTTTTAAACTGAAACCTACATATTGATGTAAATTATCTAGTTTCATATAACGAAATTTTTTAAATAAAATATCAAAGATTATATCAAGCAGCATGTTTACAGTAGAAATAAGAATTATGAAAGGTAATATTTCAGGACTTGTTCTTTCATCCTCTCTTATGCTAGTTGGTATAATTTTAAACCTTGAAGCCATTAGTGTTCCATATACTTTGAGTTGATGTGATGATGTTATGGTCCTACTTAACTTGTATGTTATATGTTATATGATGGAATGAAGCATATTAGGAGACAAGGGTAAATATGTTCAAAGTGAAATGATATTGTATTAAATTCCATGTCAGAATCTTCTTTGATGTAATATAGCTTTGTAACAATCAGTATGTGTTGTTTAATTATATCCCAATAAACTAAGAGAGGACCTCAGTAATTTGATATACACTGCGCCAGTCTTCAGGGTCATCTAGTTGATTAGAAATAAAAGTGTTGCAAGTATAGAGAAACTCATTTATAAAAGAATTTGTTATATGATGAATTTACAATAGCATGATCCTGACATGACTCCCAAAAGTTTACAATCACTTCTCAAATTTCTGCCAACTGCATTTTTAACTACTACCACAGAGAAATTGCCACAGAGAAATCTATTGTATTCCAAAGAAACAAGATTGTGTTTCTTTAAATTAATAATGATATTTCAAGTTTCTATTGTTAATGTTCATTGCAAATCTGTAAAAAGGACATCACATGGCTTTGGTATCATTTTTTAAGATATCAACGTCATTATATTTAAAACAGTTAATTGTTAATTTAAGTTGCTTTGAACAATCGCCAATAATTCTTTTTTCCGTTTCTTCAATGCACTAGACACAGTTGTTGTTCACTCCAGGACATACAATAGAGCATCAAAGCTTGCTCACTCAAGCAGTATTCATTAATGGTGCTGTCCAGTGCATGGGGGTTGTGTACTGTCCAGTGCATGGGGGTTGTCCAGTGCATGGGGGTTGTGCACTGGACAGTACCATTATTGAATAAGTTTATCCCTCACATTTATAAATTCATTAATTTATCTTATTAAATAATTGCAAATCATCAAAATTAATCATACAGTGAACATTCTTGAATGCCTGTATTTTAACAAAAAAAATCATTTGAAAAACAAGAAACAAAAATGGTGTTGTCTGTATGTGCACATTGTTGGATCAAACCAGTTAGTGCATGATCATTCAGCTGGCAGCTAAAGATAAATCGGTTCTTTGGTGTATGCAATTACCAGAAGTCAAAGAAGTTGTTGACTTTTTTGACATTCATGAGGAGAAATTTTGGTAATTGCTACATACATGTACCCTTACTCCCTACCCACATATTTACCTTATGCCTGAAAGTTTATTCCATAAATATAAATTTTACATCTTATCTTTTTTATCTTTCATAATATTTTAGAGTCATTCTATGACCATACTTTTATAGGTAAAATCTGGCTATAGTCTTCTCATTTCTTTAAGATGTTGTCAGAATTGGAGACGTCATCTTAAGATCACTGTGATATATAAGGGCTATTTGTCATTGCGATGTTTGGGGAAGTTACAAAGTTACACATAATTTTTTTTGTCTTTTAGTAATTTAAATAGATATTCATCATTACAGTTAAAATTCATCTTTACAATAGATATCCATCCTTATATCCTTGCATTTGATATTCATCCTTATTACAGTTGATATTCATCCTTACAGTAGATATTCACCCTTACAGTTGATATTCATTCTTACAGTAGATATTCATCCTTACAGTTGATATTCATCCTTACAGTTGATATTCATCCTTACAGTTGATATTCACCCTTACAGTAGATATTCACCCTTATAGTTGATATTCACCCTTATAGTTGATATTTGACATTCATCCTTCAACTAGATCTTCATCCTTACATCCTCACAATTGATATTGATCCTTACAATTAATATTCATCCTTACAATTGATATTCATCCTTCCAATTAATATTTATCCTTACTATATATATTCATCCTTACAGTAGATATTCATCTTTACAATAGATATTTGATATTCATCCTTCCAATTAATATTCATCCTTACAATTAATATTCATCCTTACAATTAATATTCATCCTTATCCTTACAATTAATATTCATCCTTAAAATTAATATTCATCCTTACAATTGATATTCATCCTTACAGTATATATTCATCCATCCAATTAATATTCATCCTTACAATTAATATTCATCCTTAAAATTAATATTCATCCTTACAATTGATATTCATCCTTACAGTATATATTCATCCTTTCAATTAATATACATCCTTACAATTGATATTCTTCCTTACAATTAATATTCATCCTTACAATTGATATTCTTCCTTACAATTGATATGACAATTTTAAGTCATGGAGGTCGAGTAGTTTTCAGCTGTAATCAATAAGCTATTCCCATCTTTTGCTATGCATTAGGACTGTTCCATTAAATATACATCGTACCCAGGAAAAGTAGTTTTTAAAAAATATTTGGTACTCTGATTCACAGAATTTATATTAAAATGATAAGAAAATTCTAAATTGCATCTATAGGTGAGTACCCCACTTTAAAAGTGCCTTCCATGGGTACAATGTATGTTTTAATGGAACAGCCCCAACGCAAAGTCATAGTTGTCAACACATTTTTCAGATAAAATATAGTGGGCTGATCTCATTTATTCACTCCACACACTTTTAGAGAATAATGTAGGTATCTGCAGGAGTTTCCCTATTCACCTTTAAAATTGACCTGTTATTTCCATACTAGGAATAGATGTCACATTATACCGTTTTCTGTATCCCTATTCACTTTTAAAATTGACTTGTTATTTCCATACTGGGAATAGATGTCACATTATACCGTTTTCTGTATCCCTATTCACCTTTAAAATTGACTTGTTATTTCCATACTGGGAATAGATGTCACATTATACCGTTTTCTGTATCCCTATTCACCTTTAAAATTGACTTGTTATTTCCATACTGGGAATAGATGTCACATTATACCGTTTTCTGTATCCCTATTCACCTTTAAAATTGACTTGTTATTTCCATACTGGGAATAGATGTCACATTATACCGTTTTCTGTATCCCTATTCACCTTTAAAAATGACCTGTTATTTCCATACTGGGAATAGATGTCACATTATACCATTTTCTGTATCCCTATTCACCTTTAAAATTGACTTATTTCCATACTGGGAATAGATGTCACATTATACTGTTTGAAGCCTGAGTTTTTGTTTCAAAATAGAAACTCACAATGTCTGATTGGAATATTTTATCAATCCAGTGAAAAATGTATGTCAAATGGAATATTTTATGAGTCATATAAGATGTGTATGACAAGTAGGAATATTTTATCAGTTTCATCAGACATGTATAACAAATAGGAATATTTTTTCAGTCCCATTAGACATGTATGACAAGCAGGAATATTTTTTCAGTCCCATCAGCCATGTATGACAAACAGGAATATTTTTTCAGTCCCATCAGCCATGTATGACAAATAGGAATATTTTTTCAGTCCCATTAGACATGTATGATAAATTGGAATATTTTATCAGTCCCATTAGACATATATGATAAATTGGAATATTTTATCAGTCCCATTAGACATATATGATAAATTGGAATATTTTATCAGTCCCATTAGACATGTATGACAAATAGGAATATTTTTCAGTCCCATTAGACATGTATGACAAATAGGAATATTTTTCAGTCCCATTAGACATGTATGACAAATAGGAATATTTTTTCAGTCCCATTAGACATGTATGACAAATAGGAATATTTTGTCAGTCCCATTAGACATGTATGATAAATAGGAATATTTTTTCAGTCCCATTAGACATGTATGATAAATAGGAATATTTTGTCAGTCCCATTAGACATGTATGATAAATAGGAATATTTTTTCAGTCCCATTAGACATTTATGACAAATAGGAATATTTTTTCAGTCCCATTAGACATGTATGACAAATAGGAATATTTTTCAGTCCCATCAGCCATGTATGACAAATAGGAATATTTTTTCAGTCCCATTAGACATGTATGACAAATAGGAATTTATTCAAATGCCTGGTATATAGCATTTCATAAGTTCGTGTGAGTTTATTATCAAGGAATTAAGCATTTACATTCAAATTGAATGTGCCAGAGAAAATTATAAAGGTTTAGAATTTACACAGCACTGATAGGTGATATTTGCACATTTGTGCATAAAATAATTGTGTTTTATAATCCTTACATTATCTTTAGAATTATATTTGCATTGAATTCAGATGCATGAATTTTGCTGCCATGATTAAAAAGTTTGATCTTTGTACATGTTTTTTGCAGGAATTATTATGGATTCACTGTTAAGAATGCTGTGAGAATGGTTGATACATGTACCAGTGCATGGTTTCTGTGGTAGATTTTCAGTTTAGAAACTTCAGATTGTTTCAAATTTATTAATTTCTTTTTGAGAACTGTTTAATGTTCTCCAACATCAGGGACAAGGGAGATAAAGCCTTAGTTTAAAGGATCAATTCCATGGCTTATTTCAGTATTGTAACAGATTCATTGTGCTTGGCTGTTAGCTCACAAATTTTGCTGTTTTGTTTTTTTACAGACAAAGCTTAATAGGTAACCATGAGAAAAGTTTACATTTGTATTTTTACACACAAATGTTAATCTGAATGGAAAATGACAAAGGTTTCAAAGGATTTGTTCGTGTCTAAATATTTTAAAGATCATTCAATACTTTGTATCTGGCAATAGGGATTGAATTCATGCTTTCTACATGTAATAGTTTGTTTGTCAATCAACAAAGTACACTGCAGACAGTTTACGCCTCTCTCTGTCTTCCATGTTGAAATTCTTTAACTGGGTATAGCATTAACCGAAGTGCCTAGTTCTTCATGGCAAATATCTCTATTACTACCATTTCATTAGTTGTTGTTTAAGAGCACATCAGTATCTCAAAGACTATCTTAAAGGGCGTAGGCATTCTGAGTAAAGCACTTAATCCAGTGCAACACACCACGGCAGCCA
Source organism: Unio pictorum (assembly GCA_030141615.1). NCBI lineage: Eukaryota > Metazoa > Mollusca > Bivalvia > Unionida > Unionidae > Unio > Unio pictorum. The sequence goes on along the minus strand of JARLTB010000187.1, from coordinate 1,260,041 downwards.
ACCTTGGGATGGTCTGGGCAAGATTCAAACTCACAACCCGCTGATAGAGAGTTCAGTATCATAACCATATAACCACTTTGAAAATGTATGCTGTAGCCTTTTACGTTCTGTACAGTTTTCTCCCACCTTATCTGCATTTTTTATTTCTCATAATTCCAGGGAGACCAACTCCATGGTAGAGGAATTCATGTTGCTGGCCAATGTCTCCACGGCTAAGAAGATCTATGAAGAATTCCCAAACTGTGCAGTCTTGCGCAGACATCCATCTCCCCCTTCATCCAACTTTGACCCCCTACTGAAAGCAGCATTATCCAAGGTTGGTGTTAAAGCTGTTAAGCTCTTGTCAGTATCTCTTTGACCAACTACTGTATTTATACAGCAATAAGTATAAAATGCATGCAGTGTGTATCACCTTTGTTAAAGCAACAAGTATAAAATGCTAAGGTCAGCAATGGTGGTAAAAAATTAATAGGTTGTCTGCATCTTGTGTGCCATAATGCTTCTCATGTTCAGTTATATCTCATCCTATACCACCTCAGATACCTTGAACTTCTATAAATGATTACATAAATGTGTTAAATTCATAATGTCGAATAGTGGTCATTTTATGTAACATAATTTTGTAGAAACAGGTACTTTCAAGTTTCCTTTTTTGTTCTTAGGGTTTCAGTATTACAGTGTCAAGTGGTAAAGAACTTGCTGACAGTCTGGACAAAGCTGTCATACCAGAAGACCAATACTTCAACACGATGTTGCGCATAATGACAACACGCTGTATGATGCAAGCAGTGTATTTCTGTAGTGGAACTATCTCTGAATCAGAATTCTTTCACTATGGGTTGGCTTCAGATATATATACACATTTCACATCTCCAATCAGAAGGTATGGTACTTTTAAAGACTAGCAATCTTTAGTTGTTTTATATATATATATATATATGTTGTTTTATATATATATATATATATATATATATATATATATATATATATATATATATATATTTGTTTTTGTATTTATGGTTTAACGCCAATTTTCAGCACAATATAGGCTATACATGGCGGCCAGTATTAGTGGTGGAGGAAGAACCTGGACAAATCCCGGAAAGAACCACCGACCCACAAGAAGCTACTGGCAAGCTTTTTCACATAACTACATTTGCCGAATCTTAGACTTGAACACACGCAGACAGAGGTGAGATGGCAGTGGTCCGTAACGGTCAGCGCTTTAGACCACTCGGCCACTCGGGGCCCCTTCAATCAGGTGTACTTGTCTGCTTAATGTTGTAGCAGAACAGGGTCTGTGCTGCTTAGTTAATATAAAAATGGAAGACACAGTATAGACCTTCATCTGCTGATAGATGTCTTCACATTCAGTGCAAAATCACACTTATTCGTTGGAACCTGAAGAAAAATTTCCATTATAATTCAGTTTTTTTATATCTCAGTTATTAAGTTTATGTGCCAACTCAAGATTTTAGTAATAGAGGCCTCATCGGTATAAATAAATGGTGTGAAAATATAATACTTTTGTATGTCAACACTTCAGACACACAAATACAGAAAATATCTACCACTGGATTGGCCTAAAAATAATTTTTAAGAGTAAAGTAACAGCATCAGCTCAGTTTTACTTTATTTAAAATCTCTTATTGGATTCAATTTATGTCAGGATTCATGCAATTTTATGATTGATGATCTGTTTCTAACAACCAGTTGATACGAATTAACAGTACATTTTTTGCCAGACTTGATCTCTTGCCAAAATGGGGGCTATATTTCAAATATTCTGAAATATTAAACAAGCAGGAATGGTGAAGAATGGTTTTTGACTTAAATCAATTTTTAAAAAAATCTTAATTTTAGAAAAGTTGCTTGGTCAGCATTTGTGAGTTACCATAATTCATATCATTTTCAGTTGCTGTATTTACTCCTTTGATATAATATCCCATTTTTAGCTCATCAGGCTGCCAGCCCATGTGACCTATGGTATGTCATATGTCATCCATTCTCCATTAACTTTTGCATTTAATTTTGAATGTGAGCATCCTGTCATAAAGGCATTTCAGTGTTTGTACAAGGAATACAATTTGCCATTAAATATGACCATTTCTTAAACATTGAAGAAGGTTTAAGGAACTTCACAAAAACCAGTCAATGGAATTTGAGCATAAGTACCTGCCATGAAGAGCTTACAAGTTTGTGCAGATAAATCCATGATTGTAGTTACAAAAAAATGAAAAATTCAAAACATCTTGTGTTAAAAAGTGCTTAACAATCATTTCACTATTCAAATAATTGATTGCAGAAATTTTCCTTTCAAAATACTAGGTTGTAGAAAATGTCATATTTAAATAATAGGTAGCTTAAAATGACCTATTTAGATAGTAGGTTTCAGTGTCCCATTTAGCCAGATTGATCCTCTTATGTGGACACAATTTCTTCCCACTTTCACACCAATAAATTCTCACTGGAGCTCAACTCATAGGCAAACAGAAGTCACCATCTAAAGTTAAAGTATGCATCACCATTATTAATCTTAAAATAAATCCTTGTTCTAAACTTTATTTCTAAAGTAGTTTTACTAAAGTTTGACTGTTCCTGATTGTTATTACAGAATATCCAAACTTTATTGTTCTAAATGGATTTGTACAGTGTCGTACAGGCGATAAATTGGGTCAAGAAAAGTGGATGTCAGATCTATCATTACTAGTGCAGGTGGTTCAAATATTTTTAAGACCATATCATAACATTTAATTCAGCTTACATTGGATCACACCATTTGGCTTGCCTTGTCTAAAATTGTCGACACAATTTAACACTGATTTTATATTTTGTATTTTTTGTGGTGTTGGTATATATTAATCTACTATTGATCAACAATAAGCAAAATATAGTGATAAATCACCATTTAAAGGTATGTTTAATCAAATTTTCATAAATGACACCAGTTGATGAAATAGTCAGTACCAAATGCCTACATTAACTGTAGAAATTGTACTTTAATTAAGTATAAAAATTATACCACAGCATTTACTTGAACTTTATCATTTATCATTCACAAGCATCATTTACAAAATGTCTAAGTATATACATTGACATCTATCCACAACAAGTCTCTTTGTTTGGAATTACATTATATTGAAACCATTTTCATCATTTACTACATACAAAAAATACATTTTTACCAGTGAGACAATGAATGAATGTGTTTGTCACTGGAACAGTGAATGCAATCGAATTAAAATCAGATCTCCACTGTTATACATGAAGATCTGACTGATCTCTTATGGGTCATGTTCTGGTAACCTGTGTTATTACCATAATTGCTAATTTTATCAGCCAGTCAGATGAAGCCTGAGATCTTCATGTTTGGAGACTGAGCAGTGTAGATGAAGTGCATGAATATGTAGCAAATAACTTTATTCACTTTCAGATTTTTGGCAGCTGCATTTCCATTGGTTAATTCAAAGGTCACCAGAACATGACCCCTAGCTATAACCAGTGTTACTGTAAATAGAAAAATCTATTAACATTTCTTCTCATAAGCCACTGAACATACTTTGGCAAAATTTTATTTTTTAAAAATGCACTGGCATGGAGGCCACTAACTCTATAAAATTGACTCCAATCTATCATTAATAAATGCTATTATTAAAATATTAAAAAATGGTGTTAAACAGTTTTTTTTTCCACAAAGCTATCACCTAATTTAATATAAAGAACCCTGTCATAAACATATTTCAGTATTGTACAAATGATGCTTTGTTTTCATCAGATGTGGTTGAAGATAGAAAAAAATAGAGAAACTTGAAAACAGTTGTTAGATCTTCTACTAATAAGGCTAATTGAGCTTTTAGTATGGCCCCGCATACAGCATGTGTCATCTTTCAGCATTTGCCATATTGTACTTCTTTGAAATAACAACTGGACTAAATTAAACTAAATTTTGCACAGAGTATCTTGATATGATGGCTTTCAAATTTATATAAAAAGTGCCGTCAGCCATCAAATATGGTTGCCTTTTCAAAAATATAAGAAAAACCTGTAAGACTGATTAAAACACAGAACAGAATTTGACCTTTTTTTGAAAGAAAGCACCGTGGCATAAAGAGCTTTGAATTTTTTGTACAGTAAATGCTGATATACCATCAGATATAGCCAATATATAAAATAATCTCGGACCCACTTGGGCCTCATGTTATCAATTATGACACTGCAAAATTTGTATGATGCAGGTTTGCTAAATATACTTGCTTTGTTCAAATTTAATAATGCTATGATTTACAATAATCATTTAAAAAGTCAAAAACCAAAGCCTCTGTTTGTTTATTGTTAGATACTCGGATATCCTTGTTCACCGTCTGCTGGCAGTGAGTATAGGAGCTGATGCCTCTTACCCAGAGCTTCTAGATAAATATAAAACACAGGTAAATGTACTCATTAATCTTGTGCTTTCTACATTTAGTTGCATTATCTTATTTACATTTGTATAGATTTTGTAGGCAGCATTTAAAATCACTTTACTGTTTAAGAGCAAACTTGGGCAAAATAATCTCAACATTAGTAGGTTAGGTGATTCAAAAATTAAATTCTTTTAACGACTGTATTCTTAGTGTTATAACACACAATTATAAGCATGTTTTACAAGCACAAAATATTAACTCCATTGCCTTTTTACATACATACCATAAGATTGGGCATTTTATGTTTTTAAGTCTGGCCATCTTGCTCTTACCAATCAGTTCCCATTTTCATTTAAACATCCTGTTGTTGACCATCTATTGTTACCAAACTTTGCAAATGGCTTACACTTGGGGAAAGGAAGACTCCTGTTGTTTTAGGTCAAAAAGCCTGAAGGTCAGGGTCACTGAATGAAAGAAGAAATGTGGTTTTCAAACAATAACCTGAGTTCTTCACCATCTGCAGTTACCAAACTTTGACAATGGATTGCACTTGGGGTAAAGAAGAAACCTATTTATTTAAGAGTCAAAAGATCTACGTGCATGGTCCTTGAAAGAAGAAAAATGGTTTCTGCATAATTGAGTTCTCCATCATCTTCTGTTACCGAGTTTTGTGGATGGCTTGCACTTAGGGCATGGAAGAACCCTTTTGATTTCAGAATCAGAAGGTCTTTGGTCAAGGTCACTGTGACTGAAATGATAAAAATGGTTTCTACACAGTAATTTGAGTTCTCCATCATTTATGGTTACCAGAACTTGTAAATTGGCTTACTTAGAGTAAGGAAGAAACCTATATATGTGGAGTCAGAAAGTCTAAGGTCACTTTGACATGTACTTTGGGGTGCAAAAAAGGATATTAATTTTGGAGTCTAAGGGTCAGAGACCATGCTCGCTGTGACTGAATAAAGACAAACTGTTACATACCAATAACATTAATTTGAAAAATTATTCTCCAACAAAACTTTAAGTTGGGTATATAAAGTTAATGTTAAATACCTGGCAGGCATATTATGTGTCATTTTGTGATAGTCTGTGAAGAGGGTATATGGTTTTACCTATGTCCTTCTGCCGTATCACATCTGTTGCATTTAGGTTTCACTCAAAATTAAGTTTTGAATGACTTCATGGATTGCTTTCCAATGGTATATGGCTTTATATTGTGTAGACCTAGGACAAGTTACAGTTTCTATATTTTCAGACAAAATATGATTGAGTTATAGCCCTTGTTTGTAATTAAAAGGGTACTGATTCAACTTCTACCATTGGATAAGCCTGGATTGGCTAATGTGGTGTGTTCATAGGTAGGACAAAGCCTTGGCAGTAAATAATGTACTTGTGTTTCTGTGCAGTAAAACAGCTAATCACAGGCTACATCCCGGATTTCTTAATGCTCTGTATTGGTGGTGTCATTAGTCATTTATTGACACAGTTTATTGTGTGAAACAAAAGAATAGTGAATAGACAGATTGGTGGTCTTTAAGGTGCTCTACATCGTTTGATCCCTATTTCTATGCACATGGTATGGACATAAAGGATGAGAAATATGTTTCTATTTGAGATAACCTCAATCACTTTATGTTTTTCTATATGAAGAAACCTCAACAATCACACTATGTTTTTCTATATGAAGAAACCTCAACAATTACACTATATGTTTTTCTATATGAAATAACCTCAATCACACTATGTTTTTCTATTTGAAATAACCTCAATCACACTATGTTTTTCTAATTGAAGTAACCTCAACAATCACACTATGTTTTTCTATATGAGGTAACCTCAACAATCACACTATATCTTTTTCTATATGAAATAACCTCAATCACACTATATCTTTTTCTAAATGAAATAACCTCAATCACGCTATGTTTTTCTATATGAAAACACCTTATCAATCACACTATGTTTTTCTATATGAAATAACCTCAATCACACTATATGTTTTTCTATATGAAATTACCTCAGTCATACTTTTTGTTTTTCTATAAAAAGTGAAATGAAGTTAAAACAAAAAAAAGACCACACCAACGCCTTTTAAACCATATTGTTATTGTTGTATATATGCTTACCATAAATAATCATTTGGGCATTTACTTTGTTAAGCATATAAGAGCATCAAGCATCTATGCAGTTGACTTTCTGTTATGTGGTTCACGTGTTTGAAAAATGTGATTTCTTGATAGTGTTCACCATTGCCCTAATCACAAAAGAACAAAAGATGAAAAACTTGAAGTATAACCTGAATATGGTAAAACCAAAACAGAACCAAAATTCCAAGATAGCTCTTCCTGGAAACAGGAATTTCTGTAGCTAAACCACAACAAAGAGAGGACTTGAATATTTGTTACACTGTTAATTTATATACCGTATATACTCGCGTATAAGCCGAGAAATTTAGGACAAAAATATGGCCTGGAAGAAGGGGGGTCGGCTTATCTGCGGGTCAAGTTCCAAATCTGAAATTTATAATGCTTTTTCCCCTCGATTTCCAATATTTATTGTTTCCGTCGATCGCCGAATATGAGATCACATGCCTAATGATGCCACATGGCTGATAAGATTTGTCCTGTCGTGAAGTAAAACAAATATTTTTTTCTAACATAAGTGGTAGGATAATGAATGAAAAACATGTTTTAACGTACTTGACCTCTATTTGACAGATGTCCATCCACCAGAAAATACAGCCATACGTGTTATTTGAACCACGCAAATACGTGTATTTTCCAAAAGAACCGCCATATTAGTAATCTCTATTCAAGTATTTAACCCTCAGCTAATCAGTAATAATTAAACTCTACGGTTTCGTAGAAATGCACGCTAGCCTATTTCAGTGTACATATGAAAAAAATCTACGTAAAAAAATAAAAGAATTACGATACTGAAGGTATACAGCCATACGTGTTATTTGAACTACGGAAATACGTGTATTTTCCAAAAGAACCGCCATATTAATAATCTCTGGTCAAGTATTTAACCCTCAGCTAATCAGTAATAATTAAACTCTACGGTTTCGTAGAAATGCACGCTAGCCTATTTCAGTGTACCAATGAAAAGAATCTATGTAAAAAAATAAAAGAATTAAGATACTGAAGATATATACGACAAACATTTTGATTGAGAGTAGAAATACATGTATGACAGTCTTCAAGAAACAATAGTGAGAGGCTCCGTAAGGGTTTGTTGCGCGCACGCTTAGGAACGGTAAATAACATTGCAATATACGAGTCAGCGTGAATAATTGTAAAACAATATAATTTGTTGGATTTCTTTGACAGGTGTTTTAGAAGTAATCGGGAGCCACAGTTTATATACAACTATTGTTTAGTTGTTTGTAAAGCAAAGTGGTTTATTAGCGGAAGATTGTTGTACAATAGCTACCATATGCTTAATCTGTGGTAAATGCCTCGGGGATAATACGTTTGTTTTGTTGCACAATGCCAATGACTTAACTAATAAATGCCAACTCTCAGATGTATTGTTTAATTAGATATAGGTAGTGGACATGGTTTCTGCTCAATGTTATAAACTGTCACAATACTTGAATAATGTCCACGCTGAAACCAATCATAGTTTGATCAATTGAATCACACTACCCGTAGTTTAAAAAATACAACACAAATAATAATGATAAATAATTATCAAATACAAATTGAAAACCAACCACACATATTAATAATTACAGGATAATGTATATAAATAATATACTACTACTGAAAGAAATTATTTCAGTTTAATCTCTCTAGAAGTTTATATTCAATTCAATCGGATAAAATGAATAGTGCTGGAAGTAAAAGAAAGCGTTCTGCTTATGATGCAGCATTCAAACTTAAAGTTATTTAATATGCAGAAGCAAATAACAACTGTGCTGCAGCACGCGAATTTGTTGTGAACGATACGCAAGTACGGGGGGAGGACGTATATGATGAAAGCGCGCCCGTAACAGAAGCTGAGTTTCGGGAACTGTTTGTCGAGTCTGATACAGAGACCGATTTTGAAGGATTCTAAAAGTGATCAAACTTTTATAATTCATGATTTTAGAATGAGGATTAATTAAATTTCCATTAAGACTTAACACTTCAGAATTGTTTTTATTTCAACATATAAACTAGATTTCTTACTTTTATTTTATTTAATAGTGTGATTTACCTAAATAAACGTATTCAGAACTCACTTTGTGCATCTTGTGATGTAATGTTTGTATAAAAATTATGAGTCGGCTTATACGCGGGTCATGCACTTTATACCACTTTTACCAATTCAGTTTGGGGGGGTCGGCTTATACGCGAACGGGCTTATACGCGAGTATATACGGTAAGCTTTTTGTCCAAAAATCAGCACCATATAGCAAATTAATAACTTTTCAAACACAAGATACATAATTTTGATAGGATTGAGGTATAAACGTTTTTATACATCGTCGATTTTCAGTGCCATTCTAATAAATGTGACTTCGCCATCTTGACAAAGGGTCATTAAGTATAGTCTCAATTTTTTATTTGCTAATCAGTTTTTTTGGAATATATAGCAGTGAAATTGAATCATTATATAGTAGGGCGCATTTTGCATTCTTTGATTCACCCTGTATGTGCTTATATTTTGGAGGTAATCAATGCGATATGAATTGTAGTGCACAATGAGAGACGATTTTTACTCAAAATTACTGAACTTAGGAAAAAAATTGAATACATGTTTAAATGTCTTTTTTATTTACTTGTTTACATTTTTTTACTTTAAACAAAATTCCATTTTTTTAAAATTTGGGAAACTTCCCTTTGGTTGAGGAGAAATTTGTTGATCTCCAAAGGTTGAAATATTTTTACAACCCGTTATTTTAGGTTGAAATATTTGAACAGCTTCTGGCATAATATCTTTGGGTGTATGGAAGTGGGGAAAAAAATGTAATAGTGGGACCTTGATAAATCCAATGATGTTTATATTACACCTTGAAAATGTCGTTTTAAAAATACCTTGAGCATAGTTACTCATATACGGACTAATCTGAAATTATGTGACTTGGACACCTTGAAAATGTCGTTTTAAAAATACCTTGAGCATAGTTACTCATATACGGACTAATCTGAAATTATGTGACTTGGACACCTTGAAAATGTCGTTTTAAAAATACCTTGAGCATAGTTACTCATATACGGACTAATCTGAAATTATGTGACTTGGACACCTTGAAAATGTCGTTTTAAAAATACCTTGAGCTTAGTTACTCATATACGGACTAATCTGAAATTATGTGACTTGGACACCTTGAAAATGTCGTTTTAAAAATACCTTGAGCTTAGTTACTCATATACGGACTAATCTGAAATTATGTGACTTGGACAAAGGGAAGTTTGGAAATAGGCAGTACTTACCTGATAGACAAATATTGTCAGAAATTTATCAGGGCTATTGCTGATCAGGTCAGAACTGGACGATATCATTTCCTCCAGTCACTTTTGGTAATTTATTACTAATGGCTCCACCGATACATCTTCTAAAGAGGCAGAAATTGTATACATTCTTTTGAGTCCATGGTAATTACTATTAACTTTCATTTTATATTATTGAATTTAAACTATTAAACCATAAATATAATATTAGATCCATTCCATTTATATTGTAAACTTCTTAACCACCAATATGACTTTACATCCATTCTAGTTTATTTAATTTTTTTCAATTCAATAATTTAGTATTTCTTCACAGAATTCAAGTCATTTACTGATATAAATATTTACACAAGGTACACTGGGAAACCATCAGTCATACAATAGCAGGCCTTATGTCAGAGAGATATGGGAATAAATGGATGAAAAAGATTGTCGCATTGGGAACAGATGGTACATCTTACAGTTGATGCTGAAGATGACAATGCTGCTTATGATGATCTTGAAAAATATCACTCACAAGATTTGTCAGCATTACAAATTAAAGCATATAAACTGTTGTTGAATTCAATGTAAAATAACCTTTCTGGATTTTGCTTTTTATTGTATAGATTATACATCTTTTTGATTAAGTATAACCATAAACAAGAAGGACCTTCAACCAGTTTTCAAAAGCAGAAAGTCTTGTGGGCTTCTTACTTAAAAAAGTTGGTGTCGAACCCTGTTATATGTTTTAATCTTAGTTACCATGACAAGATGCTAAGGTAGAAGAGATACTCTGTGTATTTCATTGTTTTTGCTGTAATATCAATTACCATCACAAAATGTTAATGTGAAAGAGATATTGTATATATTTCAGTCTGTATGCAACAACCTCAATTACTGTCACAAAATGTTAATGTGAAAGAGATATTGTGTATATTTCAGTCTGTATGCAACAACCTCAATTACCGTCACAAAATGTTAATGTGAAAGAGATATTGTATATATTTCAGTCTGTATGCAACAACCTCAATTACCGTCACAAGATGGCCCAATATGCTGGAAGAGCTTCAGTGAATCTTCATACACATGTAGGTAACAATTTTAAAGTTAATACAAAATGCTCATTTGTCTTCTGATAAAATATCTCCTGCTTTATTTATTTTGCATGACACATTTTAAGCTCTACAGGTGATAGAGGAGCTTTTGAGATGGTCCATTGTTTGCCATTTGAACATTTGCAGTGACCATCTTGAAAATCTTGTAGTTACTTATCCTGAATGGATAATCATATTGATATGTGGTTTGCACTAAAAGACTTTTTGTGATATCTAGTTGGTCTTAATTGAAATTAGTTTCAATCTGTCATCCAGTGTTACTATCATAGCAGCCATCTTGAAAATATTGTTATCACTAATCCACAAGAACAAAAAGTAAAATTGACATGGAGTTTTCATCAGAAGGCTTTTCATGATGTTTAGTTGGTTCAAAATGAAAACGATGTTGCTTGCATATCAAAGATGGCAACCACAGTGGTCTTCTTTAAAATCTTCTTATTGCTACTCCTCATGAATGGATGGCAATATCAGCATGGATTGTTTTACTGAACTGCTACTTAAAATGTTGGTTATCAACGAAAATGATGCTTTGCAGACATACACTACAGTTGCTATAGGAGCCATCTTGAAAATCTGGTTATTGCTGCTTCTCGTTGATGACTGGTCAGAACAATATTGTGTTCACCAGAAAGCTTTGGTCCAAAATTGAAATGGTACCAGTCTGATATCCAATATGGCCACCATCTTGTTATTGTTACTTCTCCAAAACAGAAATTCGGGTCAGCATAAGGTTTCTACTAGAAGGCTTCTTATAATTTCTTGTTTGTCATAAATGATATCTTGTTGGCTTGAAATGTACATCTAATATGTCCATCACAGCAGCGAATTTGAAAATCTCATTATTGCTGAAGAATAACACAGAGATGATTTCAACATTAAGCAGTAAATAGGAAGTAATGGTCCTATCTTGAATTCATGGAAATTCTTTCCAGTCAGTAGAACATCAATTACATTTTGATACTTTTCCCATTTCATCTAGAAAGAGCATACTTGGACTTGTTATTTATTTCATGTTGCTTGTGTAAAAGTGTATAAGAAGAAAATAATGTCAGAAAACTGCTCATATAGAGGTTGTACTTTGAATTAGATATTTTTGCACTTTACCAAAATTACTAAAAATGTATCTGCAGCATAATTTCCTTTGCTTCTTTCATTTCATATTTACCTGAAATAGTTGCAAATCCCCTGTCCAGATTTAACTGACCTGCATTAACTAATAAGACATGGGTATGAATTCTTGGTTGCAGGCAGCGTCTTTTGTTGTTAACAATCTATATATCATAGAAATCTTGGACAGTTTGCAGTGTATGTGCATTTGGACAGTTTTGCAGTGTATGTGCATTTGGACAGTTTGCAGTGTATGTGCATTTGGACAGTTTGCAGTGTATTTGCATTTGGACAGTTTGCACAGGAATAGAGAGAACCACCTAAAAGTTAATATAACATATATTTTAATATAACATAGACACAAATATAAAATACATCCTGAGATAACATTGACCTTGTTAGAACCTACATTCTGAATAAGTGCACATCCTAACATATCATACATCCTTGTATAACATACATCCTGATATAACACATATATCTTTACATAATATAACTCCTTGTATAAAATGCATTCTTATACAACATGTGTCCTATTATAACATATATCCAAATATAACACATCCTAATAAAACATACATTCAAATAAAACATGTCCTAATAAAACATACATTCAAATGAAACATGTCCTAATAAAACATACATTCAAATGAAACATGTCCTAATAAAACATACATTCAAATGAAACATGTCCTAATAAAACATACATTCAAATGAAACATGTCCTAATAAAACATACATTCAAATGAAACATGTCCTAATAAAACATACATTCAAATAAAATATGTCCTAATCAAACATACTTTCAAATAAAATATGTCCTAATAAAATAAACATCTAAATAAAGCTTGTGTCCTAATAAAACATACATTCAAATGAAACATGTCCTAATAAAACATACATTCAAATGAAACATGTCCTAATAAAACATACATTCAAATGAAACATGTCCTAATAAAAATTCTCTTCAAATGAAACATGTCCTAATAAAACATACATTCAAATGAAACATGTCCTAATAAAACTTACATTCAAATGAAACATGTCCTAATAAAACTTCTCTTCAAATGAAACATGTCCTAATAAAACATACATTCAAATGAAACATGTCCTAATAAAACTTCTCTTCAAATGAAACATGTCCTAATAAAACATACATTCAAATGAAACATGTCCTAATAAAACTTACATTCAAATGTAACATGTCCTAATAAAACATACATCTAAATAAAGCTTGTGTCCTAATAAAACATACATTCAAATGAAACATGTCCTAATAAAACATACATTCAAATGAAACATGTCCTAATAAAACTTCTATTCAAATGAAACTTGTCCTAATAAAACATACATTCAAATGAAACATGTCCTAATAAAACTTATATTCAAATGAAACATGTCCTAATAAAACATACATCTAAAAAAAGCTTGTGTCCTAATAAAACATACATTCAAATGAAACATGTCCTAATAAAACTTACATTCAAATGAAACATGTCCTAATAAAACTTACATTCAAATGAAACGTGTCCTAATAAAACATACATCTAAAAAAAAGCTTGTGTCCTATTAAAACATACATTCAAATATAACACGTCCTAATAAAACATACATTCAAATATAACACGTCCTAATAAAACATACATCCAAACAAAACATGTTTCCTAATTAAACATGCATCCAAATATACGTCTAAATATAACAAGCATTCAAATTAATCATGAATCTTAATAAAACATGTCCTAATATAACATGCATTATAAATAGAAGATATATCTTAATAAAACACATCATATTAGAAGAAATGACCTAATAGAACATACTTCTAATAGATGAAATGTCCTAATATAACATACATCCTAATAAAACATGTACATTTTACAGGAGAGACATAAATAAATTCTTCATAATTCATAATCATGCCTATGATTATCTGACTATCCCTTTTTTCTTTCTTTTTTGATAATCGAGGAATTTCTGGGTCACTTACATGATTATTCTTTTTTTTTTCAGTTATTTTTCAAGAAGCGTGTTATTGATGAGGAGGGATATGTGCTGTTTGTCCGGAAAAATGCGCTCCAGATTTTGATCCCCAAGTATGGTTTAGAGGCCACACTCTATCTCAACACAGACAGGAGGAAACAGGGATCCAGCTTTGAGTTTGATGAGGAGGTATATAATGGGATAAGCCCTGTTTGTGTGTGGGTGCATGTGTGTGGACTAGAATCAGTTATATATTTGCCTGACAGCTGATTTTTTAAAAATAAATGTTTGCATTGACTATAAAATGCAGTAGTCAAACTTGAAATGTGTTTGCTATTTGGATTTTATAAATACATGTTCTAACTTCAACTCATCCAAGGTATTGCCTTTTTCCTTTATGCTTCTGTAATACATTGTGATAGTTGAAACTGAGTTTTTTTTAAAAAATAATTGATATGGGGTAACCTCTACCAGGAAAATAGTTATCTGCTTCAACCAAGTTTCATAATAGACCATTTATTTCTTAGACACAGAAAACTCTAACAAACAGTTATGTATCTGAGATCCCAAGATGGTCAGATTTGGTCATTATGTATCAGAGATCCATATTGTCATGTTTGGTCATTATGTATCAGAGATCCATATTGTCATGTTTGGTCATTATGTGTCAGAAATCCCCCCCCCCCCAAGGGTCTTGTTTGGTCATTCTGTATCAGAGATCCCAAAATGGTCGTATTTGGTCATTATGTGTCAGATCCCAAATGGTCATTTGGTCATTATGTATCAGAAATCCCCCCCCCCAATGGTCTTGTTTGGTCATTATGTGTCAGATCCCAAAATGGTCTTATTCGGTCATTACATTTCCCAGTTGTTTTTATACACTGTAGCCATAAAGCACAAAACAAAGGAGATGTGAAAGATTAGTTAATAAACTTAATCAAAACTCTATAATTCAGCAATTGTTCCAGGTCAGTGCTATGGAAATTATACCAGCCCCTCATACTATGTACTTTTTAGCTATATTGTGTTGCAATGTGTCAACACATATTAGACCTTTCAAGGAAAATATGTGTAGTCTTGGCTTGAATTAAAAAGAGGAACAATTGCTTCATTTCATCAACCAGCAACGCTTGTCAAATGAAACTTGACTCTTGTGCTTGACCAGAAATCCCCTTCAATAAATTTTATATATTTTCAAGATAGTAAAAATCTACTAGCAGGTAATAATTTATATACAGTACAGGGATAAAATACTGTTGTTGAAAAAAATTCTACAGCATAGTTCATACAAAAAGACCAGTTTCCAAGGTCAAGTTTCAGAACTATTTAAGTGATAATGACTACAATCACCGTAGATATATTCTTTTCTTTATTAATAGTACTTGCTAAAATATTGTTCCATTGATCTGAAAATAACTTATATAGCAATAACTATATATTTCTATTATCAAAGATGAATGCTATTTACATTCAAAGATCACATCTACATTAATGAGCATAGGAAACAGATTTCCTTTATAATTCCCTAAATTTATTTTACCAATGTTTAAACCACTTTTTTTTGTGAGTGGTCTGTTCTTCAATTCTTTTAGTTGCAATAATTATTTTCTCTCACATTAAAATTTGTCTCATTTTAGTCTTGAGGTTGTTGCTGTTTTAGGGTTTAACGCCATTTTTCAGCACACGATAGGCTATACATGGTGGCCAGTATTATTGGTGGAGGAAGAACCTGGGAAAAACCCTGGAAAGAACCATCGACCCACGAGAAGCCACTGGCAAGATTTCTCACATACCCACATTGATTGGCCAAATCTTAGACTCGAACCCACGCAGAGGTGAGATGGCAGTGATCTGTAACGGAGAGCGCTTTAGACCACTCGGCCACTCGGGGTCCCTTAGTCGTTAGGTTCTTCCATTGTTACTAAGATACTAGGTGTTAACATTATTAGTGTTCAATTGTAATGTCAACTGTAAAGACAGTTTTAACTAGGCTTTGATAAATATAAAAAATTTGTACATGTACATTGTATAACTAACAGTTCATGAAATTAAAAGACAATTATCTCATCCAGAAACAGAATCATTTAACAGTTAACAGCTTAATTCACAGATTATCTAAAGGGATTAATTATGTAAACAAAATGTGTAACCTGGTCACACCAACTTGAATAGACAACTGCTTGTTGTATTTGTTGTAATCACTGTAACATCATGGGGTGTTTAGCAATAAACATCACTAGCCTATAACACTAAACACTCAGGCAATACAGATTAACTCTAAAGACAAATAGTATACACAACCACTGCCTTAACTTCAGCATTATAGTGGCAATTTGCAACATGTACATTAGCCTGGTTTTCAGTCATTAATATGTTCTATATATTTTTCTTGCCAAATTTACAAACCAGTACCCAGACCTCTCTTTTTGTGTTCATGTTATGTTTGTTTTGTATTATTAGAACAGTCTGTACTATTCGAGCATTGATGGTCACAAATGATTACATAAAGGTCAGTGGTGGCTGTCTCTGTTCTCGTGATATGGTCGTTTGTAGGGCTGGAAAGACTAGCCCCCTGCCTTACTTTTACATTTGGGTGGTTTCTACAAAAGACTGGGAACCATGTACTGCATGTACTTCAGTCTGGTTTACAACAAAAACACTATAGGCATACCTAAAAAAAATCATATCGGTAACTAGCCTGGGGGTTTTATTTGTTTTTTTTTATATCAGTATATTCAAGGATTAAATTAAAAGTGACTGGATTTTATCATTGTTTTTGCAATGTGATCATTCATAGCAGTGTCAAAATGCATATTTTGCCAAGACATTGTGGTTGCTTGTCGCATGCAGCATGTGGTCGCTCGCGACAGAATGTTTATATAATAAAGTCGCTCCATGTATTGTAGTTCTGGTTGGAAATTAACAGTGGTCACTCGTAGCAGAGGTCACTCATAACAAGTTTTACTGTAGTTGGAGAGAAAACTAACAAAGCAAGTCATTTTGCATATGGCTTTTCTCTTTGTTCCTTTGATTAGATAAAATAATAATTTTCAAAATCTCAGTCTGATTACACGTTAATTATCAGGATTAAAATGCCAGGTGCTGCCAGTGTTTGATGTGTTCACTCCAGTACAGATAAAGTCATACTATAGTGGTTTTCAACCAGCTAACCCTGAATATAGGGCTTAATTGTGTAATAATGATTCTTTTACAGTGAAACATGATGATGAAATGTCATTAGTATAAGAAATTCGAGGCAAATGAGGTCATAAATGATAGATGTCTCACCTGCATTAAATGTACATCATGCACCATGTTGTGAGCGCCCCAAGTGGCTGAGTGGTCTAAAGCGCTCTCCGTTACGGATCACTGCCATATCACCTCTGTCTGCGTGGGTTCGAGTGTAAGATTCGGCTAATGTAGTTATGTGAGAAAGCTTGCCAGTAGCTTCTCGTGGGTCGGTGGTTCTTTCAGGGGGTTTTCCTGGGTTCTTCCGCCACCAATAATACTGGCTGCGATGTATAGCCTATCGTGTGCTGAAGAATGGCGTTAAACCCGACAACAACAACAGCACCATGTTGTCAGAAGATATCTAGTCAACATTTCAGGAGTAGAATAAGAAAAACAGGAAATCAAACAATGAGCAGACAAATGTGTTGAGTATTTTTTGAAGCTTTAATTTCAACATGCAGAGTGAACAAGTTACTTGCATTTTCAGTAGACCTGAACAATTTTCAGTTCAAATCAGATGGTTCAACGGTCCCCATGTTGCAACCAATCTCTGAAGATATTAAGGTACTAGGTGTTAACATTGTCAGTGTTCAGTTGTAATATCAAATGATTTACAGTGGGCAGTCAGAGATGATACTGTCTCTTGAATAAACATGCAGAGCAGAATGACTATGCAAGACCATGTTACTGGAAGCACACACAAAAAATCATTTAACAAGAAAATTATTCTTCCAGTTAATGTTTGAATAGAGTATATCACCATTTAAGCATTATCATTATGAAAGTTTTTTTTCTCTCGGTATACTCTGTAGTCTCAAAAGATCAATTACTTCAAGGTGAGCTCATCTCATGAAATTAGAGCAATCTCTGTGAGCCTTGCTTTTGAATTTACCATTTTGATCTGAGACATAATATAAGCAGTTGGTTGATGTTTAGAGTTCACCTTCTGGAGTTTTTTGGTGCTGGGATTTAGAGACACAATTGGTTGGGTGGGTTCAGTGGCCCAGATAACCCATTTGAAGTCAAGACTACCATTTTATGGGCATAGTCAGCGCTCTTACCCCATAAAAAAGTTTGCCAGGTTGAAGAGTTCAATAATTTGTTTCTTAGCCGGATATATTTGTCATGGTTAACATGACAATTAGCTGTGTTGCTTTTAAGTTAGGAAAGCGGATTATCTTTCATATAGAGAATCCACCCAACTTGTCTCAGAGGATGCCCTTGGTATAGATGTGATGCCCAGCTGTCCCTGTTACTATTACATATTGTCCTAATTTTAATATTAGTAGTGAAATTTCTTCAAGGAGATAGCAGATTTTTCAGTAAGTTATGTTTCTCTTAAAATACTTACCCAATTGCATTACTTTAAAATCTTACCACCTCCTGACCTTGATATTTTGGTCAGCTTAAAACTAGTGACAAGGAAGCTAATGGCCCATATACAGCGCAGCTCACGTGGTTTTTTTAAAATTCCCCTCCCCATCCACTTTCACTCTGCAACAGAGCAGTAAATGCCTACTGATCACCAGCATGCTGATGACAACTCCACATTACTGATTAACATTTGAATGAATGAAGACAAAAAAATAACTTCAATTGTCTTGTATATTTTGTACATTTAAAAGACGTTTATCAACTTCTTTTGCAGTATGTTTACACTTTTATTTTATTCAAAGAAATCTGAATGAACCGGCACACGAACTTGACTAGAGACACAGCTAGTTAAAGCCCCAATGCCACTGTAACATGCAGAAATCATCTGAAAAATACTGAATATTGAAAGACATTGGTCCTAAACATTTTTCGTCTGGTTCCATTAAAACCAGATATTATTGATGTTTTGTCACATTATGAGTCATGGGATTTCTCCATCAAAATTAGAAACCTGGCTATTTTTCATATGTTTACAAAATTAATTTAATATTAATAGGTGACATCCATGGGTCAACTAATTGGAGTAGAAAGCTGGAACACAAGATATGATGATTTGTGAATGTTGTTATAATTAGATTAGTCACTGACAGAATTTCTCAAAGGTATGGTACAAGCAATTTTGTTGACTGAATTGAAAGGTGGAACTTCTTAATTCTAAACTGAATGATTAATCATTTAAAGCAAACCTAACATCTTTATTATTTCAATGAATGGTTCATGTCAAATACTTTTCTTAACAAAATAATTCCTTCCTTCCAAACATTGATTGGAAGAATGGTAAAATTTATGATTAATGGTGGCATTGTGGCTTTATGGTTCTCTTAAACAGTGTGAATTTATTCTACTGTTTAAACATGAAAAGTAATCCTGTGAATTATTGACAATTTAATTCCAGATGACATCCAGTTTCTGTTTAAAAATGCAAACAACAAAACAGAAAATACTGAATTATACTTAAATGTAAACCACATGTTTAGTCACAAGGCTGAATATACATGTACACAACTTTGAATTAGTTTAGTTTTGTCTAAATGTGTACACTAAGGGACTGACCATTTATGGGGCTAGATTGTCCTTTCCAACAGCAAAATAATTTGTGTTACTTAATTTATCACAAGATAAATGTATTTCAAGTAAGAAAAGGAATGACACATTGTCCTTTTTATAAAACAAATCAGAGCAAGACAAATGTTTCCAAGTATTTCCCCACCCCCATTAGAAAATTAAATGGCCTGTCCCTAATTAAGACATTAGTGGCTTTTATGTAGAATCTAAGCAGTAACCATTTTAAATAATGGTAATATTATCTAAACTTTGATTTGGCATTATGTCTATTACATTGTCTTCATTAAAACTCTCTCTCTCTCTCTCTCTCTCTCTCTCTCTCTCTCTCTCTCTCTCAATAAATAAATAGTTTGCTTGCAGGGATCATACTTAGTAAACCACACCCACTTAATGCAGACCACATCCACTCCATGGTGGTCATCCACAGCAACTAAACAAAAAAGTATGGTGTGCAGAGGCTGCCACAAACCCTCGCAGCAACTCCTTCAGGATGCATGGAGGTGGAGGTGGTTTTTTTTCATATCCACTCTCTCCATCCCCACCATAATGCACGGGGTTTCACAAGATCTGATGACCTGTACTATTGCTGTTTTAGAAGAGCTGATTACAGGGTGTAGCAAGATTATTTTCCTAACATTAACATGACCTAATAAGTTATCTTGAATAAACAAAATTTACTGACAAATTTGCTTTTCAGATCAATGGGGATCGTCAAGGATGGATATACATGCTAAAACATAACTGATCTTGCATTTATTTGAGGTACCGCCCCAATTACCTTGATAGGCAGTCATTTGATACTGTCTTTTCATGCATACTATATAATTAATTATTTAGAACAGTCTTGAATTGTTTCAGGTTAAAAAGGTCTAATCTTTGAATATCTGACAAGCGATTTAAGTATAAGTTATTTAATTTAAGGAAACACTTTAATTTTTTTCAGAAAAATGTCCAGAGGTGTGGTGCTGTGACATTTCATGTCTTCGACAGAGTAATTGTACAACTTAGCATAGATCGCTCTAATGTCCAGCATCTCAAATTGAAACTAGAGCTTGTTAAACCAGAGGTAATTTTAATTACTGTGAATTCACTGTTAATGCTGAGTGTCCATTTTGGTGAATATTTCATGGCAGCTACTTATCATTAATTTATGGATTAAATGAATAATAATCCAGCCGTAATCAAACCACCATTTTCATCCATGAATAATAATCCAGCAGTAATCAGACCTCCATTTTCATCCATGAATAAATAATCATCTGTAATATAACCCCCATTTTCATCCATGTATAATAATCCATCTGTAATCAAACCACCATTTTCATCCATGAATAATAATCCCTCTGTAATTGGATCACCATTTTCATCCATGAATAATAATCTATCTATAATTGGACCTCCATTTTCATCCATGAATAATAATCCCTCTGTAATCGGATCACCATTTTCATCCATGAATAATAATCCATCTGTAATTGGACCCCCAATTCCATTTCATCCATGAATAAATAATCATCTGTAATCGGACCTCCATTTTCATAAATAATCATCTGTAATCGGACCTCCATTTTCATTCATGAATAAATAATCATCTGTAATCGGACCTCCATTTTCATAAATAATCATCTGTAATCGGACCTCCATTTTCATAAATTATCATCTGTAATCGGACCTCCATTTTCATCCATGAATAAATTATCATCTGTAATCGGACCTCCATTTTCATAAATAATCATCTGTAATCGGACCTCCATTTTCATAAATAATCATCTGTAATCGGACCTCCATTTTCATAAATTATCATCTGTAATCAGACCTCCATTTTCATCCATGAATAAATTATCATCTGTAATTGGACCCCCATTTTCATCCATGAATAAATTATCATCTGTAATCGGACCTCCATTTTCATAAATTATCATCTGTAATCGGACCTCCATTTTCATAAATTATCATCTGTAATCGGACCTCCATTTTCATTCATGAATAAATAATCATCTGTAATCGGACCTCCATTTTCATAAATAATCATCTGTAATCGGACCTCCATTTTCATAAATAATCATCTGTAATCGGACCTCCATTTTCATAAATAATCATCTGTAATCGGACCTCCATTTTCATAAATTATCATCTGTAATCGGACCTCCATTTTCATCCATGAATAAATTATCATCTGTAATTGGACCCCCATTTTCATCCATGAATAAATTATCATCTGTAATCTAACCCCCATTTTCATCCATAAATAATAATCAATCTGTATCTGGAACCTCATTTTCATCCATGAATAAATAATCTTCTGTAATCGGACCCCCATTTTCATCAATGAATTTAAATGTCAGCAAAAATAACATTTATTGCAAAACTATTTTAAAAAAATCCCACATATATTATGAATCAGTATATTATTATTATAAACTTGCTGACACAGACATAGAACTATAGGTGATTATGTGGTCTGATTACTGAGATGGTCATATAAATAATTTGTACTGAATATTGAAGGGAAATATTGGCTCTATGAATTTTCAGTTGTTTTAGTGTTTTTGGTGATAAAACTTGGAATGTCATGTGGCATGGTTTTCATGTATATAAATTTCACAGAAGCTATATTTATGCATCTTACTAAATAATATACTGAATAATTTCATTGTATGCTCCCCTCAATTACTGCCAGCTTTCCCAGAAGTCCAATGTGCATGTATTATACTTCTGACACTGCCCATGTCCCCTGGCAAGCTATATTATGAACAGAAGTCCATTTCACATTTATATATCAGCATATAATTATATGTATTTCATGCACAAAGCCAAGTACTCAATCAATAAATTTCCAAATTTTCTCTTCTTCCCATTACCAACAACATAGTTTCCTAACTTACTTTGCTGTTTTCACTAAGGTGCCTTTGTATGTACTGGCATGGGTTGTGATGGCATCTCTTCAAATTGCTATAACCGTTTTAATAATTGCCTGTTTCGTGTATAGAAAACCCATTTAATATTACTGTAAACAAACAGTTAAGTTTCTATGTTATCTTGTCTTAGCATCTGATTCATAATTAAATACATGACACTTTGCTGATTTTACCTGTACAGAATTTCATTGGGCCTTTCCAACAGTCAACATTGTCTCATAATGGATATTTTAGCATCTACTTCGTAATTATCAATCAGGACACTTTGGTTCCTGTTTTTATATGCAGGTTTTGTGTAATATAGAAAGTTGTTTATATTAATGTATAGTTCCCATGATTGTCAGATAAATGCAGGCACATTTTTTATACATGGTTTACTCAGTAGCATCCAGTTCATACATGTGGTATGCAATAAGCACAGCTTTAATGATTTTACCTGTATAGGCAGTCAGAATTGACCTTCCTACAGGATACTTGTTACTAGAATTGATTTTTTAGCATCAATATTAATAATGATTCTCTAATTCTGTACTTGTTTCAGGTTACACTTTCCTTTTTACAAGTATTTATCATCGTGTGTGGGGCCCCGAGTGGCTGAGTGGTCTAAAGCGCTCACCATTACGGATCACTGCCATATCACCTCTGTCTGCGTGGGTTTGAGTCTCAGGCTTGGCTATTGTGGGTATGTGAGAAAGCTTGCCAGTAGCTTCTCGTGGGTCGGTGGTTCTTTCTGGGGTTTTCCTGGGTTCTTCCTCCACCATTAATACTGGCCGCCATGTATAGCCTATCTTGTGCTGAAAAATGGTGTTAAACCCTACAATAACAACAATCATCGTTTGTAACTCTGCAGACACTCTTAAATAGGACATTCATTACACGATATTGTCTGCTCTGTTTGGTCTTACAGATATAATGGCCTATTTCTTTTGGTACTAAGGGGAAGGCACAGACACATAGTTTGAGGGATGAAAACATCATCAGCTTGCATGTAAGGGTTTTAAAAAATATAATTTACTGGGAAGGTAGATGGAGAGCTCAACAGCCTAAGTTACAGTCTAACTTTGAATTACAGACTGGATATGTGCATCGATATCCCATAAACTGTCTCTACCGCAAAAACTGGACATCATGCCAGCCAAGATTGCCATGTTCCTATACGACCGGACTCAGTCATATAACTTGGATTGTAATGGACCACAACCACTTGTCAGCAACCAGAAACTTTTCCAGTTCTGTCAAGTCGAACAGTGCTGCTAGACACTTCCTGACATGATGCTAGACACTTCCTAACTATGATGCTAGACACTTCCTAACATGATGCTAGACACTTCCTGACTATGATGCTCAATTTAGAACCCACATTATGAAACTAGTTATACAGCAGACTAACCTTCATAGTGCCTTGAAGCACTTCCTGCAAATGACACACACGTTTGGCATACAATGTCCATGTTGGTGCTTCAGTTTCCAAAAGATGTCTCTTCATTCTGCCTCTAGCCTCTGTCACCCAAAAGGGAGCCAGTATTTAGTGACACCTTAGAAGTATCAGGATCAAATTCATTAGTGCTGCAAGTGTAGTGAACTGCCATCCTAACATTCTTTTCAAATACTAAGCAGGTAGCAAGAGAGACATCAGGTTCACTATCTTTCTCTAAAAATGATGACATACTAGCCCTCCATGTCCCTCATCATTATTAGATCTTTCTATGATGAGTAAAACAGGCTTGGACATAGTCCGAGTTTCCTCTGACCCTTTCCACCCCATTTTGTTATATTTGGACATTTATGTTGGGGTGTAGGGTCAGAGCGCATTCCCTATCAAAAAGTTGGAATTCTGGTGTCAACATGGGGTAGCGGTTTAATTGCGGGCCCAGCAAACTTAAACGATCTTTCATCCAGATATACCTGATTGAAATCGATAGGAATCTGATTTATTTTCTAAAAAATTCGCGAACATAGCATTCGCTGTGTCTTTAATCTGCTGATAGACGAGACGAAAGTGCATCGTTGCTGAAATTTGACCTGGATCTGGCCATTTGTATTCTTAGTCATGTGACTGCACAAATCTTGCAACCTACATGTCATTGACATCAGAGGTCATATTGTCACGTGATATCGACAATAAACAAAGTTGTTGTACGTATAATTTGAACATTTTATAAAGTAACCGCTTAATATTTTTAAAAAAAAAATATAATGCACAATTTATTCTAAACATATTGATTCTGTGATCAACGACAGAAACGTGCCAGTATCGCAGATGGGTGAAGAAAACTATTTTCAAGAAGTACCGAGCATGTGTCAGTGATGTTTTGTTTGTAGCACGTGACACCTTGTACCTTGTAATGCTCTCTGCATAAATAATCGGTTTTCCTCAAATTGCTGCAACATTTACATTTATTTTTACATTTTTCGGTCATTGTTTTTGCAATAAATAGTTTGGGAAAATTATTTTTCTTCGTTCTTCTAAACAAAGATTACCTGACGCTCAGTTTTATGTTGGATTTGTTTTCCTACAGCAACACTAGACATGGCGTATTGTTGATATCACGTGACAGTATGACCTCTGATGTCATGGACATGTAGGTTGCGAGATTTGTGTAGTCACGTGACTAAGAATACAAATGGCCAGATCCAGGTCAAATTTCAGCAACGATATACTTTTGTCTCGTCTATCAGCAGATTAAGGACATAACGAAAATAAATCATATTCCTATCGATTTCAATCAGGTATATCTCGATGAAAGATCGTTTAAGTTTGCTGGGCTGGCAATTAAATGGCTACCCCATGCCGACACCAGACGGTGTCGGCGAATTCCAACTTTTTTTATAGGGAATGCGCTCTGACCCTACACCCCAACATGAATGTCCAAATATCAAAAAATGGGGTGGAAAGGGTCAGAGGAAACTCTGACTAGCTTGGACAGAAATTTTCCACCCACTCCCTCTTTACTTTACTTTGCGTGCTGGGTCTACAATTCAAATCAGGTGATCATTGTCTATGGAAGAATCTGCTTTCAATTGCTTCCACAATCCGACAAAGTTTTTACTGAAACTTTTGGACTGCTTACATTGTCAATTACAAGTTCCAAATGTTTACAGATGCTTTTACTCACAATATCTTGCCTCAGTTTTGCATTGAAAACTGGAGTTGATTTGTATCGTTGAGACTGGGGGATCAATGTTACATCTAATCTATGACTATCTTCAATAGACAGAACACAGAATGCCTTCTCCCATCCCAAATCTCACTAGATATACATTGAAGCAAGTTTATAGAATGGCCCACTTCATAACATAAGAGAACTACTATTGCCATGGCTGTAACAGAGGTTTTGAACTTAGAACAAATGGTATATATTGTGACTTTGATGTGACACAATGTTAGCACATTTTCTTGCTCAATTTTGTTCTTCCTGATACATGATGGTTTACACTTTTTGTTTGTTTTCAGGTCCCAGGCTTTAGTGTGCCTGAAGCCTCTCAAAAAGATGTGAATTCGGATGAACCACCAAAGAAAAAAGTCAAAACATAAGGCAATGATTTGCAGTATCCATTTTATTTACAGATCCCAGGTTTTAGTATATGAGGCATCACAAAGGGAAGTTAGTTCAGAGAAACCTCGGAAGAAGCAGATCAAAACATAATCTTTACATTTTGCCGTGATAGAGTTGTTGAAACGAAAGGTGTTTTTAAACGAATAATGCACTTATCTTGGGCAAGTCCCTGATTTTAGAAAATATGCTTTGTTTTGTTATGAAAAAATACTGAAACATTTTTTTATGACATTATTTAATGCATTTAATTTGTCTGCATTCCAAATAAACTTTAATGTCATCATGTTATTTGAGTTGCCCTTTAGTGTTATTAATGAAACAGTCATTTAAACTTTAGACATTGAATGCACAACAAAATTCTGCCAACTTATATGCCAGTCTAGATGTTGGTATAATGTTTACTTGTAGTTATATGAACCTAGGGCATGACTGCCAACCATTATAGTTTTGACATAATCAGTATGCTTTTTGTCACCTAATTACATACTATTCTTGCTTGAATAAGCTATTATGGTACATTTTGTTAAAAATTAAAGCAATAAAAAAAACTTTGTTGTTGTAGTGTTTAACGCCATTTTTCAGCACATGATAGTATCATAGAAGTCCATCATAAACCTACATGTACTTGCCTTATTATCTATTTATAGCAGCTGTAAATGACATATTTCTATATATAAAAAAGCATGTTTTGACAGTTTGAAATTTATGTCACAGATTCGTTATAAAAATGAATACAGTTGGTTGTAAACCAGTCTTTTTTTTTATTGGCACCAGATGTTGAGCAAGAGATATGACTCATAGATGTTATATGACTGAAAAATGTTAGCGGAGAAGAAATCTTTTTAAACTTTAAAAACAGAAAATATACAAATCAATAGTGCCCTAATAAGTTAAAATGATGACTCTGAGTGATATAATGCAGGACTTCTTACTGAAATTTGGCAGGTAAACTAGTTGAAGTGAGTATGCAGTTTGTCGGTTTGTTTTGTGTTTGCACTCTGGTCCTAATCCATGTGGATTATGCCTACTTGTGACATTTTCATACAGTTTATTGTAATTATGGCATGTAGATTTTATATACAGATTTATAGGTTACTGCATTTGCAAGATTTTGTCTGAGTAATACTGCACAACCTTTTTATTGTATACTTTTATTGTTTTCCTGCCTAATGCTTAATAATAAAGGAATACACATCAAGAAACAAAGTAATTGAAGTTATGCTGTATTTCAAAAGAAATGCACAACCATAGATTCATCAGTACAAAATAATATTAATGCACACATAACCCCACCCAGCAACCTTTAAACATTGTTGTGCACTTGAAATTAGTTTTAAAAAACATTTTCAGTTTGGTCTACTTAAAACTGAGATGAATGAATGCACATTGAAAAAAATTTTCCAGTTAGTCTGGAATGGATGGATTTTGTTTTGATCCAAATCAATTCTGCTTTTCTGCTTATGATGGACTGGATTTATTGATTTATTGGGTCAATTCAGTGCAGTAAGAAGAATGTGATTTCAGCTATGACCTGTATCATACATTGTATGTCTTCTATTGCATGCCTACCATTGTATCAAAATAGTTAAACCAGGAAAATTGCAAAGCTGCTGCTGTATAACAGTCCATTTAGCAACCGCTCCAGTGACCTAATGGTTTGAATGTCTGCCGTGGAAGCGAGATGTCGTGGGTTCTATCCGCGGCCAAGTGATACCAAGACTTACAAAAATGGTACTAACAGCTACCTCGCTTGGCACTCAGCATTAAGAGGTTAGTGTTAGGACTGGTCGGCCTGGTGCCAGGATAATATGACTGGGTGGGACATCATGCTACATGTCTGCGGCATGATGCCTCAGTGCTAGACATCTCTATAAACTGCAGCACTGCAAACATTGTAGTGATTTTACTGAAAAATTGTTAAAGCTACATTAAAAATCCTAATCAAACAAACAGTCCATTTAGCCAGTGGAAATTTATGTTTTTTCATCAAATTTATTGTCTGAGTTAAATGATAAGGTGACATTTCAACCCTAAGTGGCATTTTTGGCATCTTGATAGACGGGTTTCAAAAGGTCCATAGGAATAGCATTTATTCCGATTGGGCGAATGTATAGGGAAGGGGGTGTGTCGGACCCCAGAATCAGGGAAATATATACTACGTAAATAACCTCTGACCAGCGGCTTGTGCAATATTGTACTAATAACCTTTGTTAACCGGCGGCACTTTACAATGTATGTATGTATGTATGTATGTATGTGTATGTATGTATGTGTATGTGTGTGTGTGTGTGTGTGCGTGCGTGCGTTCGTGCGTGTGTGTCATAAATACCATTGCAAATGTTATTAATAATGTTCACTATAATAATCATGTTTTTCTTATAAGTAATGTAGAGTATTAACGTGTGTGTGTGTGTGTGTGTGTGTTTTTCATAAATACCATTGCAAATGTTATTAATAATGTTCACTATAATAATGTTTTTCTTATAAGTAATGTAGAGTATTAACATATATATACATGTGTGTGTGTGTGTGTGTGTGTGTCAACTTTCCGTTTATACCATTGTAAATGTTATTAAATATGATTGAAAATACTGCCAATATTAATAATAATAAATTTATATTATTATTGTTCTTATTGTATAGCATATTTTCACATCTGAATACAGTGTGGTCTTTATACAATTTATTTATCATTCACTCTATTTCTGATATGCCGTAACGACACAGCTCCCACTCAAGCATTAGTAAGTTCCCAATGATATATGCCTCGCTGAACGGTTTCATCGCGTTACTCTTGCCATCTGGTGATGCTGCTTTACACGCATGCGTCGGTAATTTAAATCTGAGGTCACGATCCGATAAATACACAGGTGTTCTGTTCTGACAGGGATTTATACTAAAAAAGTGAGTGTACTAAAGGATTTAACGCAGTGGATCATTAGAAGAGGGATTATACTTACCGTCTGGGTACAAAGGTTAGTGTGTTTATTAAATTTATTAATTAATATCGTGCATCCGCGTTTTTTGAGAAGCGGACTCATACTAGCAGTTCGTAAAGATGCATTGCACTGTTGGTCTCTAAGCCGCAAAGTCAAAATAAAAAAAAGGTTTAGAGACCAACTTTCGCTGGTCTAGATAATTTCCAAGCGTCGGAACGATCTGAAAACTGATCTGTCACGACATTGAACTAATGTGGATGGAAGTTACTTTACGTTCTCGTACATTATCATTAGGTTTAGGATACATTTTAACCTACTCTCCAACAAAGTTCGGAGAGAGTTTTGAAACTTCAGTTGATATCGCCACTGACAAGTATAAACATAGTTTTACGGGGGACTATAGCACTGACATACTTGTACCTTTTACTTTAGTAAATTGAGTTACTTTAATGGCAAGGTACCTGGAAGTTTCGCCCCATGGACGTTCCGGCCCAGGACATTTCGCCCCACATCAATGTGCAAAAATAAAAGTACTGCAGTATAGCAAATGAATAATATAAACAATAAATTAATTTTTTGATCAATTTTATTACATAAACGAATATAGAGGAAAATATTGTCTGATATAATGGCACGCCGAATGTAATGGGTAAGCAGATGACTTTCTTGGTGCTCACTATTAAGAGGTTAGTGTTAGGACTGTTTAGCCTGGTGTCAGGATAATGTGACTGGGTAGGACATCATGCTACATGTCTGCAGCATGATGCCCCAGTTCTAGACATCGCTATAAACTGCAATACTGCATACATCATAGCAATATGATTGGAAAATTGTTAAAGCTACATTAATATACATTATAGAAATACATTTGTTTTCAGTAAAATTCAGATACTGACTTAGTTTTATTTTGATCTGGGTTTCGTATTAAATTCAGTCGAGGTAACCAGACCATCTCAAATCCTTAAATATTGCCATATTGCAATATAATTTAAGTTCCTAATTTATTTGTTAACAAGTAGAACTATTACTGTTGCTTGCTTATGTGTTGTGTCCAGAAAATCAAGAGTAGATACAGGAAACATGGTAATAATGATAAGGAAATTTGGGAACCATTTTTGAAATGGATGAAGCTAAAATAGATTATATAAAAGATTAGCTGGCAAGGAATGTTTGATAATGAAAGTTAGACTTGAGTATAAATAGACTTATCTTAGGTTTATAGATATTGTCATAGATTGAATTGGTGTTAGTTACCAACCTTGAGTTTCAAACACGCGTTAGTGAAATTTAATTGTTCTTAACCTTAGTCATAAATTGTGTTTTGGGGAACTTTAGGTAATTTATGCCATTTAAATCTCTTTTGTAGAAATACATTGACAGATATATGTACACTTTGGCCTTTACTCATTTATTTCATAGTATGACTAGGTATTAAATAATTTATTTAATTGTAGATTGAAAAGAGATACATGACATTAGTAGAAGGTTACCTCTTGATTAGGGATCTATATTTTCATGTAGTTTTTCTGAGTTGCTTAAATAAAACTCAAATATTTAAATGCTGTTTAAACTTTATTATTGGCATATTGGTGTAAATGACCTTGAAATTTATTTTAATATGCACTAGAAATATATTTTAATATGCACTAATGTGATCTTTGACAAGCAGAACTATGTGCTTTATTTACTTATGCATTGTGCTACTATTCCTGGGTTTGTCAAGTAAAGGGAGGGTGGATATGTGTCACACATTGCTAATTGTATGGAAATATGGGAACCAGCCTTGAAGATAATGTAGAGTATGGGTTTGGCTGGCCAGGATTAGTTAATGAAAGTTTAGATTTTAGTTAAAAATAATATTTTGAGAGCATATCCTGATCATAACTGACCGATATAATTGCCCTAGTAAAAATGAAAATGTGTAAGAGTTCAGGTTCCAATGGCTTTTCTGTTAAATTGTCTAAAGTTCTTCTGGAATGATTTCAGATATGTTCTGGTTAGGTAAATTGTCTTTGGTTGTGTAAAAAAATCTCAGCAAAGTTTATAAAGATAAAAATTATTTAACAAATTTGAGACACATCTATTTTTAATACTATCAAAAGAGTAGCCTCAGCATGTATTGCATATAGGATTATGAAGTATTACTGTACTTAATTAGAGACTATCAAACTGTTTTTATGGCTGGTAGATCTGTTTGTAAAAATATAAGGACAGGAATGATTTAAACTTAAAAGTAAAACATTCTAGGTATGTTGCTGCAGATTGACTCTGTTGAAGATTTTTATTGTTTGGAATGGGAATTTTGTTTTAAAGTATTAGATTGTTTCAACTTCAGTAATTTAATTATAAAATGGATTCAAAGTTTTTATCACAATAAAAAAAAAATTGTGTAATTGTTAATGGAAATGTCTTGGTTATCCAGCATATACTTGTCATTCAGAATATAGCCTTACAGTAGTTCAAGTCCTACTTAGTAAACAAGACACACATTGTATCTGCAAATGGAATGCATTACAACCCCATTGATCTATGTTGTGGTGTTCCACAGGGGTCTGCTATTGGAATTGTTATCTTCATTCTATACACTCAGCCGCTCTCAAGTTTCATAGAGCATCACCCAGCGGCTCACCAGTTGTACAATGATGACACCCAAATATACAAATTTTGTCACCCGACTGAAGTTGATTTTCCCATCCAAGGAGTAAAGAGGTGCATTTCTGATGTGAAATCATGGATGATATGTATCATGCTTCAGATGAATGATGATAAAACTGAGGCTATTCTGATAATAATACAGACTCTTCTTTAACATCTTTTATCATAGACTATAAATATCAGCAACACAACTTTAAATTTAGTCTAGGTGATACTCTAGACAGTATTTTCCCATTGCACCAACAGGTCATGATGAACATATGCAAGGCTGCATATCTTGAACTGAGACGCATCAGTTACATTCACAAATATCTTTCAGTTGATGCCACTTGAACCTGCGTATGTTTGAAACTGTAACAACGATAGTCATACCCCTTGGGAATAACCACCGCTGTTGCAGTGGTGTGCCTGGTACGGTTGTGACAAGATCAATGGCAAGGAAGTTAGAAACTGAGGTATGTAGCTTAAAATCATATTGACTGTAGTATTGATTTTATCTTCATTATAAATGTTAACTTGTTTGGAAGTATTGATTATATCTTCATTGTAAATGTTGACATGTTTAATAAGTATCTTGATAATATATACTAGAGTCCCATGACCAAACATGTGGGCTTAAAATATTGTATAAAACATTTTGTAATCTCCGTCCAAATATAGAGGAAGCAGATTAAGTTATGTAATTGTTTCAAAGATCAGAAATTAAAAGGTACTAATGTCTTAAGATCCAAATGCATAATCTAGTATTCTGGAAAATCAATTTCCAAAAGCTTGTTTATTTATCTTTATTTATAATAAAAGTTCAAGCACGTAGTTCAAGCAAGTATCATTTAGATTTATTAATCATTTCAAATCCCAAAAGCAGGATCCATATCTTTCCTAACCCACACTAGACCAGCAATGTGTACAAATATGTCTGGGACATGTATGATTATTGGTAATTTGTCATTTCCAGCAAAAGCTTTGAAGAAAAAAACTTTCAGAAATTGAATTTTACTCTTTTTGCTGCACAAAATTGAATCCAATGGTTCTGCACTAAAATTGGATATACATGTATTAAACTCTTACTCTTTGCCATGCCTCAGAGCAATGTTAGCTGATGTTTGGACATTTGCAACTGGTAACTAACAAGATACAAAAAGTGTCAAATAAGCTGCAACCAAGAGGAAATGTTGCAGAAAGTTCATGCAGATTATGCCCATCACCAAAGTATCATGCAATCTTTTCAAACTTGGTATATTCTGGCTAAAATACACCCAGATGTTTAGTAGGAACATTTTAATGTAAATCACATTAAGAGTTTCATCCTAAACTTTCTACTTGTTAATTAGTCTTGCTTTTGAGCATTTTGTGCTTTTTTCCAGGTTATCTAAGTTGATTTGAGGTATAAGAGTAAAGGCTTTTTTAAATACTATTCTCACTTGGATATTGTCAGCATCTTGTGTATACATTGCATACAAGTGGGTAAATAATTATGTTCTGGACTGTAAGGACATCTTAAGTGATAATGTTTGAAATTTTGTGCTTCAGCCATGCATTTGGATTTTAATTTTTTTTTAGAGCTACACAAGTTAAGTGTGTCAATCTATCATGAACAGTATTGCACATTTAGACAATAAACACAGCCTAGGTCAGTGTGACACTCCAGTGACCTGCAATAATTTTATCTCAAGTTTCTTTGACACCTTTGCCTGCAGAATCATGCTAGCCTTTCATAACCTTTTGGTAAACAAATCTGACATTTTATTTAGTACGTTAATTAAGAGCACATTCTAAAACTTTTTGGGAGATTAAGAATGGCGTGCAGTCATAAAACTTTTTTAAAGTGCTAAACAGCATTAACAACTAAATGTTTAAAACAGCAGTATCCAGAGAAGTCTGGCAAATACATAAACATAGCCTTTTTTATATTCATTGTCATAAAGTCACCATATTTTGAATATGAAATATTAAAATACATTATCTTGTCCTTGGTTAATTATCTAAAAAAAGCATGTATGTAGAATGTTTTGTCCAGTCCCCCCCAAAAATCTAATTGTTTCTCAAATTATTTTTCCCCCAGTTAAGTTGATAAACTTTTAATGCTACATTTTGTTACTAGTAAAGAGTCATACTTATATTTAAATGTTTTTGTGAAACTGAAATTCATAACAGTGGGTAACTGGTTTTCTTTATTGAAAGATGTGTTGGCTAAACCACATGCACAACTAAGGTTAATTAATATTAGATTAATATCTGTTAATGTTGTTTACAAGAAATGGTCAGCACATTTAATAATTATGGGCAGAGTTCATTTCTTTGATTAAGTCTGGATGTAATGGTCAAGATTATAACATGGTCAGCATCAGCTCAATATAGATTTTTGGACTGCATTGTAGGGCTGCTTACTGTTCTCCAGTAGCCTTCCAAGCTAAGAATTAAGTTAAATTAATTAAATTAGTTAAACTTTGCATTTATTCTAGTCTATTTCTTAAGTCAATGAGTTTTTCAGCATTGAGTGAAAACCTGTTTGGACTTTCTGATGTGAATTCAACAGATATAGATATAGGTATATCAGCTCTCCTTTAATTTTACATTAAAAACATCTTGAACAATGACACAATGATTAAAGATTGCAAAAACTCGTACTGATTTCTGTACTGTGGTGATAATGTAACTTGCATCTTTTTATAACTTAAAAAAATGTATACATTTCCACTGCATCAGATCAGCTCCCGATGTGTGTTTAGGAAGTAAATAACTTGCATCAATATTAAAATATGGTGGAGCAAAGTTGTGTTCTGCTATCATTTTGTCCCTTCTACATTTTCAATACCCTAAATTCAAAAATTGACATTTAAAAGCTGACATGCATATCATCTTCCAGCTGAGTGATATCAGTCTCTTGTGCCCTTTTATTGTTATTCCTCTCATTCCATTCTATTTTTCCTTACTGCTATAAGTGTTGGTGCATTTGGAGATAAATGGTGTTGCATCACTCATTGGGTTTAATACTCAAGATCAGGGACATGAGTCGGCATTTTATGCTTCAGTCACATTTGTCCTAAAGTTCTCCAACTGAATAGTTGTTTCAGATAAAGATAGATACACTTAGAAACTTTCAATACAGTGGAAGTTATGTTGTATTGTATAATTAATGTTGTTTGAGGTCAAGGAAGGAATCATAGTACATTTACTTTTCTCAGTTTGGATCTATTTAAACAAATAGCCAGTGCAGCGTAATTCTCACTGTTGAAGTGATTGTTTTTTAAGCTACTTTATTATAATAGCTCTCCAAAACAAATTTCACTAGTACGGTATTGGGAAACTATTTGGCTTGAATTTTTTCCCCACATTAGATCCGGTCTAACCTCCTTTGTACCTTTGTGTATTATTTGCTAATGGTATGACCAATTTGAGAATCAAATTATCATGGCTTTGTCTGATTGGTTGTTATGGGTGAATGCCATTTTTTCCCCCAGCAAATGATAGGCTATACTTAGTAGACTGTATATTGTGTGGGAGACCACCAGTCCACAGGAACCTGGTGGCTTTGGCCATGACCCAACCGACATGGGCATAAATGCGTTGTTAGTGATCTACAAAGATAAGCGCCTGAGACACGTTTTCACACAGGGCACTCAGGGCTTCTAGAGACTCAAACTAGTTTTTATGAACCTAGTTCCTGACCTTGATTTAAAACCAGGAACAACATTTTAAAAACTATTCATTCACCGAGTAAGATTCATAAATTGTATAGAGGCCATGTTTAGAGTAGACAAATAACCAGTAGTGATTGTTTCATATTATGTTTTTTCCAGAAGAGTGACTCACATCTGGTCATATTATGCATTGTACCTAGATTTATTGTTGATTGAGAAAGAATAGTCATTAGTGCCATAACACTTGTAAAGTTAATGTGTATTATTTTGTTGCCAGTTTTGGGGCTTTTGATTTTATTTGTCTTCAGATTGTTTTGATTGTAAGAGATTGTTTTTACCTGGAAATAACTGCTCTAAATTCTAGGACAAGACTGTTATCAAAATTTATACAGAATTAAAGTTGGAATATTATTTTCTGTGATTTAACAAACAACTGTTGACACATCAGTATAATGTTGACCACTTGATTCCATCATCAGGATTTGAACTTTTTATTACTAAGACCTCACATTTTTAATTTTTACATAATTTTTGGATTTGAAGTTCATATGTAAAATCATAAGCTATTATTTTTACCTTTTTATTTCTCGAGAAATAAATTGTTAAATTTTATATTGCTTGTTTTTACTGTTTTCTTTTTACATTTGTAAGAGCCTAAACATATAGCAATAGAAAATATTTTAAACAAAAATATTCCACCATTCTTCTGATTACGGTAATGATAGAAATGCATGTAAAATCATGATTGTTTTTAAAGTTTAATTTTGCCTTTTTTATGCTTTATTTTTAATGATATACACTGAGCACACATGATTGGTTAAAATGTATTCGAAAGAAATGGAATCCATGTTCTTTCTAAATAACACACTGAGGTAACAGACCGGGGTTGGTATTGAATTACCCGTAATGACTTTTTAATTTCAAATTACAGAGGTATTAACTGACAGCTTCATTTCAGTTAAACCTGTCAAACAAACCTTAATACAGTGGACACATGTTGAACATGGACCTTTTTGGCATCTTTGCTTTTGTTTGTACATTCTTTACTTTGTAAAGAAAGATATTACAATCAGAATTGATAAGAATCATTTGCTGTACTAGCCTGAAAGTTATTTCATTTTCGAGCAAGACGATGATAATCACAAGAGTGGATTTTTTTTATTAACTGCCTGTCAGTAGACCAGGATAACATTATACAGAAAACATAACATTCAAATTTATTCTTGGCCACTGATGTAGCTGTCTGTATCATCTATTTTGTTTTTAGATTTTTACCACAATCATTGTTGGCAATGCTGCTGAGTATTGGACTCAACACATTGTTGAAGTTCACTAATTAAATGAATAGTGTAATTGTTAAAATTATTTAGTGATGAATAGTTTGCATTACAATTTTACTGTGGATTCTGATATTTTATATGAAGGATTTTCATTCTTGTTGCATGTATTACTTTGCAGCAAATTTAGAAGAGAATTGGTTATCCCTAAGAACCTTTTGTAAATGAAAAACTGTAAATTGTATCAAAAATATTTTGCTGTGTAAAATGACACTATTCTACAAGGAACACCTTATCATGTCCTTTATATAGTGTTTAGTGCATCTTGAAACCATGAAAGTAAAAATTTTATGGTCATACACCAGAAGATGTTTTTAAGGGTTGGACTCTTGTCTGGTTTTTGCTATTCATTCATACATCTGAGGTTGTTTTTTGTTCTAAACTACATAAAGGATTGCCATGAAACACGTATTTATCAAAGGCGTATTTACTAAATGAAAACTGGTGCATTGTCATCCAGTTTGGCTACTTTTCCAGAATGTTTGATCATGAGCATGTTTTTGTAATGGTTATAAATGAAAAATTTGCTGATCTGACATTTAGTATGGCTTTTAAAGCAGCCATCTTGAACAGCGTCACTAATCCTGAAGATTTACCAGAAAACTTTATATTTCTAGTGGTCTCTATGTACAACTTTGCTGATCTTGCTGTCAATATGATTGCAATAGTGGCCATCTCAAAGATCTTCTTACCACTACTCCTCCTAATGGCTTCATTAAATCAAAATGATCTTTTCACCAAAACACATGTGATCCTAAATGAAAATAGTACCAATCAGATATACAGTATAACCACAATAGTAACCATCTTGAAATCTTGTTTCTCCTGATAAGCAGAAAGTCTTATCACATCAAGCATTATATCTCTATGGTTATAAAAGACAATTGTGCCAATGTGACCTCATATATGGTTACATTCTTGTTATTACCTTCCTTGTTGATGGATGGTCATATCAACATGATTTTCTTCACCAGTTTTCTTATGTCTGCTAGTTGGTCCTACATGAAATTGGCACTGATCTGATATTCAATATGGCTGTCAGGATAGTCACCTTGAGAATGATCAAACTACTTCTGGATGTAAAGTCATATCAACATAGTCTCTCTATACAAGGCTTTTTTTATATTACTTTTTGGACCTACATGAAAATGATAGGACATATGCAGTACAGCTCTATTGACAGTATTGTCATCATTCCCACCCAGAAAGGACAGTAATATTTACACAGAAGTTTCCTCTAGCTGGTCTGAAATAATGATTGTACTGATCTGATATCAAAGGCCAATTTGAATATCGTTTATTATTTAATATTAGAAATGTTCAGCACTAAGCAGAGTTATTGGAAATTCTTTTCAGACAGGAGAATGTCAGCCATTTGGAAGGACTGTTGTTGGATGGAAAATAAAAGAACATTGCTTTGAAATAAGAGTTTATTGATTTAGGAGACATATCAATGAAGTATTTGTCTTGTTGGCTAGTATTACCCCATTGGTACACAAACTAATATTTTAACAAGCTTAAGAAACTACTAATCTTAAGTAATTAGAAGACTAGATTCAATAAAACAAAGTTGCTATATTTATTATTTAAATTGTTGGGCATTTTTTAGCTGCTTTGTTTATTTTGTATATGCATGTTGCAATTTAAAAACGTGAAAAAGCCCTAATGAGGATGGATATCAGCAAAAGTAGTTTATTGATAATATACTGGCAATATTAAGCTACTAATATACGTATGATAATAGAACAAGCCATTTCTATTACTACTCCTGTGAGTGTCATTGGTAAGAATGTTGATTAGATTGACCCTGTCACTGAATTGTTCGATCATTATATACACAAATATTAGAAAAAATGTAAATAATACAATTAATAAACTCTCTGAATGTGTTTAATAAGATAATTTTCATTGCATATTCCTATAAACATTACAACTAATAAATTGACAAAAACTGTTTTGAAATTTTTGAAGATCAATTCAGACATAAAATTTCACCATACAGAATAAATAAACAGATTCATATTGAATGTCCATAAATCCACCTGTTACCTTGGTTATGTTAGACTCTGATCCAGACAAAAATTGTGCATAAGAAAACACTGCAAATCTGTTCTATTTTATTTTGTTACAATACTATCAGTAGGTGCACAGTTGAGTAGCTCTACCTCTCCTTGTGCTCACAAACTTTTCAAACTCTTTCAGATGCATTTTCAAGACCTTATGGTGGGTGATGAGACCTTGGTCGATGTCGCCCCATTGTCTGACCTTCCTGACCCCCTGTCAGAATCCTCTGCATCATTATGCATGCCTGCTGACGTGGAGGGAGCTTTGAGCAGGAAAGAAAAGGTGTCTGGAACCTTTTCGACGATCTTGACCTTGTGGGTGTGAATGCGTGTGCGGTGTTTGTTTTTTCTTGTGTTGTGTTCTTTTCTTTTGTTATGTCCTGTTTTGTGTTTGTCATGTCGTTTTTTTCTTTGTTGCGTGCATTTCGCGTTCGTCGCATCCGTTCACGTTCATCATGTCCGTTTGTGTTCGTCGCGTCCATTTGTGTTCGTCGCGTGCATTTGTGTTTGTCGCGTCCATTTGTGTTCATCGCGTCCATTTGTGTTCGTCGCGTGCGTTTGTGTTTTTTGCGTCCGTTTGCGTTCATTGCGTGCGTTTATGTTCATCGCATCCGTTTGTGTACGTCTAGTATGTTTGTGGTCGCGCTAATCGCGTGCGTTTGTGTTCGTAGTTTCCTTTTGTGTTCGCGTGTGTCGCATGCGTTTGTGTTCGTTGCGCGCTCCGTTTGCGTTCATTGCGTGCGTTTATGTTCATCGCATCCGTTTGTGTACGTCTAGTATGTTTGTGGTCGCGCTAATCGCGTGCGTTTGTGTTCGTAGTTTCCTTTTGTGTTCGCGTGTGTCGCATGCGTTTGTGTTCGTTGCGCGCGTGTTTTTGTGCTCGTCGCTTGCGTTTGTGTTCGTCACATCCGTTTGTGTTCGTCGTATTCGTCGCGTGCACTTTGTCCTTTGTCCTTGTCCCTATCCTCGTCCTTGACCCTGTCCTTGTCCTTGTCTTTGTCCTGTGCGCCTTGTCTTTGTCCTTGTCACTGTCTTTTTCCTGTGCGCTTTGTCTTTGTCCTTGTCATGTGCATTTTGTAATTGTCAATTGGATATTGTATTTGTCATACGCATTTTGTGTTTGTTCTATGCATTTTGTATTTGTCCTATGCATTTTGTATTTGTTCTATG
>JARLTB010000187.1:1092500-1215000 GCA_030141615.1 Unio pictorum | reverse complement strand
TCATAATCGATAGCGATACCTAAAACGCCTTCGGTAAGGTAACCACTTATTGTGGGCTCGATAAATACCACTAAATAATCTGAGATGCTTTCCAGAAACCAGTCAAATAGTCTATTAAAACACGCACACTTTCTTTCAGTGGCATTGCAACGCATATCAGGATTAAAACACAAACACTTTTCGATGGACATTAAGTATAGGACCTAACTTTTCGATAAACAGTAAGTATAGGCCCTAACTTTTCGAT
The DNA here is from genome assembly GCA_030141615.1 of Unio pictorum. Lineage (NCBI taxonomy): Eukaryota > Metazoa > Mollusca > Bivalvia > Unionida > Unionidae > Unio > Unio pictorum. Next base: position 1,214,753 of record JARLTB010000187.1, on the reverse strand, counting down.
GGACAGTAAGTATAGGCCCTAACTTTTCGATGGACAGTAAGTATAGGCCCTAACGTTTCGATGGACAGTAAGTATAGGCCCTAACGTTTCGATGGACAGTAAGTATAGGCCCTAACGTTTCGATGGACAGTAAGTATAGGACCTAACTTTTCGATGGACAGTAAGTATAGGCCCTAACTTTTCGATGGACAGTAAGTATAGGCCCTAACTTTTCGATGGACAGTAAGTATAGGCCCTAACTTTTCGATGGACAGTAAGTATAGGCCCTAACTTTTCGATGGACAGTAAGTATAGGCCCTAACTTTTCGATGGACAGTAAGTATAGGCCCTAACTTTTCGATGGACAGTAAGTATAGGCCCTAACTCTTCGATGGACAGTAAGTATAGGCCCTAACTCTTCGATGGACAGTAAGTATAGGCCCTAACTCTTCGATGGACAGTAAGTATAGGCCCTAACTCTTCGATGGACAGTAAGTATAGGCCCTAACTCTTCGATGGACAGTAAGTATAGGCCCTAACTCTTCGATGGACAGTAAGTATAGGCCCTAACTCTTCGATGGACAGTAAGTATAGGCCCTAACTCTTCGATGGACAGTAAGTATAGGCCCTAACTCTTCGATGGACAGTAACTTTTCGATGGACAGTAAGTATAGGCCCTAACTTTTCGATGGACAGTAAGTATAGGCCCTAACTTTTCGATGGACAGTAAGTATAGGCCCTAACTTTTCGATGGACAGTAAGTATAGGCCCTAACTTTTCGATGGACAGTAAGTATAGGCCCTAACTCTTCGATGGACAGTAAGTATAGGCCCTAACTCTTCGATGGACAGTAAGTATAGGCCCAAACTCTTCGATGGACAGTAAGTATAGGCCCAAACTCTTCGATGGACAGTAAGTACAGGCCCTAACTCTTCGATGGACAGTAAGTATAGGCCCTAACTCTTCGATGGACAGTAAGTATAGCCCCTAACTCTTCGATGGACAGTAAGTATAGCCCCTAACTCTTCGATGGACAGTAAGTATAGGCCCTAACTCTTCGATCGACAGTAAGTATAGGCCCTAACTCTTCGATGGACAGTAAGTATAGGCCCTAACTCTTCGATGGACAGTAAGTATAGGCCCTAACTCTTCGATGGACAGTAAGTATAGGCCCTAACTCTTCGATGGACAGTAAGTATAGGCCCTAACTCTTCGATGGACAGTAAGTATAGGCCCTAACTCTTCGATGGACAGTAAGTATAGTAGGCCCTAACTCTTCGATGGACAGTAAGTATAGGCCCTAACTCTTCGATGGACAGTAAGTATAGGCCCTAACTCTTCGATGGACAGTAAGTATAGGCCCTAACTCTTCGATGGACAGTAAGTATAGGCCCTAACTCTTCGATGGACAGTAAGTATAGGCCCTAACTCTTCGATGGACAGTAAGTATAGGCCCTAACTCTTCGATGGACAGTAAGTATAGGCCCTAACTCTTCGATGGACAGTAAGTATAGGCCCTAACTCTTCGATGGACAGTAAGTATAGGCCCTAACTCTTCGATGGACAGTAAGTATAGGCCCTAACTCTTCGATGGACAGTAAGTATAGGCCCTAACTCTTCGATGGACATAATCGGTCCCACTGGGTCCCATTTATCTATGGATGGTATAGACCCCACTTTTCGATGGACATTATAGGTCCCACTGGGTCCCATTTATCTATGGATGGTATAGACCCCACTTTTCGATGGACATTATAGGTCCCACTATGCCCCATTTATCTATGGATGGTATACACCCCACTTTTCGATGGACATTATAGGTCCCACTGGGTCCCATTTATCTATGGATGGTATAGACACCACTTTTCGATGGACATTATAGGTCCCACTGGGTCCCATTTATCTATGGATGGTATAGACCCCACTTTTCGATGGACATTATAGGTCCCACTGGGCCCCATTTATCTATGGATGGTATAGACCCCACTTTTCGATGGACATTATAGGTCCCACTGGGCCCCATTTATCTATGGATGGTATAGACCCCACTTTTCGATGGACATTATAGGTCCCACTGGGCCCCATTTATCTATGGATGGTATAGACCCCACTTTTCGATGGACATTATAGGTCCCACTGGGCCCCATTTATCTATGGATGGTATAGACCCCACTTTTCGATGGACATTATAGGTCCCACTGGGCCCCATTTATCTATGGATGGTATAGACCCCACTTTTCGATGGACATTATAGGTCCCACTGGGCCCCATTTATCTATGGATGGTATAGACCCCACTTTTCGATGGACATTATAGGTCCCACTGGGCCCCATTTATCTATGGATGGTATAGACCCCACTTTTCGATGGACATTATAGGTCCCACTGGGCCCCATTTATCTATGGATGGTATAGACCCCACTTTTCGATGGACATTATAGGTCCCACTGGGCCCCCTTTATCTATGGATGCTATAGACCCCACTTGTCTAGGGACATTATAGGTCCCACTGGGCCCCCTTTATCTATGGATGCTATAGACCCCACTTGTCTAGGGACATTATAGGTCCCACTGGGCCCCCTTTATCTATGGATGCTATAGACCCCACTTGTCTCGGGACATTATAGGTCCCACTGGGCCCCATTTATCTATGGATGGTATAGACCCCACTTGTCTCGGGACATTATAGGTCCCACTGGGCCCCATTTATCTATGGATGGTATAGACCCCACTTGTCTCGGGACATTATAGGTCCCACTGGGCCCCATTTATCTATGGATGGTATAGACCCCACTTGTCTCGGGACATTATAGGTCCCACTGGGCCCCATTTATCTATGGATGGTATAGACCCCACTTGTCTCGGGACATTATAGGTCCCACTAGGCCCAATTTATCTATGGATGGTATAGACCCCACTTGTCTCGGGACATTATAGGTCCCACTGGGCCCCATTTATCTATGGATGCTATAGACCCCACTTGTCTCGGGACATTATAGGTCCCACTGGGCCCCATTTATCTATGGATGCTATAGACCCCACTTGTCGAGGGACATTATAGGTCCCACTGGGCCCCATTTATCTATGGATGCTATAGACCCCACTTGTCGAGGGACATTATAGGTCCCACTGGGCCCCATTTATCTATGGATGCTATAGACCCCACTTGTCGAGGGACATTATAGGTCCCACTGGGCCCCCTTTATCTATGGATGCTATAGACCCCACTTGTCTAGGGACATTATAGGTCCCACTGGGCCCCCTTTATCTATGGATGCTATAGACCCCACTTGTCTAGGGACATTATAGGTCCCACTGGGCCCCATTTATCTATGGATGCTATAGACCCCACTTGTCTCGGGACATTATAGGTCCCACTAGGCCCCATTTATCTATGGATGGTATAGACCCCACTTGTCGAGGGACATTATAGGTCCCACTAGGCCCCATTTATCTATGGATGGTATAGACCCCACTTGTCTAGGGACATTATAGGTCCCACTACGCCCCATTTATCTATGGATGGTTTAGACCCCACTTGTCTAGGGACATTATAGGTCCCACTAGGCCCCATTTATCTATGGATGGTATAGACCCCACTTGTCTAGGGACATTATAGGTCCCACTAGGCCCCATTTATCTATGGATGGTATAGACCCCACTTGTCTAGGGACATTATAGGTCCCACTAGGCCCCATTTATCTATTCATGGTATAGACCCCACTTGTCTAGGGACATTATAGGTCCCACTAGGCCCCATTTTATCTATTCATGGTATAGACCCCACTTGTCTAGGGACATTATAGGTCCCACTAGGCCCCATTTATCTATTCATGGTATAGACCCCACTTGTCTAGGAACATTATAGGTCCCACTAGGCCCCATTTATCTATGGATGGTATAGACCCCACTTGTCTAGGGACATTATAGGTCCCACTAGGCCCCATTTATCTATTCATGGTATAGACCCCACTTTTCTAGGGACATTATAGGTCCCACTAGGCCCCATTTATCTATTCATGGTATAGACCCCACTTGTCTAGGGACATTATAGGTCCCACTAGGCCCCATTTATCTATTCATGGTATAGACCCCACTTGTCTAGGGACATTATAGGTCCCACTAGGCCCCATTTATCTATTCATGGTATAGACCCCACTTGTCTAGGGACATTATAGGTCCCACTAGGCCCCATTTATCTATTCATGGTATAGACCCCACTTGTCTAGGGACATTATAGGTCCCACTAGGCCCCATTTATCTATTCATGGTATAGACCCCACTTGTCTAGGGACATTATAGGTCCCACTAGGCCCCATTTATCTATTCATGGTATAGACCCCACTTGTCTAGGGACATTATAGGTCCCACTAGGCCCCATTTATCTATTCATGGTATAGACCCCACTTGTCTAGGGACATTATAGGTCCCACTAGGCCCCATTTATCTATTCATGGTATAGACCCCACTTATCTAGGGACATTATAGGTCCCACTAGGCCCCATTTATCTATTCATGGCATAGACCCCACTTATCTAGGGACATTATAGGTCCCACTAGGCCCCATTTATCTATTCATGGCATAGACCCCACTTATCTAGGGACATTATAGGTCCCACTAGGCCCCATTTATCTATTCATGGCATAGACCCCACTTATCTAGGGACATTATAGGTCCCACTAGGCCCCATTTATCTATTCATTGCATAGACCCCACTTATTTATTGACAACTAGCAAGTACCCGGCATGCGTTGCAATGCCACTCAAGTAAAGAAGGTTTTTGTGTTTTAATCCTGGCATGCGTTGCAATACCACTGTTTCAAATCTTGCTTCCCGTTGATCGTCAGTTTCAGATGATCGGGCTTGAGCAGTGCGTACTGGAACGGTTTCCAATCTTCTTCCCGCTGCTCGTCTGTTTCTAAGGCGCCTACAGTTCACACCGAACACACGCGAAATTAGGTATCGCTACCAATTATGAATTTCATACAGCTGTTGATTTACGTCATCATAGTTTCAGCCAATCCAAACCGTCTTCGATCACGTGACGTATTTAAGGCGCCTACTGTTCGATCACGTGACGTACAAATTTCACACCGCGATTGTTTGACGTAACCAAGGCGCGAAAAAAACGTAACTAAGTAAACATGACGTATCTAAGGCGCCTACAGTTCACACCGATTACACGCGAAATTAGGTATCACTACAGACCGTGTTCGATCACGTGACGTATCTACGGCGCCTACTGTTCGATCACGTGACGTATCTAAAAGCGCCTACAGTTCACAGCGAACACACGGTAAATGTCGCAAAAACACATTTGTTAATTGTTACAATTTAAATGGTTGTACTAATTCAGAAACCTTCGCGGGCGTGCGCAAAACAACTCACCAAACTTTAATCGCAATCGGATGAACGGTATAGGAACGCATACGACACAAACAAACAAACAAACAAACATTCATTTTTATATATATAGATATAGGCCCCACTTATTTATTGACAATATAGGCCCCACTTATTTATTGACAATATAGGCCCCACTTATTTATTGACAATATAGGCCCCACTTATTTATTGACAATATAGGCCCCACTTATTTATTGACAATATAGGCCCCACTTATTTATTGACAATATAGGCCCCACTTATTTATTGACAATATAGGCCCCACTTATTTATCAGTATAGCCCCATATATATCGATAACAAAACAGGCCTAACTTTTCTATTGAAAACATAGGCCTCATTTGTTTATTGAGAAAATAGTTTTAATTTATCTTTATAGATAACAACATCAGCATCATTTATGTATTGACAACATAGTCCTCTTTAAAATATTGCCAACAACATAGGCCACATTTGTCTATTGACAAAATATATTTAACTTTATAGATACCAGAAAAGGCTTCATTTTTCTATTCACAACATCAGCTTAATTTACCTATTGATAAAATAGTCCTCGTTTATCTATTGCCAACAACACAGGCCTCATTTATCTTTTTCACAAAGTTGGACTCATTTATCTATTGACAACAACATATACGTCTATCGACAAACAAGACATTATATATCTATTGACAACATAGACCTTATTTGCCTGTTTAAAACATAGGGATACTAATGATAATACACAGGTACAGTATTCCAACCTGTACGCAAATACAATATGGGTTAATTGTCAATCTTGGACAATGTGCATATCATAAATAACCAAAAGGCGTAACCATAAGAAACACGAGTTTATTTCACAGTTAATAAATAAATTCTTATTTTGCTGTTGGATCTATTTGAAAATATTTTTAGATTCACATACGAGCAAGAGTCCAACAATATATTTGAATAACTATTCTTACCTTACTTTAATTTATATACCGTTAAAGTTGAAAATAGTCTTTATCAAGAAAAGTCATTTAACCAGTTTAATTTTGTGATTTTTTTTATTTTAAAAACCCAAATGAGATCAAAATAATACATTTATTGAATTTTTTTTATTCAGTTGTCCTACAGATCTAGAATATCCGTTAATAAAACGGGTAAAGCTTTATATCTAATTTATGCTCATATGGTTGGGCTGAATTGAAACGAAAAGGAAATACCATGACCAAAGTAGAACGGATACAAATGGATATAGAAAGGCTCAGAATCCTATGGAACGTAGTGGGACTGCAGATACATTCCACTAAAGATGCTTGGAATCGCCTTGATGACCATGTTAAAGAAAGGTCAAGGTACACTGGTCAGGGGTTCCTAATGGGAGAGTATGGAACACGTTGATCAAGATCTCTTATAGGTGCTTGAAATGAACATGTAAAGGATAAGCTAACGATAGTAGGAAATATTGCTTGTTTGTTTGATTAGGATTTATAACGTAGCTTTAACAAATGTTCAGTCATATCGCTACGATGTCTGCAGTGAGGCAGTTTATAGTGATGTCTAGCCCTGGGCATCATGCCGCAGACATGTAGCATTATTTCCCACCTAGTCACATTATGCTGACACCAGGCCAGTCCTAACACTAACATCTTAATGCTGAGCTTCAAGCGAGGCAGCTGTTTGTACCATTTTTGTAAGTCTTTGGTATGACTCGACCGGGGATGGAACCCACAACCTCCCGCTTCCGCGGCCGACGCTCTTACCACTAGACCACCGGAACGGTTGTAGTAGGAAATAAGCTTTACAACTAAATATGCACAACATATACGCTAAAACCCCAAATGAAAACAGCAGACCACAAAGGAGAAAGAACGAAAAGAACGAAGGCAATCGTACCGTTATATGCCTTCATTTGGGGCTTCTATCTACAAATCAATCAATGGATCATACAAAAGAAGTTCTGTAGCGTCGAGAGATGCTCGCTAGTTTAAGAAGCAATGGAATTCGAAGTTCTTAATTTCAGGAGCTGTATACTCAGGAAGGGTAAAATAGTTAGGCGATGCGATTGTCGCCACAAGGTTCGAAAAGCATGGAAAAAATTATGAGTCGTTCATAAAGAAAGCTAGCAACATTAAGCAAATCGTTGACATGAAACCAATGTTAGAGATGAACATGAAAATTGTAGACGTTTTAGGTCGGTAAAAATGAAAAATATGGACCTTTGTTTTTACCAAGACTGTTGTGACAACTAGCTATATATGCATCTTTATTATCTCACAAGTAGCAGATGTAGCATCATCAATGTCTATATCCGAAAAAAAAAAAAACATCCATCCATATATACATCCATCCATCCATCCATCCACATATCCACGAGGATACGTAATTCAACTTCCCTTGCTTCTTTTAAAATATCATTAAAGAAATTCTTTCTAGACCAGCTGGAATGACGTACTAAAATCTCTGAATAGAAAACTTTTATAATGATATCCATCATTGATATATCCAGATATTATTCGAAATATACACACACACAAACTTTTCGATGGACAGTATAGGACCTAACTTTTTCGATGGACAGTATAGGACCTAACGTTTCGATGGACTGTATAGGACCTAACTTTTCGATGGACAGTATAGGACGTAACTTTTTGATGGGCAGTATAGGACCTAACTTTTCGATGGACAGTATAGGACCTAACTTTTCGATGGACACTATAGGACCTAACTTTTCGATGGACATTATAGGAGCTACCTTTTCGATGGACAGTATAGGACCTAACTTTTCGGTGGACAGTATAGGATCAAACTTTTCGATGGACAGTATAGGACCTAACTTTTCGGTGAACAGTATAGGACCTAACTTTTCGGTGGACAGTATAGAACCTAACTTTTCGGTGGACAGTATAGGACCTAACTTTTCGGTGGACAGTATAGGACCTAACTTTTCGGTGGACAGTATAGGACCTATCTTTTCGGTGGACAGTATAGGACCTAACTTTTCGGTGGACAGTATCGGACCTAACTTTTCGATGGGCAGTATAGGACCTAACTTTTCGATGGGCAGTATATGACCTACTAGGCCCCATTTATCTGTGGATGGTATAGACCCCACTTAGCTATGGACATTATTGGTCCCACTAGGCCCCATTTATCTATGGATGGTATAGACCCCACTTAGCTATGGACATTATTGGTCCCACTAGGCCCCATTTATCTATGGATGGTATAGACCCCACTTAGCTATGGACATTATAGGTCCCACTAGGCCCCATTTATCTATGGATGGTATAGACCCCACTTATTTATTGACAACTAGCAAGTACCCGGCATGCGTTGCAATGCCACTCAAGTAAAGAAAGTTTTTGTGTTTTAATTTTGGCATGCGTTGGAAAACCACTGTTTCAAATCTTGCTTCCCGTTGATCGTCTGTTTCAGATGATCGGGCTTGAGCAGTGCGTACTGGAACGGTTTCCAATCTTCTTCCCGCTGCTCGTCTGTTTCTAAGGCGCTTACAGTTCACACCGAACACACGCGAAATTAGGTATCGCTACCGATTATGAATTTCATACAGCTGTTGATTTACGTCATCATAGTTTCAGCCAATCCAGACCGTCTTCGATCACGTGACGTATTTAAGGCGCCTAGTGTTCGATCACGTGACGTGCAAATTTCACACCGCGATTGTTTGACGTAACCAAGGCGCGAACAAAACGTAACTAAGTAAACATGACGTATCTAAGGCGCCTACAGTTCACATCGAAGATACGCGAAATTAGGTATCGCTACAGACCGTGTTCGATCACGTGACGTATCTAAGGCGCCTACTGTTCGATCACGTGACGTATCTAAAGGTGCTTACTGTTCGTTCACGTGACGTATGCAAAGGCGCCTACAGTTCACAGCGAACACACAGTAAATGTCGCAAAAACACATTTGTTAATTGTTACAATTTAAATGGTTGTACTAATTCAGAAACCTTCGCGGGCGTGCGCAGAACAACTCACCAAAGTTTTATCGCAATCGGATGAACGGTATAGGTACGCATACGACACAAACAAACAAACATTCATTTTAATATATATAGATAGATATAGGCCCCACTTATTTATTGACAATATAGGCCCCACTTATATATCAGTATAGCCCCATATATATTGATAACAAAACAGGCCTAACTTTTCTTTTGACAACATATGCCTCATTCGTTTATTGAGAAAATAGTTTTAATTTATCTTTATAGATAACATCAGCTTCATTTATCTATTGACAACATAGTCCTCTTTAAAATATTGCCAACAACATAGGCCTCATTTGTCTATTGACAAAATGTATTTAACTTTATAGATAACAGCAAAGGCTTCATTTTTCTATTCACAACATCAGCTTAATTTACCTATTGATAAAATAGTCCTCGTTTATCTATTGCCAACAACACAGGCCTCATTTATCTTTTTCACAAAGTTGGACTCATTTATCTATTGACAACAACATATACGTCTATCGACAAACAAGACATTATATATCTATTGATAACATAGACCTTATTTACCTGTTTAAAACATAGGGATACTAATGATAATACACAGGTACAGTATTCCAACCTGTACGCAAATACAATATGGGTTACTTGTCAATCTTGGACAATGTGCATATCATAAATAACCAAAAGGCGTAACCATAAGAAACACGAGTTTATTTCACAGTTAATAAATAAATTCTTATTTTGCTGTTGGATCTATTTGAAAATATTTTTAGATTCACATACGAGCAAGAGTCCAACAATATATTTGAATAACTATTCTTACCTTACTTTAATTTATATACCGTTAAAGTTGAAAATAGTCTTTATCAAGAAAAGTCATTTAACCAGTTTAATTTTGTGATTTTTTTTATTTTAAAAACCCAAATGAGATCAAAATAATACATTTATTGAATTTTTTTTATTCAGTTGCCCTACAGATCTAGAATATCCGTTAATAAAACGGGTAAAGCTTTATATCTAATTTATGCTCATATGGTTGGGCTGAATTGAAACGAAAAGGAAATACCATGACCAAAGTAGAACGGATACAAATGGATATAGAAAGGCTCAGAATCCTATGGAACGTAGTGGGACTGCAGATACATTCCACTAAAGATGCTTGGAATCGCCTTGATGACCATGTTAAAGAAAGGTCAAGGTACACTGGTCAGGGGTTCCTAATGGGAGAGTATGGAACACGTTGATCAAGATCTCTTATAGGTGCTTGAAATGAACATGTAAAGGATAAGCTAACGATATTAGGAAATATTGCTTGTTTGTTTGATTAGGATTTATAACGTAGCTTTAACAAATGTTCAGTCATATCGCTACGATGTCTGCAGTGAGGCAGTTTATAGTGATGTCTAGCCCTGGGCATCATGCCGCAGACATGTAGCATTATTTCCCACCTAGTCACATTATGCTGACACCAGGCCAGTCCTAACACTAACATCTTAATGCTGAGCTTCAAGCGAGGCAGCTGTTTGTACCATTTTTGTAAGTCTTTGGTATGACTCGACCGGGGATGGAACCCACAACCTCCCGCTTCCGCGGCCGACGCTCATACCACTAGACCACCGGAACGGTTGTAGTAGGAAATAAGCTTTACAACTAAATATGCACAACATATACGCTAAAACCCCAAATGAAAACAGCAGACCACAAAGGAGAAAGAACGAAAAGAACGAAGGCAATCGTACCGTTATATGCCTTCATTTGGGGCTTCTATCTACAAATCAATCAATGGATCATACAAAAGAAGTTCTGTAGCGTCGAGAGATGCTCGCTAGTTTAAGAAGCAATGGAATTCGAAGTTCTTAATTTCAGGAGCTGTATACTCAGGAAGGGTAGAATAGTTAGGCGATGCGATTGTCGCCACAAGGTTCGAAAAGCATGGAAAAAATTATGAGTCGTTCATAAAGAAAGCTAGCAACATTAAGCAAATCGTTGACATGAAACCAATGTTAGAGATGAACATGAAAATTGTAGACGTTTTAGGTCGGTAAAAATTAAAAATATGGACCTTTGTTTTTACCAAGACTGTTGTGACAACTAGCTATATATGCATCTTTATTATCTCACAAGTAGCAGATGTAGCATCATCAATGTCTATATCCGAAAAAAAAAAAAAAACATCCATCCATATATACATCCATCCATCCATCCATCCACATATCCACGAGGATACGTAATTCAACTTCCCTTGCTTCTTTTAAAATATCATTAAAGAAATTCTTTCTAGACCAGCTGGAATGACGTACTAAAATCTCTGAATAGAAAACTTTTATAATGATATCCATCATTGATATATCCAGATATTATTCGAAATATACACACACACAAACTTTTCGATGGACAGTATAGGACCTAACTTTTCGATGGACAGTATAGGACCTAACGTTTCGATGGACTGTATAGGACCTAACTTTTCGATGGACAGTATAGGACCTAACTTTTTGATGGACAGTATAGGACCTAACTTTTCGATGGACAGTATAGGACCTAACTTTTCGATGGACACTATAGGACCTAACTTTTCGATGGACATTATAGGAACTACCTTTTCGATGGACAGTATAGGACCTAACTTTTCGGTGGACAGTATAGGACCTAACTTTTTGGTGGACAGTATAGGACCTATCTTTTCGGTGGACAGTATAGGACCTAACTTTTCGGTGGACAGTATAGGACCTAACTTTTCGATGGGCAGTATAGGACCTAACTTTTCGATGGGCAGTATATGACCTACTAGGCCCCATTTATCTGTGGATGGTATAGTCCCCACTTAGCTATGGACATTATTGGTCCCACTAGGCCCCATTTATCTATGGATGGTATAGACCCCACTTAGCTATGGACATTATTGGTCCCACTAGGCCCCATTTATCTATGGATGGTATAGACCCCACTTAGCTATGGACATTATAGGTCCCACTAGGCCCCATTTATCTATGGATGGTATAGACCCCACTTATTTATTGACAACTAGCAAGTACCCGGCATGCGTTGCAATGCCACTCAAGTAAAGAAAGTTTTTGTGTTTTAATTTTGGCATACGTTGGAAAACCACTGTTTCAAATCTTGCTTCCCGTTGATCGTCTGTTTCAGATGATCGGGCTTGAGCAGTGCGTACTGGAACGGTTTCCAATCTTCTTCCCGCTGCTCGTCTGTTTCTAAGGCGCTTACAGTTCACACCGAACACACGCGAAATTAGGTATCGCTACCGATTATGAATTTCATACAGCTGTTGATTTACGTCATCATAGTTTCAGCCAATCCAGACCGTCTTCGATCACGTGACGTATTTAAGGCGCCTAGTGTTCGATCACGTGACGTGCAAATTTCACACCGCGATTGTTTGACGTAACCAAGGCGCGAACAAAACGTAACTAAGTAAACATGACGTATCTAAGGCGCCTACAGTTCACATCGAAGATACGCGAAATTAGGTATCGCTACAGACCGTGTTCGATCACGTGACGTATCTAAGGCGCCTACTGTTCGATCACGTGACGTATCTAAAGGTGCTTACTGTTCGTTCACGTGACGTATGCAAAGGCGCCTACAGTTCACAGCGAACACACAGTAAATGTCGCAAAAACACATTTGTTAATTGTTACAATTTAAATGGTTGTACTAATTCAGAAACCTTCGCGGGCGTGCGCAGAACAACTCACCAAAGTTTTATCGCAATCGGATGAACGGTATAGGTACGCATACGACACAAACAAACAAACATTCATTTTAATATATATAGATAGATATAGGCCCCACTTATTTATTGACAATATAGGCCCCACTTATATATCAGTATAGCCCCATATATATTGATAACAAAACAGGCCTAACTTTTCTTTTGACAACATATGCCTCATTTGTTTATTGAGAAAATAGTTTTAATTTATCTTTATAGATAACATCAGCTTCATTTATCTATTGACAACATAGTCCTCTTTAAAATATTGCCAACAACATAGGCCTCATTTGTCTATTGACAAAATGTATTTAACTTTATAGATAACAGCAAAGGCTTCATTTTTCTATTCACAACATCAGCTTAATTTACCTATTGATAAAATAGTCCTCGTTTATCTATTGCCAACAACACAGGCCTCATTTATCTTTTTCACAAAGTTGGACTCATTTATCTATTGACAACAACATATACGTCTATCGACAAACAAGACATTATATATCTATTGATAACATAGACCTTATTTACCTGTTTAAAACATAGGGATACTAATGATAATACACAGGTACAGTATTCCAACCTGTACGCAAATACAATATGGGTTACTTGTCAATCTTGGACAATGTGCATATCATAAATAACCAAAAGGCGTAACCATAAGAAACACGAGTTTATTTCACAGTTAATAAATAAATTCTTATTTTGCTGTTGGATCTATTTGAAAATATTTTTAGATTCACATACGAGCAAGAGTCCAACAATATATTTGAATAACTATTCTTACCTTACTTTAATTTATATACCGTTAAAGTTGAAAATAGTCTTTATCAAGAAAAGTCATTTAACCAGTTTAATTTTGTGATTTTTTTTATTTTAAAAACCCAAATGAGATCAAAATAATACATTTATTGAATTTTTTTTATTCAGTTGTCCTACAGATCTAGAATATCCGTTAATAAAACGGGTAAAGCTTTATATCTAATTTATGCTCATATGGTTGGGCTGAATTGAAACGAAAAGGAAATACCATGACCAAAGTAGAACGGATACAAATGGATATAGAAAGGCTCAGAATCCTATGGAACGTAGTGGGACTGCAGATACATTCCACTAAAGATGCTTGGAATCGCCTTGATGACCATGTTAAAGAAAGGTCAAGGTACACTGGTCAGGGGTTCCTAATGGGAGAGTATGGAACACGTTGATCAAGATCTCTTATAGGTGCTTGAAATGAACATGTAAAGGATAAGCTAACGATATTAGGAAATATTGCTTGTTTGTTTGATTAGGATTTATAACGTAGCTTTAACAAATGTTCAGTCATATCGCTACGATGTCTGCAGTGAGGCAGTTTATAGTGATGTCTAGCCCTGGGCATCATGCCGCAGACATGTAGCATTATTTCCCACCTAGTCACATTATGCTGACACCAGGCCAGTCCTAACACTAACATCTTAATGCTGAGCTTCAAGCGAGGCAGCTGTTTGTACCATTTTTGTAAGTCTTTGGTATGACTCGACCGGGGATGGAACCCACAACCTCCCGCTTCCGCGGCCGACGCTCTTACCACTAGACCACCGGAACGGTTGTAGTAGGAAATAAGCTTTACAACTAAATATGCACAACATATACGCTAAAACCCCAAATGAAAACAGCAGACCACAAAGGAGAAAGAACGAAAAGAACGAAGGCAATCGTACCGTTATATGCCTTCATTTGGGGCTTCTATCTACAAATCAATCAATGGATCATACAAAAGAAGTTCTGTAGCGTCGAGAGATGCTCGCTAGTTTAAGAAGCAATGGAATTCGAAGTTCTTAATTTCAGGAGCTGTATACTCAGGAAGGGTAAAATAGTTAGGCGATGCGATTGTCGCCACAAGGTTCGAAAAGCATGGAAAAAATTATGAGTCGTTCATAAAGAAAGCTAGCAACATTAAGCAAATCGTTGACATGAAACCAATGTTAGAGATGAACATGAAAATTGTAGACGTTTTAGGTCGGTAAAAATGAAAAATATGGACCTTTGTTTTTACCAAGACTGTTGTGACAACTAGCTATATATGCATCTTTATTATCTCACAAGTAGCAGATGTAGCATCATCAATGTCTATATCCGAAAAAAAAAAAAAAACATCCATCCATATATACATCCATCCATCCATCCATCCACATATCCACGAGGATACGTAATTCAACTTCCCTTGCTTCTTTTAAAATATCATTAAAGAAATTCTTTCTAGACCAGCTGGAATGACGTACTAAAATCTCTGAATAGAAAACTTTTATAATGATATCCATCATTGATATATCCAGATATTATTCGAAATATACACACACACAAACTTTTCGATGGACAGTATAGGACCTAACTTTTCGATGGACAGTATAGGACCTAACGTTTCGATGGACTGTATAGGACCTAACTTTTCGATGGACAGTATAGGACCTAACTTTTTGATGGACAGTATAGGACCTAACTTTTCGATGGACAGTATAGGACCTAACTTTTCGATGGACACTATAGGACCTAACTTTTCGATGGACATTATAGGAGCTACCTTTTCGATGGACAGTATAGGACCTAACTTTTCGGTGGACAGTATAGGATCAAACTTTTCGGTGGACAGTATAGGACCTAACTTTTCGGTGGACAGTATAGAACCTAACTTTTCGATGGACAGTATAGGACCTAACTTTTCGGTGGACAGTATAGGACCTATCTTTTCGATGGACAGTATAGGACCTAACTTTTCGGTGGACAGTATAGGACCTAACATTTCGGTGGGCAGTATAGGACCTAACTTTTCGATGGGCAGTATTGGACCTAACTTTTCGATGGGCAGTATATGACCTACTAGGCCCCATTTATCTGTGGATGGTATAGACCCCACTTAGCTATGGACATTATTGGTCCCACTAGGCCCCATTTATCTATGGATGGTATAGACCCCACTTAGCTATGGACATTATTGGTCCCACTAGGCCCCATTTAGCTATGGACATTATAGGTCCCACTAGGCCCCATTTATCTATGGATGGTATAGACCCCACTTATTTATTGACAACTACCAAGTACCCGGCATGCGTTGCAATGCCACTCAAGTAAAGAAAGTTTTTGTGTTTTAATTTTGGCATGCGTTGGAAAACCACTGTTTCAAATCTTGCTTTCCGTTGATCGTCTGTTTCAGATGATCGGGCTTGAGCAGTGCGTACTGGAACGGTTTCCAATCTTCTTCCCGCTGCTCGTCTGTTTCTAAGGCGCTTACAGTTCACACCGAACACACGCGAAATTAGGTATCGCTACCGATTATGAATTTCATACAGCTGTTGATTTACGTCATCATAGTTTCAGCCAATCCAGACCGTCTTCGATCACGTGACGTATTTAAGGCGCCTAGTGTTCGATCACGTGACGTGCAAATTTCACACCGCGATTGTTTGACGTAACCAAGGCGCGAACAAAACGTAACTAAGTAAACATGACATATCTAAGGCGCCTACAGTTCACATCGAAGATACGCGAAATTAGGTATCGCTACAGACCGTGTTCGATCACGTGACGTATCTAAAGGTGCTTACTGTTCGTTCACGTGACGTATGCAAAGGCGCCTACAGTTCACAGCGAACACACAGTAAATGTCGCAAAAACACATTTGTTAATTGTTACAATTTAAATGGTTGTACTAATTCAGAAACCTTCGCGGGCGTGCGCAGAACAACTCACCAAAGTTTTATCGCAATCGGATGAACGGTATAGGTACGCATACGACACAAACAAACAAACATTCATTTTAATATATATAGATAGATATAGGCCCCACTTATTTATTGACAATATAGGCCCCACTTATATATCAGTATAGCCCCATATATATTGATAACAAAACAGGCCTAACTTTTCTTTTGACAACATATGCCTCATTTGTTTATTGAGAAAATAGTTTTAATTTATCTTTATAGATAACAACATCAGCTTCATTTATCTATTGACAACATAGTCCTCTTTAAAATATTGCCAACAACATAGGCCTCATTTGTCTATTGACAAAATGTATTTAACTTTATAGATAACAGCAAAGGCTTCATTTTTCTATTCACAACATCAGCTTAATTTACCTATTGATAAAATAGTCCTCGTTTATCTATTGCCAACAACACAGGCCTCATTTATCTTTTTCACAAAGTTGGACTCATTTATCTATTGACAACAACATATACGTCTATCGACAAACAAGACATTATATATCTATTGATAACATAGACCTTATTTACCTGTTTAAAACATAGGGATACTAATGATAATACACAGGTACAGTATTCCAACCTGTACGCAAATACAATATGGGTTAATTGTCAATCTTGGACAATGTGCATATCATAAATAACCAAAAGGCGTAACCATAAGAAACACGAGTTTATTTCACAGTTAATAAATAAATTCTTATTTTGCTGTTGGATCTATTTGAAAATATTTTTAGATTCACATACGAGCAAGAGTCCAACAATATATTTGATTAACTATTCTTACCTTACTTTAATTTATATACCGTTAAAGTTGAAAATAGTCTTTATCAAGAAAAGTCATTTAACCAGTTTAATTTTGTGATTTTTTTTTTATTTTAAAAACCCAAATGAGATCAAAATAACACATTTATTGAATTTTTTTTCTTCACTTGTCCTACAGATCTAGAATATCCGTTAATAAAACGGGTAAAGCTTTATATCTAATTTATGATCATATGGTTGGGCTGAATTGAAACGAAAAGGAAATACCATGACCAAAGTAGAACGGATACAAATGGATATAGAAAGGCTCAGAATCCTATGGAACGTAGTGGGACTGCAGATACATTCCACTAAAGATGCTTGGAATCGCCTTGATGACCATGTTAAAGAAAGGTCAAGGTACACTGGTCAGGGGTTCCTAATGGGAGAGTATGGAACACGTTGATCAAGATCTCTTATAGGTGCTTGAAATGAACATGTAAAGGATAAGCTAACGATAGTAGGAAATATTGCTTGTTTGTTTGATTAGGATTTATAACGTAGCTTTAACAAATGTTCAGTCATATCGCTACGATGTCTGCAGTGAGGCAGTTTATAGTGATGTCTAGCCCTGGGCATCATGCCGCAGACATGTAGCATTATTTCCCACCTAGTCACATTATGCTGACACCAGGCCAGTCCTAACACTAACATCTTAATGCTGAGCTTCAAGCGAGGCAGCTGTTTGTACCATTTTTGTAAGTCTTTGGTATGACTCGACCGGGGATGGAACCCACAACCTCCCGCTTCCGCGGCCGACGCTCTTACCACTAGACCACCGGAACGGTTGTAGTAGGAAATAAGCTTTACAACTAAATATGCACAACATATACGCTAAAACCCCAAATGAAAACAGCAGACCACAAAGGAGAAAGAACGAAAAGAACGAAGGCAATCGTACCGTTATATGCCTTCATTTGGGGCCTCTATCTACAAATCAATCAATGGATCATACAAAAGAAGTTCTGTAGCGTCGAGAGATGCTCGCTAGTTTAAGAAGCAATGGAATTCGAAGTTCTTAATTTCAGGAGCTGTATACTCAGGAAGGGTAAAATAGTTAGGCGATGCGATTGTCGCCACAAGGTTCGAAAAGCATGGAAAAAATTATGAGTCGTTCATAAAGAAAGCTAGCAACATTAAGCAAATCGTTGACATGAAACCAATGTTAGAGATGAACATGAAAATTTTAGACGTTTTAGGTCGTTAAAAATGAAAAATATGGACCTTTGTTTTTACCAAGACTGTTGTGACAACTAGCTATATATGCATCTTTATTATCTCACAAGTAGCAGATGTAGCATCATCAATGTCTATATCCGAAAAAAAAAAAAACATCCATCCATATATACATCCATCCATCCATCCACATATCCACGAGGATACGTAATTCAACTTCCCTTGCTTCTTTTAAAATATCATTAAAGAAATTCTTTCTAGACCAGCTGGAATGACGAACAAAATCTCTGAATAGAAAACTTTTATAATGATATCCATCATTGATATATCCAGATATTATTCGAAATATACACACACACAAACTTTTCGATGGACAGTATAGGACCTAACTTTTCGATGGACAGTATAGGACCTAACGTTTCGATGGACTGTATAGGACCTAACTTTTCGATGGACAGTATAGGACCTAACTTTTTGATGGACATTATAGGACCTAACTTTTCGATGGACAGTATAGGACCTAACTTTTCGATGGACACTATAGGACCTAACTTTTCGATGGACATTATAGGAGCTACCTTTTCGATGGACAGTATAGGACCTAACTTTTCGGTGGACAGTATAGGATCAAACTTTTCGGTGGACAGTATAGGACCTAACTTTTCGGTGAACAGTATAGGACCTAACTTTTCGGTGGACAGTATAGAACCTAACTTTTCGATGGACAGTATAGGACCTAACTTTTCGGTGGACAGTATAGGACCTATCTTTTCGGTGGACAGTATAGGACCTAACTTTTCGGTGGACAGTATAGGACCTAACATTTCGGTGGGCAGTATAGGACCTAACTTTTCGATGGGCAGTATAGGACCTAACTTTTCGATGGGCAGTATATGACCTACTAGGCCCCATTTATCTGTGGATGGTATAGACCCCACTTAGCTATGGACATTATTGGTCCCACTAGGCCCCATTTATCTATGGATGGTATAGACCCCACTTAGCTATGGACATTATTGGTCCCACTAGGCCCCATTTATCTATGGATGGTATAGACCCCACTTAGCTATGGACATTATAGGTCCCACTAGGCCCCATTTATCTATGGATGGTATAGACCCCACTTATTTATTGACAACTAGCAAGTACCCGGCATGCGTTGCAATGCCACTCAAGTAAAGAAAGTTTTTGTGTTTTAATTTTGGCATGCGTTGGAAAACCACTGTTTCAAATCTTGCTTTCCGTTGATCGTCTGTTTCAGATGATCGGGCTTGAGCAGTGCGTACTGGAACGGTTTCCAATCTTCTTCCCGCTGCTCGTCTGTTTCTAAGGCGCTTACAGTTCACACCGAACACACGCGAAATTAGGTATCGCTACCGATTATGAATTTCATACAGCTGTTGATTTACGTCATCATAGTTTCAGCCAATCCAGACCGTCTTCGATCACGTGACGTATTTAAGGCGCCTAGTGTTCGATCACGTGACGTGCAAATTTCACACCGCGATTGTTTGACGTAACCAAGGCGCGAACAAAACGTAACTAAGTAAACATGACATATCTAAGGCGCCTACAGTTCACATCGAAGATACGCGAAATTAGGTATCGCTACAGACCGTGTTCGATCACGTGACGTATCTAAGGCGCCTACTGTTCGATCACGTGACGTATCTAAAGGTGCTTACTGTTCGTTCACGTGACGTATGCAAAGGCGCCTACAGTTCACAGCGAACACACAGTAAATGTCGCAAAAACACATTTGTTAATTGTTACAATTTAAATGGTTGTACTAATTCAGAAACCTTCGCGGGCGTGCGCAGAACAACTCACCAAAGTTTTATCGCAATCGGATGAACGGTATAGGTACGCATACGACACAAACAAACAAACATTCATTTTAATATATATAGATAGATATAGGCCCCACTTATTTATTGACAATATAGGCCCCACTTATATATCAGTATAGCCCCATATATATTGATAACAAAACAGGCCTAACTTTTCTTTTGACAACATATGCCTCATTTGTTTATTGAGAAAATAGTTTTAATTTATCTTTATAGATAACAACATCAGCTTCATTTATCTATTGACAACATAGTCCTCTTTAAAATATTGCCAACAACATAGGCCTCATTTGTCTATTGACAAAATGTATTTAACTTTATAGATAACAGCAAAGGCTTCATTTTTCTATTCACAACATCAGCTTAATTTACCTATTGATAAAATAGTCCTCGTTTATCTATTGCCAACAACACAGGCCTCATTTATCTTTTTCACAAAGTTGGACTCATTTATCTATTGACAACAACATATACGTCTATCGACAAACAAGACATTATATATCTATTGATAACATAGACCTTATTTACCTGTTTAAAACATAGGGATACTAATGATAATACACAGGTACAGTATTCCAACCTGTACGCAAATACAATATGGGTTAATTGTCAATCTTGGACAATGTGCATATCATAAATAACCAAAAGGCGTAACCATAAGAAACACGAGTTTATTTCACAGTTAATAAATAAATTCTTATTTTGCTGTTGGATCTATTTGAAAATATTTTTAGATTCACATACGAGCAAGAGTCCAACAATATATTTGATTAACTATTCTTACCTTACTTTAATTTATATACCGTTAAAGTTGAAAATAGTCTTTATCAAGAAAAGTCATTTAACCAGTTTAATTTTGTGATTTTTTTTTTATTTTAAAAACCCAAATGAGATCAAAATAACACATTTATTGAATTTTTTTTCTTCACTTGTCCTACAGATCTAGAATATCCGTTAATAAAACGGGTAAAGCTTTATATCTAATTTATGATCATATGGTTGGGCTGAATTGAAACGAAAAGGAAATACCATGACCAAAGTAGAACGGATACAAATGGATATAGAAAGGCTCAGAATCCTATGGAACGTAGTGGGACTGCAGATACATTCCACTAAAGATGCTTGGAATCGCCTTGATGACCATGTTAAAGAAAGGTCAAGGTACACTGGTCAGGGGTTCCTAATGGGAGAGTATGGAACACGTTGATCAAGATCTCTTATAGGTGCTTGAAATGAACATGTAAAGGATAAGCTAACGATAGTAGGAAATATTGCTTGTTTGTTTGATTAGGATTTATAACGTAGCTTTAACAAATGTTCAGTCATATCGCTACGATGTCTGCAGTGAGGCAGTTTATAGTGATGTCTAGCCCTGGGCATCATGCCGCAGACATGTAGCATTATTTCCCACCTAGTCACATTATGCTGACACCAGGCCAGTCCTAACACTAACATCTTAATGCTGAGCTTCAAGCGAGGCAGCTGTTTGTACCATTTTTGTAAGTCTTTGGTA
The DNA here is from genome assembly GCA_030141615.1 of Unio pictorum. NCBI lineage: Eukaryota > Metazoa > Mollusca > Bivalvia > Unionida > Unionidae > Unio > Unio pictorum. Next base: position 1,192,598 of record JARLTB010000187.1, on the reverse strand, counting down.
TGACTCGACCGGGGATGGAACCCACAACCTCCCGCTTCCGCGGCCGACGCTCTTACCACTAGACCACCGGAACGGTTGTAGTAGGAAATAAGCTTTACAACTAAATATGCACAACATATACGCTAAAACCCCAAATGAAAACAGCAGACCACAAAGGAGAAAGAACGAAAAGAACGAAGGCAATCGTACCGTTATATGCCTTCATTTGGGGCTTCTATCTACAAATCAATCAATGGATCATACAAAAGAAGTTCTGTAGCGTCGAGAGATGCTCGCTAGTTTAAGAAGCAATGGAATTCGAAGTTCTTAATTTCAGGAGCTGTATACTCAGGAAGGGTAAAATAGTTAGGCGATGCGATTGTCGCCACAAGGTTCGAAAAGCATGGAAAAAATTATGAGTCGTTCATAAAGAAAGCTAGCAACATTAAGCAAATCGTTGACATGAAACCAATGTTAGAGATGAACATGAAAATTTTAGACGTTTTAGGTCGGTAAAAATAAAAAATATGGACCTTTGTTTTTACCAAGACTGTTGTGACAACTAGCTATATATGCATCTTTATTATCTCACAAGTAGCAGATGTAGCATCATCAATGTCTATATCCGAAAAAAAAAAAACATCCATCCATATATACATCCATCCATCCATCCACATATCCACGAGGATACGTAATTCAACTTCCCTTGCTTCTTTTAAAATATCATTAAAGAAATTCTTTCTAGACCAGCTGGAATGACGTACTAAAATCTCTGAATAGAAAACTTTTATAATGATATCAATCATTGATATATCCAGATATTATTCGAAATATACACACACACAAACTTTTCGATGGACAGTATAGGACCTAACTTTTCGATGGACAGTATAGGACCTAACGTTTCGATGGACTGTATAGGACCTAACGTTTCGATGGACAGTATAGGACCTAACTTTTTGATGGACAGTATAGGACCTAACTTTTCGATGGACAGTATAGGACCTAACTTTTCGATGGACACTATAGGACCTAACTTTTCGATGGACATTATAGGAACTACCTTTTCGATGGACAGTATAGGACCTAACTTTTCGGTGGACAGTATAGGATCAAACTTTTCGGTGGACAGTATAGGACCTAACTTTTCGGTGAACAGTATAGGACCTAACTTTTCGGTGGACAGTATAGAACCTAACTTTTCGATGGACAGTATAGGACCTAACTTTTCGGTGGACAGTATAGGACCTATCTTTTCGGTGGACAGTATAGGACCTAACTTTTAGGTGGACAGTATAGGACCTAACATTTCGGTGGGCAGTATAGGACCTAACTTTTCGATGGGCAGTATAGGACCTAACTTTTCGATGGGCAGTATATGACCTACTAGGCCCCATTTATCTGTGGATGGTATAGACCCCACTTAGCTATGGACATTATTGGTCCCACTAGGCCCCATTTATCTATGGATGGTATAGACCCCACTTAGCTATGGACATTATTGGTCCCACTAGGCCCCATTTATCTATGGATGGTATAGACCCCACTTAGCTATGGACATTATAGGTCCCACTAGGCCCCATTTATCTATGGATGGTATAGACCCCACTTATTTATTGACAACTAGCAAGTACCCGGCATGCGTTGCAATGCCACTCAAGTAAAGAAAGTTTTTGTGTTTTAATTTTGGCATGCGTTGGAAAACCACTGTTTCAAATCTTGCTTTCCGTTGATCGTCTGTTTCAGATGATCGGGCTTGAGCAGTGCGTACTGGAACGGTTTCCAATCTTCTTCCCGCTGCTCGTCTGTTTCTAAGGCGCCTACAGTTCACACCGAACACACGCGAAATTAGGTATCGCTACCGATTATGAATTTCATACAGCTGTTGATTTACGTCATCATAGTTTCAGCCAATCCAGACCGTCTTCGATCACGTGACGTATTTAAGGCGCCTAGTGTTCGATCACGTGACGTGCAAATTTCACACCGCGATTGTTTGACGTAACCAAGGCGCGAACAAAACGTAACTAAGTAAACATGACATATCTAAGGCGCCTACAGTTCACATCGAAGATACGCGAAATTAGGTATCGCTACAGACCGTGTTCGATCACGTGACGTATCTAAGGCGCCTACTGTTCGATCACGTGACGTATCTAAGGCACCTACTGTTCAAACACGTGACGTATCTAAAGGTGGCTACTGTTCGATCACGTGACGTATTTAAAGGCGCCTACAGTTCACATCGAACACATGGTAAATGTCGCAAAAACACATTTGTTAATTGTTACATTTTAAATGGTTGTACTAATTCAGAAACCTTCGCGGGCGTGCGCAGAACAACTCACCAAAGTTTAATCGCAATCGGATGAACGGTATAGGAACGCATACGACACAAACAAACAAACATTCATTTTAATATATATAGATAGATATAGGCCCCACTTATTTATTGACAATATAGGCCCCACTTATATATCAGTATAGCCCCATATATATTGATAACAAAACAGGCCTAACTTTTCTATTGACAACATAGGCCTCATTTGTTTATTGAGAAAATAGTTTTAATTTATCTTTATAGATAACAACATCAGCTTCATTTATCTATTGACAACATAGTCCTCTTTAAAATATTGCCAACAACATAGGCCTCATTTGTCTATTGACAAAATGTATTTAACTTTATAGATAACAGCAAAGGCTTCATTTTTCTATTCACAACATCAGCTTAATTTACTTATTGATAAAATAGTCCTTGTTTATCTATTGCCAACAACACAGGCCTCATTTATCTTTTTCACAAAGTTGGACTCATTTATCTATTGACAACAACATATACGTCTATCGACAAACAAGACATTATATATCTATTGACAACATAGACCGTATTTACCTGTTTAAAACATAGGGATACTAATGATAATACACAGGTACAGTATTCCAACCTGTACACAAATACAATATGGGTTAATTGTCAATCTTGGACAATGTGCATATCATAAATAACCAAAAGGCGTAACCATAAGAAACACGAGTTTATTTCACAGTTAATAAATAAATTCTTATTTTGCTGTTGGAGCTATTTGAAAATATTTTTAGATTCACATACGAGCAAGAGTCCAACAATATATTTGATTAACTATTCTTACCTTACTTTAATTTATATACCGTTAAAGTTGAAAATAGTCTTTATCAAGAAAAGTCATTTAACCAGTTTAATTTTGTGATTTTTTTTATTTTAAAAACCCAAATGAGATCAAAATAACACATTTATTGAATTTTTTTTTTCTTCAGTTGTCCTACAGATCTAGAATATCCGTTAATAAAACGGGTAAAGCTTTATATCTAATTTATGATCATATGGTTGGGCTGAATTGAAACGAAAAGGAAATACCATGACCAAAGTAGAACGGATACAAATGGATATAGAAAGGCTCAGAATCCGATGGAACGTAGTGGGACTGCAGATACATTCCACTAAAGATGCTTGGAATCGCCTTGATGACCATGTTAAAGAAAGGTCAAGGTACACTGGTCAGGGGTTCCTAATGGGAGAGTATGGAACACGTTGATCAAGATCTCTTATAGGTGCTTGAAATGAACATGTAAAGGATAAGCTAACGATAGTAGGAAATATTGCTTGTTTGATTAGGATTTATAACGTAGCTTTAACAAATGTTCAGTCATATCGCTACGATGTCTGCAGTGAGGCAGTTTATAGTGATGTCTAGCCCTGGGCATCATGCCGCAGACATGTAGCATTATTTCCCACCTAGTCACATTATGCTGACACCAGGCCAGTCCTAACACTAACATCTTAATGCTGTTTGTACCATTTTTGTAAGTCTTTGGTATGACTCGACCGGGGATCGAACCCACAACCTCCCGCTTCCGCGGCCGACGCTCTTACCACTAGACCACCGGAACGGTTGTAGTAGGAAATAAGCTTTACAACTAAATATGCACAACATATGCGCTAAAACCCCAAATGAAAACAGCAGACCACAAAGGAGAAAGAACGAAAAGAACGAAGGCAATCGTACCGTTATATGCCTTCATTTGGGGCTTCTATCTACAAATCAATCAATGGATCATACAAAAGAAGTTCTGTAGCGTCGAGAGATGCTCGCTAGTTTAAGAAGCAATGGAATTCGAAGTTCTTAATTTCAGGAGCTGTATACTCAGGAAGGGTAAAATAGTTATGCGATGCGATTGTCGCCACAAGGTTCGAAAAGCATGGAAAAAATTATGAGTCGTTCATAAAGAAAGCTAGCAACATTAAGCAAATCGTTGACATGAAACCAATGTTAGAGATGAACATGAAAATTTTAGACGTTTTAGGTCGGTAAAAATGAAAAATATGGACCAGTGTTTTTACCAAGACTGTTGTGCCAACTAGCTATATATGCATCTTTATTATCTCACAAGTAGCAGATGTAGCATCATCAATGCCTATATCCGAAAAAAATATACATCCATCCATATATACATCCATCCATCCATCCACATATCCACGAGGATACGTAATTCAACTTCCCTTGCTTCTTTTAAAATATTAAAGAAATACTTTCTAGACCAACTGGAATGACGTACTAAAATCTCTGAATAGAAAACTTTTATAATGATATCCATCATTGATCTATCCAGATCTTATTCGAAATACACACACACACAAACTTTTCGATGGACAGTATAGGACCTAACTTTTCTTTCGACAGTATAGTACCTAACTTTTCAATGGACAGTATAGGACCTAACTTTTCGATAGACAGTATAGGACCTAACTTTTCGGTGGACAGTATAGGACCTAACTTTTAGATGGACAGTATAGGACCTAACTTTTCGGTGGACAGTATAGGACCTAACTTTTCGGTGGACAGTATAGGACCTAACTTTTCAATGGACAATATAGGACCCACTAGGCCCCATTTATCTATGGATGGTATAGACCCCACTTATCTATGGACATTATTTTTCCCACTAGGCCCCATGTATCTATGGATGGTATAGACCCCACTTAGCTATGGACATTATAGGTCCCACTCGGCCCCATTTATCTATCGATGGTATAGACCCCATTTATCTATGGAGATTATAGGTCCCACTAGGCCCCATTTATGTATGGATGGTATAGACCCCACTTATTTATTGACAACTAGCAAGTACCGGGCATGCGTTGCTATGCCACTCATGTAAAGAAAGTTTTGTGTTTTAATTCTGGCATGCGTTGCAATACCACTGTTTCAAATCTTGCTTCCCGTTGATCGTCTGTTTCAGATGATCGGGCTTGAGCAGTTCGTACTGGAACGGTTTCCAATCTTCTTCCCGCTGCTCGTCTGTTTCTAAGGCGCCTACAGTTCACACCGAACACACGCGAAATTAGGTATCGCTACCGATTATGAATTTCATACAGCTGTTGATTTACGTCATCATAGTTTCAGCCAATCCAGACCGTCTTCGATCACGTGACATATTTAAGGCGCCTACTGTTCGATCACGTGACGTACAAATTTCACACCGCGATTGTTTGACGTAACCAAGGCGCGAACAAAACGTAACTAAGTAAACATGACGTATCTAAGGCGCCTACAGTTCACACCGAAGACACGCGAAATTAGGTATCGCTACAGACCGTGTTCGATCACGTGACGTATCTAAGGCGCCTACTGTTCGATCACGTGACGTATCTAAGGCACCTACTGTTCAAACACGTGACGTATCTAAAGGTGGCTACTGTTCGATCACGTGACGTATTTAAAGGCGCCTACAGTTCACATCGAACACATGGTAAATGTCGCAAAAACACATTTGTTAATTGTTACATTTTAAATGGTTGTACTAATTCAGAAACCTTCGCGGGCGTGCGCAGAACAACTCACCAAAGTTTAATCGCAATCGGATGAACGGTATAGGAACGCATACGACACAAACAAACAAACATTCATTTTAATATATATAGATAGATATAGGCCCCACTTATTTATTGACAATATAGGCCCCACTTATATATCAGTATAGCCCCATATATATTGATAACAAAACAGGCCTAACTTTTCTATTGACAACATAGGCCTCATTTGTTTATTGAGAAAATAGTTTTAATTTATCTTTATAGATAACAACATCAGCTTCATTTATCTATTGACAACATAGTCCTCTTTAAAATATTGCCAACAACATAGGCCTCATTTGTCTATTGACAAAATGTATTTAACTTTATAGATAACAGCAAAGGCTTCATTTTTCTATTCACAACATCAGCTTAATTTACTTATTGATAAAATAGTCCTTGTTTATCTATTGCCAACAACACAGGCCTCATTTATCTTTTTCACAAAGTTGGACTCATTTATCTATTGACAACAACATATACGTCTATCGACAAACAAGACATTATATATCTATTGACAACATAGACCGTATTTACCTGTTTAAAACATAGGGATACTAATGATAATACACAGGTACAGTATTCCAACCTGTACACAAATACAATATGGGTTAATTGTCAATCTTGGACAATGTGCATATCATAAATAACCAAAAGGCGTAACCATAAGAAACACGAGTTTATTTCACAGTTAATAAATAAATTCTTATTTTGCTGTTGGAGCTATTTGAAAATATTTTTAGATTCACATACGAGCAAGAGTCCAACAATATATTTGATTAACTATTCTTACCTTACTTTAATTTATATACCGTTAAAGTTGAAAATAGTCTTTATCAAGAAAAGTCATTTAACCAGTTTAATTTTGTGATTTTTTTTATTTTAAAAACCCAAATGAGATCAAAATAACACATTTATTGAATTTTTTTTTTCTTCAGTTGTCCTACAGATCTAGAATATCCGTTAATAAAACGGGTAAAGCTTTATATCTAATTTATGATCATATGGTTGGGCTGAATTGAAACGAAAAGGAAATACCATGACCAAAGTAGAACGGATACAAATGGATATAGAAAGGCTCAGAATCCGATGGAACGTAGTGGGACTGCAGATACATTCCACTAAAGATGCTTGGAATCGCCTTGATGACCATGTTAAAGAAAGGTCAAGGTACACTGGTCAGGGGTTCCTAATGGGAGAGTATGGAACACGTTGATCAAGATCTCTTATAGGTGCTTGAAATGAACATGTAAAGGATAAGCTAACGATAGTAGGAAATATTGCTTGTTTGATTAGGATTTATAACGTAGCTTTAACAAATGTTCAGTCATATCGCTACGATGTCTGCAGTGAGGCAGTTTATAGTGATGTCTAGCCCTGGGCATCATGCCGCAGACATGTAGCATTATTTCCCACCTAGTCACATTATGCTGACACCAGGCCAGTCCTAACACTAACATCTTAATGCTGTTTGTACCATTTTTGTAAGTCTTTGGTATGACTCGACCGGGGATCGAACCCACAACCTCCCGCTTCCGCGGCCGACGCTCTTACCACTAGACCACCGGAACGGTTGTAGTAGGAAATAAGCTTTACAACTAAATATGCACAACATATGCGCTAAAACCCCAAATGAAAACAGCAGACCACAAAGGAGAAAGAACGAAAAGAACGAAGGCAATCGTACCGTTATATGCCTTCATTTGGGGCTTCTATCTACAAATCAATCAATGGATCATACAAAAGAAGTTCTGTAGCGTCGAGAGATGCTCGCTAGTTTAAGAAGCAATGGAATTCGAAGTTCTTAATTTCAGGAGCTGTATACTCAGGAAGGGTAAAATAGTTATGCGATGCGATTGTCGCCACAAGGTTCGAAAAGCATGGAAAAAATTATGAGTCGTTCATAAAGAAAGCTAGCAACATTAAGCAAATCGTTGACATGAAACCAATGTTAGAGATGAACATGAAAATTTTAGACGTTTTAGGTCGGTAAAAATGAAAAATATGGACCAGTGTTTTTACCAAGACTGTTGTGCCAACTAGCTATATATGCATCTTTATTATCTCACAAGTAGCAGATGTAGCATCATCAATGCCTATATCCGAAAAAAATATACATCCATCCATATATACATCCATCCATCCATCCACATATCCACGAGGATACGTAATTCAACTTCCCTTGCTTCTTTTAAAATATTAAAGAAATACTTTCTAGACCAACTGGAATGACGTACTAAAATCTCTGAATAGAAAACTTTTATAATGATATCCATCATTGATCTATCCAGATCTTATTCGAAATACACACACACACAAACTTTTCGATGGACAGTATAGGACCTAACTTTTCTTTCGACAGTATAGTACCTAACTTTTCAATGGACAGTATAGGACCTAACTTTTCGATAGACAGTATAGGACCTAACTTTTCGGTGGACAGTATAGGACCTAACTTTTAGATGGACAGTATAGGACCTAACTTTTCGGTGGACAGTATAGGACCTAACTTTTCGGTGGACAGTATAGGACCTAACTTTTCAATGGACAATATAGGACCCACTAGGCCCCATTTATCTATGGATGGTATAGACCCCACTTATCTATGGACATTATTTTTCCCACTAGGCCCCATGTATCTATGGATGGTATAGACCCCACTTAGCTATGGACATTATAGGTCCCACTCGGCCCCATTTATCTATCGATGGTATAGACCCCATTTATCTATGGAGATTATAGGTCCCACTAGGCCCCATTTATGTATGGATGGTATAGACCCCACTTATTTATTGACAACTAGCAAGTACCGGGCATGCGTTGCTATGCCACTCATGTAAAGAAAGTTTTGTGTTTTAATTCTGGCATGCGTTGCAATACCACTGTTTCAAATCTTGCTTCCCGTTGATCGTCTGTTTCAGATGATCGGGCTTGAGCAGTGCGTACTGGAACGGTTTCCAATCTTCTTCCCGCTGCTCGTCTGTTTCTAAGGCGCCTACAGTTCACACCGAACACACGCGAAATTAGGTATCGCTACCGATTATGAATTTCATACAGCTGTTGATTTACGTCATCATAGTTTCAGCCAATCCAGACCGTCTTCGATCACGTGACATATTTAAGGCGCCTACTGTTCGATCACGTGACGTACAAATTTCACACCGCGATTGTTTGACGTAACCAAGGCGCGAACAAAACGTAACTAAGTAAACATGACGTATCTAAGGCGCCTACAGTTCACACCGAAGACACGCGAAATTAGGTATCGCTACAGACCGTGTTCGATCACGTGACGTATCTAAGGCGCCTACTGTTCGATCACGTGACGTATCTAAGGCACCTACTGTTCAAACACGTGACGTATCTAAAGGTGGCTACTGTTCGATCACGTGACGTATTTAAAGGCGCCTACAGTTCACATCGAACACATGGTAAATGTCGCAAAAACACATTTGTTAATTGTTACATTTTAAATGGTTGTACTAATTCAGAAACCTTCGCGGGCGTGCGCAGAACAACTCACCAAAGTTTAATCGCAATCGGATGAACGGTATAGGAACGCATACGACACAAACAAACAAACATTCATTTTAATATATATAGATAGATATAGGCCCCACTTATTTATTGACAATATAGGCCCCACTTATATATCAGTATAGCCCCATATATATTGATAACAAAACAGGCCTAACTTTTCTATTGACAACATAGGCCTCATTTGTTTATTGAGAAAATAGTTTTAATTTATCTTTATAGATAACAACATCAGCTTCATTTATCTATTGACAACATAGTCCTCTTTAAAATATTGCCAACAACATAGGCCTCATTTGTCTATTGACAAAATGTATTTAACTTTATAGATAACAGCAAAGGCTTCATTTTTCTATTCACAACATCAGCTTAATTTACTTATTGATAAAATAGTCCTTGTTTATCTATTGCCAACAACACAGGCCTCATTTATCTTTTTCACAAAGTTGGACTCATTTATCTATTGACAACAACATATACGTCTATCGACAAACAAGACATTATATATCTATTGACAACATAGACCGTATTTACCTGTTTAAAACATAGGGATACTAATGATAATACACAGGTACAGTATTCCAACCTGTACACAAATACAATATGGGTTAATTGTCAATCTTGGACAATGTGCATATCATAAATAACCAAAAGGCGTAACCATAAGAAACACGAGTTTATTTCACAGTTAATAAATAAATTCTTATTTTGCTGTTGGAGCTATTTGAAAATATTTTTAGATTCACATACGAGCAAGAGTCCAACAATATATTTGATTAACTATTCTTACCTTACTTTAATTTATATACCGTTAAAGTTGAAAATAGTCTTTATCAAGAAAAGTCATTTAACCAGTTTAATTTTGTGATTTTTTTTATTTTAAAAACCCAAATGAGATCAAAATAACACATTTATTGAATTTTTTTTTTCTTCAGTTGTCCTACAGATCTAGAATATCCGTTAATAAAACGGGTAAAGCTTTATATCTAATTTATGATCATATGGTTGGGCTGAATTGAAACGAAAAGGAAATACCATGACCAAAGTAGAACGGATACAAATGGATATAGAAAGGCTCAGAATCCGATGGAACGTAGTGGGACTGCAGATACATTCCACTAAAGATGCTTGGAATCGCCTTGATGACCATGTTAAAGAAAGGTCAAGGTACACTGGTCAGGGGTTCCTAATGGGAGAGTATGGAACACGTTGATCAAGATCTCTTATAGGTGCTTGAAATGAACATGTAAAGGATAAGCTAACGATAGTAGGAAATATTGCTTGTTTGATTAGGATTTATAACGTAGCTTTAACAAATGTTCAGTCATATCGCTACGATGTCTGCAGTGAGGCAGTTTATAGTGATGTCTAGCCCTGGGCATCATGCCGCAGACATGTAGCATTATTTCCCACCTAGTCACATTATGCTGACACCAGGCCAGTCCTAACACTAACATCTTAATGCTGTTTGTACCATTTTTGTAAGTCTTTGGTATGACTCGACCGGGGATCGAACCCACAACCTCCCGCTTCCGCGGCCGACGCTCTTACCACTAGACCACCGGAACGGTTGTAGTAGGAAATAAGCTTTACAACTAAATATGCACAACATATGCGCTAAAACCCCAAATGAAAACAGCAGACCACAAAGGAGAAAGAACGAAAAGAACGAAGGCAATCGTACCGTTATATGCCTTCATTTGGGGCTTCTATCTACAAATCAATCAATGGATCATACAAAAGAAGTTCTGTAGCGTCGAGAGATGCTCGCTAGTTTAAGAAGCAATGGAATTCGAAGTTCTTAATTTCAGGAGCTGTATACTCAGGAAGGGTAAAATAGTTATGCGATGCGATTGTCGCCACAAGGTTCGAAAAGCATGGAAAAAATTATGAGTCGTTCATAAAGAAAGCTAGCAACATTAAGCAAATCGTTGACATGAAACCAATGTTAGAGATGAACATGAAAATTTTAGACGTTTTAGGTCGGTAAAAATGAAAAATATGGACCAGTGTTTTTACCAAGACTGTTGTGCCAACTAGCTATATATGCATCTTTATTATCTCACAAGTAGCAGATGTAGCATCATCAATGCCTATATCCGAAAAAAATATACATCCATCCATATATACATCCATCCATCCATCCACATATCCACGAGGATACGTAATTCAACTTCCCTTGCTTCTTTTAAAATATTAAAGAAATACTTTCTAGACCAACTGGAATGACGTACTAAAATCTCTGAATAGAAAACTTTTATAATGATATCCATCATTGATCTATCCAGATCTTATTCGAAATACACACACACACAAACTTTTCGATGGACAGTATAGGACCTAACTTTTCTTTCGACAGTATAGTACCTAACTTTTCAATGGACAGTATAGGGCCTAACTTTTCGATAGACAGTATAGGACCTAACTTTTCGGTGGACAGTATAGGACCTATCTTTTAGATGGACAGTATAGGACCTAACTTTTCGGTGGACAGTATAGGACCTAACTTTTCGGTGGACAGTATAGGACCTAACTTTTCAATGGACAATATAGGACCCACTAGGCCCCATTTATCTATGGATGGTATAGACCCCACTTATCTATGGACATTATTTTTCCCACTAGGCCCCATTTATCTATGGATGGTATAGACCCCACTTAGCTATGGACATTATAGGTCCCACTCGGCCCCATTTATCTATCGATGGTATAGACCCCATTTATCTATGGAGATTATAGGTCCCACTAGGCCCCATTTATGTATGGATGGTATAGACCCCACTTATTTATTGACAACTAGCAAGTACCGGGCATGCGTTGCTATGCCACTCATGTAAAGAAAGTTTTGTGTTTTAATTCTGGCATGCGTTGCAATACCACTGTTTCAAATCTTGCTTCCCGTTGATCGTCTGTTTCAGATGATCGGGCTTGAGCAGTGCGTACTGGAACGGTTTCCAATCTTCTTCCCGCTGCTCGTCTGTTTCTAAGGCGCCTACAGTTCACACCGAACACACGCGAAATTAGGTATCGCTACCGATTATGAATTTCATACAGCTGTTGATTTACGTCATCATAGTTTCAGCCAATCCAGACCGTCTTCGATCACGTGACATATTTAAGGCGCCTACTGTTCGATCACGTGACGTACAAATTTCACACCGCGATTGTTTGACGTAACCAAGGCGCGAACAAAACGTAACTAAGTAAACATGACGTATCTAAGGCGCCTACAGTTCACACCGAAGACACGCGAAATTAGGTATCGCTACAGACCGTGTTCGATCACGTGACGTATCTAAGGCGCCTACTGTTCGATCACGTGACGTATCTAAGGCGCCTACTTTTCGATCACGTGACGTATCTAAAGGTGCCTACTGTTCGATCACGTGACGTATCTATAAGCACCTACAGTTCACAGCGAACACACTGTAAATGTCGCAAAAACACATTTGTTAATTATTACAATTTAAATGGTTGTACTAATTCAGAAACCTTCGCGGGCGTGCGCAGAACAACTCACCAAAGTTTAATCGCAATCGGATGAACGGTATAGGAACGCATACGACACAAACAAACAAACATTCATTTTAATATATACTAGCAAGTACCCGGCATGCGTTGCAATGCCACTCAAAGAAAGAAAGTGTTTGTGTTTTAATCCTGGCATGCGTTGCAATGCCACTCAAAGAAAGAAAATGTTTGTGTTTTAATCCTGGCATGCGTTGCAATGCCACTCAAAGAAAGAAAGTGTTTGTGTTTTAATAGACAAATCATATTTGACTGGTTTCTGGAAAGCATCTCAGATTATTTAGTGGTATTTATCGAGCCCACAATAAGTGGTTACCTTACAGAAGGCGTTTTAGGTATCGCTACCGATTATGAATTTCATACAGCTGTTGATTTAGGTCATAGTTTCAGCCAATCCAGACCGTGTTCGATCACGTGACGGATCTAAGGCGCCTACAGTTCACACCAAACACACGCGATTTTAGGTATCGCTACCGATTATGAATTTCATACAGCTGTTGCCCTTGCACTTTAAATGTTGGCATGTATTTCTCGCGCACGATATTTGTTGCACCGAACGATGTCATTTGGAAACATGAATTGTACTTCCGTATGTTTGCCAAGAAATGTTTCGATTGGCTTGTGTCACCTGATACCAAGGTTGATAATGGTTCGGGTGGTGAATGTAATTCTGGCAATTTCACTTTTCCACCCGCGCAGCACATTCCTGGTGTTTCATTCTTAAATTTGAGGGCATTGCAATACACGCATAATTTATCTATTTTTCCAATAAGCACACTTGGATGAAGACTGTTATCATAATTAGCATTGTAATGGAATGCACTAAGATTTAAATCCGAGTGCATTGTTCGTCTGGATTGAGCAGTGCGAACTCGAACGGTTTCCAATCTTGCTTCCCGTTGATCGTCTGTTTCAGATGATCGGGTTTGAGCAGTGCGAACTCGAACGGTTTGCAATCTTGCTTCCCGTTGCTCGTCTGTTTCAGATGATCGGGTTTGAGCAGTGTTAACTCGAATGGTTTCCATTCTTGCTTTCCGTTGCTCGTCTGTTTCTGAAGCTCGTGATGCCTTTATCTTTCGTGCTTGAGGTGTAGATCGACCAATAGCTTTTCGTTTAGGTGGCATAATTGATTAGACAGCGAAAGTAATGCTTTGTTTCAACTATTACAAATTCACACCGCGATTGTTTGACGTAACCAAGGCGCGAACCAAACGTAACTAAGTAAACATGACGTACACCGATTATGAATTTCATACAGCTGTTGATTTACGTCATCATAGTTTCAGCCAATCCAGACCGTGTTCGATCACGTGACGTATTTAAGGCGCCTACTGTTCGATCACGTGACGTACAAATTCACACCACGATTGTTTGACGTAACCAAGGCGCGAGCCAAACGTAACTAAGTAAACATGACGTATCTAAGGCGCCTACAGTTCACACCGAAGACACGCGAAATTAGGTATCGCTACAGACCGTGTTTGATCACGTGACGTATCTAAGGCGCCTACTGTTCGATCACGTGACGTATTTAAGGCGCCTACTGTTCGATCACGTGACGTATATAAGGCGCCTACTGTTCGATCACGTGACGTATCTAAAGGCACCTACTGTTCGATCACGTGACGTATCTAAAGGCGCCTACTGTTCGATCACGTGACGTATCTAAAGGCGCCTACAGTTCACAGCGAACACACGGTAAATGTCGTAAAAACACATTTGTTAATTGTTACAATTTTAATGGTTGTACTAATTCAGAAACCTTCGCGGGCGTGCGCAGAACAACTCACCAAAGTTTTATCGCAATCGGATTAACGATATAGGAACGCATACGACACAAACAAACAAACATTCAGTTTTATATATTAGAAGATAGATAGATATAGGCCCCACTTATTTATTGACAATATAGGCCCCACTTATATATCAGTATAGCCGCATCTATATTGATAACAAAACAGGCCTAACTTTTCTATTGACAACATCGGCCTCATTTGTTTATTGAGAAAATAGTTTTAATTTATCTTTATAGATAACAACATCAGCTTCATTTATCTATTGACAACATAGTCCTCTTTAAAATATTGCCAACAACATAGGCCTCATGTGTCTATTGACAAAATGTATTTAACTTTATAGATAACAGCAAAGGCTTCATTTTTCTATTCACAACATCAGCTTAATTTACCTATTGATAAAATAGTCCTCGTTTATCTATTGCCATCAACACAGGCCTCATTTATCTTTTTCACAAAGTTGGACTCATTTATCTATTGACAACAACATATACGTCTATCGACAAACAAGACATTATATATCTATTGACAACATAGACCTTATTTACCTGTTTAAAACATAGGGATACTAATGATAATACACAGGTACAGTATTCCAACCTGTACGCAAATACAATATGGGTTACTTGTCAATCTTGGACAATGTGCATATCATAAATAACCAAAAGGCGTAACCATAAGAAACACGAGTTTATTTCACAGTTAATAAATAAATTCTTATTTTGCTGTTGGAGCTATTTGAAAATATTTTTAGATTCACATACGAGCAAGAGTCCAACAATATATTTGATTAACTATTCTTACCTTACTTTAATTTATATACCGTTAAAGTTGAAAATAGTCTTTATCAAGAAAAGTCATTTAATCAGTTTAATTTTGTGATTTTTTTTTATTTTAAAAACCCAAATGAGATCAAAATAATACATTTATTGAATTTTTTTTATTCAGTTGTCCTACAGATCTAGAATATCCGTTAATAAAACGGGTAAAGCTTTATATCTAATTTATGATCATATGGTTGGGCTGAATTGAAACGAAAAGGAAATACCATGACCAAAGTAGAACGGATACAAATGGATATAGAAAGGCTCAGAATCCGATGGGACTGCAGATACATTCCACTAAAGATGCTTGGAATCGCCTTGATGACCATGTTAAAGAAAGGTCAAGGTACACTGGTCAGGGGTTCCTAATGGGAGAGTATGGAACACGTTGATCAAGATCTCTTATAGGTGCTTGAAATGAACATGTAAAGGATAAGCTAACGATAGTAGGAAATATTGCTTGTTTGTTTGATTAGGATTTATAACGTAGCTTTAACAAATGTTCAGTCATATCGCTACGATGTCTGCAGTGAGGCAGTTTATAGTGATGTCTAGCCCTGGGCATCATGCCGCAGACATGTAGCATTATTTCCCACCTAGTCACATTATGCTGACACCAGGCCAGTCCTAACACTAACATCTTAATGCTGAGCTTCAAGCGAGGCAGCTGTTTGTACCATTTTTGTAAGTCTTTGGTATGACTCGACCGGGGATGGAACCCACAACCTCCCGCTTCCGCGGCCGACGCTCTTACCACTAGACCACCGGAACGGTTGTAGTAGGAAATAAGCTTTACAACTAAATATGCACAACATATACGCTAAAACCCCAAATGAAAACAGCAGACCACAAAGGAGAAAGAACGAAAAGAACGAAGGCAATCGTACCGTTATATGCCTTCATTTGGGGCTTCTATCTACAAATCAATCAATGGATCATACAAAAGAAGTTCTGTAGCGTCGAGAGATGCTCGCTAGTTTAACAAGCAAAGTAATTCGAAGTTCTTAATTTCAGGAGCTGTATACTCAGGAAGGGTAAAATAGTTATGCGATGCGATTGTCGCCACAAGGTTCGAAAAGCATGGAAAAAATTATGAGTCGTTCATAAAGAAAGCTAGCAACATTAAGCAAATCGTTGACATGAAACCAATGTTAGAGATGAACATGAAAATTTTAGACGTTTTAGGTCGTTAAAAATGAAAAATATGGACCAGTGTTTTTACCAAGACTGTTGTGACAACTAGCTATATATGCAGCTTTATTATCTCACAAGTAACAGATGTAGCATCATCAATGTCTATATCCGAAAAAAATATACATCCATCCATATCTACATCCATCCATCCATCCACATATCCACGAGGATACGTAATTCAACTTCCCTTGCTTCTTTTAAAATATCATTAAAGAAATTCTTTCTAGACCAGCTGGAATGACGTACTAAAATCTCTGAATAGAAAACTTTTATAATGATATCCATCATTGATATATCCAGATCTTATTCGATATTTCGATATATATATATATATATATATATATATATATATATATATATATATATATATAGAGAGAGAGAGAGAGAGAGAGAGAGAGAGAGAGAGAGAGAGAGAGGGAGAGAGAGAGAGAGAGAGAGACTGTGAACTGAATATTGTTCATAGTTGTATGTTTCACAGTATAGTCACACATTCAGATTGAGTGTGCGAAGATACCTGGTTATGTGCATGATCTTATATTTTTATTTTGTGTATTTTTTCTTCTTATTTTTAAAAAATTATTTTGATGAAAAAATTGTAACCTAGCCGATTACAAAACTGAGGACTACAAGGCAGATGGGTGAGCCATGCACAAATGTGTTTTCCTGATTAAAGATAAATTATTATTATTATTATTATTATTATTATTATTATTATTATTATTATTGATGCATACATCACTGATCGCGTAACTCGTAACCACGCCTGAGTTTTACATATTAATTTCACGCGTTTCTCTTTGTTTTCCACTTTTGGTTCAATGTTAATTTCTCTTTGCGTTTTGTAATAATAAACGATTATATACACAGGAACAATTAAGTGTTGATATAGCATAGAAAGCATTGTGTACACCACATGCATGGTTTAAAGCTTTTCATTCAAAACACGCACGCACGCACGGACACACACACACACACACACACACACACACACATGGGAAAGCTGACCATAACCGGTTATATACATTATTTAGATTCTAGCCATTGCAAACGCCTGTGATGAAAGGAATGCTCCGATGGTTCTTCTTTAACATCTTTAGGTAGCCTGTTCCAAATGACTGGACCCAAACTATTTTTTTACAATTCCATTTCGGGCTTAGAAAGAAGAAAGTTATAATTTGGTATAGATCATAGTATCGATGGACCAGAAACTGTATTGACATTATTTGTCCTTTTACCGAACCTATTGTTTATATAGTTTGGCGTCGAATCATTAGAAACGAAGTCTTTATACTGTGAACACATTTCTTTCAGAAAAATTACCACGTATGATGTTGTCACTCATATTTATACGTAATATTAATTTTATGCCATACACTATCATTATTCTCATCGCTTTCTAAGTCATACTTGCTATACATACATATTGATTGGAATGCATATATCGCTCTCATTTTCATGATACATTTTCTCAGTGCGCGCCTGCGCATGTTATACTGCTGACATATACACAAATTTTATTTAATAAAATCTATGAGAAATCTATGAGAAAAGTTGTAGATCGCTACTGAAGTTATTCTTCAATAACAAAACATTACAATCACAATCACTGTTTAGCACCACTTAGACCAATAACTGAGAATAAATTAAAGACACCAGGAGCACAAATATCATATTAACAACAACAAGAAGAAGAAGAAGAAGAAGAAGAAATTACTTTACATAATAAATCTGATAATGATGCACAAAGTTAGATTTTCTTAAACTCTACGGTTTTGCTTGTTTCTCTTACTTAGTTTAACACCATAAAGTTGTAACACTTCATATAGACCCAAACTTAAAGTATCAAGAGATGCTAATTGTTGATACACGTTCCATGTTGATTTGTTTGATCTATTTGGAGATGTGGACCTTTTGTCTTTCTAAGGGCTCACCACATACAATCACAATCACTGTTTAGCACCACTTAGACCAATAACTGAGAATAAATTAAAGACACCAGGAGCACAAATATCATATTAACAACAACAACAACAACAACAACAATAATAATAATAATAATAATAAGAAGAAGAAGAAGAAGAAATTACTTTACATAATAAATCTGATAATGATGCACAAAGTTAGATTTTCTTAAACTCTACGGTTTTGCTTGTTTCTCTTACTTAGTATAACACCATAAAGTTGTAACACTTCATATAGACCCAAACTTAAAGTATCAAGAGATGCTAATTGTTGATACACGTTCCATGTTGATTTGTTTGAACTATTTGGAGATGTGGACCTTTTGTCTTTCTAAGGGCTCACCACATACAACTTTACAAATATGGAAGTCTTTGTAGAGTTGAAACATATATCGAAAGAAAGACAGCAGCAATGGAATCAATTTCTTTTCTTCTTTCTGAATTATCCCAGGATCATGTTTCTATGATTCTTGTAATATATTTTCTGCTTTCACAATTTTTCAAGGAACTTTACAAAACCATATATTATCATGAAGGTTCCATCTTCGTTTTTATTAAAAATGTAGACGCACCAGAAATAATGTGCAGATGGAAATTGGAATGGAATTATGAAACTAACTGACATTAATAATTCATTCAAAGTAGATATTCTTATAAAATACAAAGTTATTATTTTGGTACTAGGTTTTATATATATTGGAAGATAAAAGACTAAAAGTTTGGCTTATAAAAAAAAGATTAAACGTGTACAGAAATAGAAACTAAAAAAGAATTACTATTTAATTAGTATGCAGATTGATAAACATTGTTGCACGAATGTTGCATGCAGAAGGTTCGTGTAAATTTTAATCATAAACTTTTAGAAACTTCTATGTTCATATCATTTCAAAAAACTTTATTTTATTTTTTTTATATTTTAAATTATTTATTTCAATTTAATATTTGAATGGTCATAGTTTCTTCAGTGTTACTTCTAATATACATATAGTCATATCTTACCGTTTACTGGTAATACATTTAAATTATAGCCACAAAAAAAACACAATGTCATGCCTAAAGTACATCCGCCTTTATAGTGACCAATATATAAGAAATAAAGCATCATATACACATAGTTTCTTGATATCTGGAAGCCTGTAAAACAGGATTATACAATTTTGAAGACAACGCTGTTATTGGTTGATCTTAAAATTAGTCAGTAATGAAAAGTTACAAGCTACCATGACAATAAATAATAATAAAAAAAAAAATTAAAAAAACCTTGAACGAATAACGATTATGCACGTAGGGACGGTAATGTAAAATATACCAAAAGTGACGGGAAACACATTTTTGGCTTAGTGTGTAAGGTCATTAAACATGTTAATTATTATTGATTTTAAAAAAATCAAGATTTAATCTCTTTAGTTGATAGATCTCGCTTTGTTGATGCCAAGAAACTCGCGCAGTACAGGGCAGAACTTGAAGAAAGAAAAAATACACGCACATTCATTAATGTGGATAAACTCACTTTATGCTGATTGGAAAACGTGGCTCTTGTTTATAAAATACGAAAATAAACACTTGCCTTTGCTTTACTCTCCAACTGTCGTATGCGAAAATCTCAGCCGAATGCTGTAAATACGACCGTCGATTCTGTTTCGGGGTGCTGACATCATACGTCATAGATAACAGCGCCCCCCTGTGATTGTTTGGATTTACACTAGCTGATTCGTATTTTGATCAGATGGTTTACTTTCAATACGTTTCATTTAATACCACATCATTTGGAATATGAGCTGATAATTCCATTCTGCTCTTCAGACCATTTCAACTAATGCCAGATCATTTGGAATCTAAATAAACCATTTATTTTTTGGGGTTAAATCATTTAATTCAAGACTACATAATTTCATTTAATACTACGTCATTTGGAAGCAGAATTCATCAATCCGTTTTGTTATTTAAATCATTTAATTTAATATCACATCGTTTGGAATCTGAATTCATCATTTCATTTGTTGAGTTAAATCATTTTATTTCATACTATGTACTTTCATTTAATAATATATGGTTTGGAACCAGATTTCATTAATCCGTTTTGTTGTTTTTTAAATCATTTTATTTAATAACAGATCATTTGGAATTTAAATTCATGATTTAATTTGTTGAGTTAAATCATTTCATGTTAGACTACATCATTTTATCTAATAGCACGTCATTTGCAAGCATATATCATCATTCCGTTTTGTTCTTTAAATCATTTTATTTAATACCAGATCATTTCATTTAACGCCACATCATTTGAAATCTGAATTCATTATTTCATTTTTGGGGTTCAATCATTTTATTTCATGCTACATCATTTCATATCACACAACATCATTTGGAATCTGAATTGATCATTCCATTTGTTGGGTTAAATCATTTAATTTCACACTTAATCATTTCATTTAATACCACGTCATTTGAAATTTAAAAGCATCATTCGATTTTGTTCGTTAAATCATTTCATGTGACACCACATCAATTGGAATCTGGATTGATCATTTCATTTGCTAGGTTAAATCATTTGATTTCATACTAGATCATTTGATTAATGTAATTTTGGCGGTGACGGCTGCCCATACATGGCACTTCGTCTCTCAACGTCTGCTTTGGACGTCATAATTCTGATCCGATGTTGATCAAACATGGAATAGAAATTTATATCAGCAATTTCTCAGATGACTTCGAACATAAGCGAGATCCAATAATTTTACTGATTTGATCATTATCTGATTTGCGGATGCTCTAACCACTTAGGTTACCGGAGCGGTCTTCTGTAATAAGTGAGATAAGGACATAATGAAGTGATTAAAGCTTAGTGCTTATTCGCAGTACATACTACAACTAGATTTTCACTCGTAAATTTGGGTGTTTTGCCCTGGGCGCCAAATATCCTCGCCACGCCACTGTATGGTACTATTAAACCGTGATATTTTTTACTTGTATATGGTAACATATAGAACAGCGGTTCTCAACCTTTCTAGTGCCGCGACCATTTTAACGCAATTCCAAATGTTGTGGCGACCCAACCGTAATATTATTTTCGTTCATAACTGTAATTTTGCTACTGTTATGAATCGTAATGTAAATATCTGATATGCAGAATGTATTTTCATTGTTACAAATCGAACATAATTAAAGCGTAGTGTTTAATCACAAAAGCAATATGTAATTATATATTGTGAAATATATATTTCAAATTACAGGTAAATGAAATTCCGTCTTTATGGCTTACGTTTATTTAGTTTTCTTCATGTGTATTCACCGTATTCATTTTGTATACTTGTGTGAAAATATGAAAAGCATGGCGTAGCATGAATAACAGTATTAATATAACAACAGTAAACTACATTGCTACAAAATTGTTGCGATAGTACGCGTAAAAAGCCAACGTCAGTGCGAAGGTTGAGGTTGCTTCTTTCTCACCAGATCAGAAATTATCGGGACAGTCTTAACAATAGCTTCAATAACACTAACTATATAAAACGTTTGTTTATGGCGCTGTACTAATTAGAAACGGACGTGATTTCAATTACGTTACGACTGTTACGACAACTAAAATTTTTGAAATCATTCTGATTCGATTGTCTGCAACATCTATCCTCGGATGACAATTATAGTAAAATAAACTGGTAACTACGAATGGGGAAAATTTGTACAATAACAAGTTTTACACATTAGAATAGACAAAAAAAATGTATATTTCCGATGGTCGTAAGCGACCCCTGGCAAATCGTTGTTCGACCCTTGACGGGGTCGCGACCCACAGGTTGAGAACCGCTGATATAGAATGATTATTGAATACTTAGAAGGTTTTAATTGATATATTAGGATTAAAAGTTTACTAAACAAGTGGAGGGAACTGGTCAGATGGTCATCAGCACAGTGCCCCTCAACGACCACACTAGGTCAAGAGACTGATGATGATGAAATCAGTGGTCACGGAGCCTCCACCCCACCCCCTTGCCTTTAGAAATCCCCATCCAAGTTATATGTCTTGAAA
The DNA here is from genome assembly GCA_030141615.1 of Unio pictorum. Classification (NCBI taxonomy): domain Eukaryota; kingdom Metazoa; phylum Mollusca; class Bivalvia; order Unionida; family Unionidae; genus Unio; species Unio pictorum. Next base: position 1,169,856 of record JARLTB010000187.1, on the reverse strand, counting down.
AATATTTTAGTGTTTTTGTTCCATATTTAACTTTTCTCTTTGTTTAATTTCCTCTTACAAATGTAATCCCCTCCGCTCGTTTCGTAACTGCGGAACTATTGAAAAAGTGATCCTTCGGTGTTAAAAAAAAAGTGGTTTGGGTTCGGCAGACTTGCCAACAATCCATGTACCTGAGCTTTACTCATCGATAATGCTGGCTATTTAAAAAAAAATCCTTATACATCTTATTGTAAAAAATAAACTTTTAATTCCATTTATTTTGGTGTTTGACCGATGGGTGTTGTATGTGCCGTCGAGAGCGATCACGGGCTCTTGGGTAAGAAGCATCCGTGCCTCTCCTAGTTCTTGTTCAAGCAATTTTTTAAAATAAAATTCAAAAGTTGTTAAAAAGTTACGGGCCCTGGCCCCGGGGATTTATTCCCGGTTGCCTCCACACACCCACATCCCTGTTGGGCCTGAGTGTGGTATGGGTTTTAAGTCTAAAGTGTATAGTTTGGCCTTACTTCAAATCATCAGTCATACTATTAAATAGTTCCGCTGGGTCATTGTCTTTGCCTGTGGTAACTTCTGGAAAAAAGAGATCGGATAACTTTTTTTATTTTAACATTTGATATACTTTGTAATTAATTTATTGCACTTTAGCAAGCTGGCAGTGTTTATTCGCAAAAATATTTGGGTTAGAATAGGTACAATTTCCACAATTAGAGTCTCCAAAGAAATTTCAGCAACAGTACAAGAAAGTAATATAGAGATATCCCAACGTTCTCTCCAGTGCATTTTGCAAATGCGAACGACTTTCTCAGATGTTCATAATATCTGAAGTTCGACTCCTAGGTGACCCCAACCAAGAGTGGTATGTTTCTTAACAATAATATTTTAACGGATCTAGTAGAGAAGATATATTATATGAACATTTGTTTTGCATGTCTGAAATCATTACAGATTATAAACATTAATAAAATAGTTTTAATTAATATTTTGCTTTGAATTTTGTGATGCAGTAAGATTTATAATAAATTTTATTAGTTTACTCCGTTTCATAATAAAACAGAAATTACATCTCCATTGACATCATGGCGGAGTAAGGAATACTTGTTTTATTTTCATACAAGAAATCTCTCTTCTTATCTAAAACTATGATTTAACAATATAATTTCATTTTTTACATATTGGGGCAAAATATGCTGTATATTTCATAAAATAAGACAAACCCACAAATTTAAATGATGAATCGATGTATGTGAAATCTATTTTCGAGTTTTTCATCCTTAATTTGTTTAGTTCAGGTAGCAACAGGGGATGATTTTTTCATAATTGTAGAATATATAAAAATAGAATGTTTTCAGCATAATTTGAGTGTGCAGATTTCAAAAATGGACCCATCTTTATGATATATTTTCAAATAAATTGACAGGAAGCATTCAAACACGTACCGTCCACCATTTTAATATTGGTCTTTGTCAAGTTTTGAAAACTTCTGACCTCATGTTATTTCAAGCTGCAATTTGCATATTTCTCACATATATTTTATATAGAAATGTTTTGTGAACATTCAGCTTTAAGAATAAATTGACTATGTTCCAGGTAATTCAGAAGCCCCGTGTGCCTTTCTGTCACCCCCCCCCCCAATCATTTTTGCATTAAATACTATATTTTTGAATCATATAAAAGTTGAAATTATATCTTGCTTTTAAAATGGAATGTTTTCTGCTTAATTTGAGTGTGCAGATTTGAAAAATGAACCCATCTTTATGATATCTTTTCAAATAAATTTATTGGAAGCATTCAAACACTTGTACTGTCCACCATTTTTAATATTGGTCTTTGATCACTTTTTGAAAATTCTTGACCTCATTTTATTTCATGCTGAAAGTTGCATATTTTTCACATATGGTTATATATAAATGTGTTGTGAACATTCAGCTTAAAGAATAAATTTACTTTTTCTAAGTTCTAGGTACTGATGACTTTCTGTGCCTTGTTATCACACACCACCTAACATTTGTGCATGAATCATGAGTCATACCAAGTTGAAATTGTATGTTACTCTTACAACCAATAACGCATATTCATTACATTGTTCTTGTACATATGATATATACATTAATCTGAAATGACAATTTAGTGCATAACAATTGCTCTTTTAGAATTTAGTTATCATAAGATATATTTGGTCAGTTTTCATATTTATAGTAAGTAAAGACAAATGTGGTATCAGAGGTAGAGAAGAAACTGACACCGAGCTGGTTCTCAGGAAATATTTATGATTATTTGTTTAAATGGAGAAATACTACAGATCGATTCTCTATTCATTTGCTTATGATGACAATATTCATATTTATATTCACAAAAAATGGCATATAAATTTTAAATGCATTTGTTTTCATTCTTCAAAATTCTGAAAAATGATTTAACTTTGTTTTAATACCTCATTTCCGTCCCTACTAAACATGAACATTTAAATTTTAATACCAGTGACAGTGTCTTTAGATAAGAATAGTATGTAGAACAGATGACCTTACAATGATAATATCTCAGTGATCAGTCACATACATATTATCAATAATATCACTGAAACAGTGGGTGATACTACTCCTGTTGAGTCTCTAAACTCGAAAACATATTACACAACTAACATTGTACAAATATTTTGTCATACATTTGGTATAAGGAAAGAAAGTACGTCTCCATAATCATATTCCTTGCTATTTCATCTGCCTTTTCATACAATCAAGTTTTAACCCAAATTATGTCGTATTTACATTTTGTACACATCCATGTGAAGGAATGAGTTATCGTTCTTGCTGACATCGGTGACCTTTGAAAAAGACGTAATTTGTGGGTTTTCCGCAAATATTCGCACAATATTTTACCATTATTCTAGTAAAAAGAACTCCAAACTATTTAAAAAGAAGGCGTAGGTGAGCGTATATGTTCGTTTATTGAGATTTTCAGCGTTTTGAAAAATTTGTTTTTTGTTTTTTTTCTTCTGAACAAGTTGTAGAAATGGCCCAGTGTCATATACGCTTAATATAGACATTTGACCTATCAACCATAAATACATTTGGAGGTAATTATGTCTGCTTTTTACATATTAAAGTGGAGAAAGTATCAGGTGTAATGAGGTTGACATTTTGAGAAAACGTTAATCTTGATCGCCAGTGCCCTCTAGCGGCGTCCCCTGTTGCTAGCACAGGTAAACCACCAATTTTCCGGCACCCATGGTTCCAAAGCCTTGCCGGATTAACAGTTTTGCCGGACTAACCGAGGTCTGGCATCACCAGTATAATGCAGTTTAACTCAGATTTTGTGCCAAATACAGTTTTCACAGGTGCACAATTTAGCAATAATTTAACAATACAGTTTGAAGAAAAGGCAGAATTGGGAGATGGATTGAATTATTTCAATAATGGTAAATGAATGGTGTTAACTCAAGTAAAACTAAGGCAAAATCCAGGAAAGATAATTTCCTTTCTGATAAATAAAATCACTGAATAAATCTGACATTATTATATGGTCATTTTTGATAATGCTAACTTTACATTATCAAAATTGTGCAGTAATTTACAATACTGAACACATTGATATTACATGCATGTGCATGACACATGTACCTAAAAACAGTATGATGAAAATGACAGAGCATAAAATCATAACTTCTTAAGCTGGTAATAAGAATGGTAATAAATATAGTTATATTTATACGTCTTAAGTTTCCTCAAAATGTACTTTCTTAGTTCTGTGGATCTGAATGATATGTTCTGCAAAACCTGATTCACACCGAAAATGTACTGGAATTTCGAGTACATTTCCAATTTAAAATCTGCACTGAACTGACCCAATAATCCAGTCTGTCATAATTAGAAAAGCAGAACTGAGTTGCATCAAATTAAAAACAAAATCTATCCATTCCATATGATATCAAAAGGAAATCACAATATGATTTTAAATTCAAATTTTAAGTTGACAAAAACAAAATTCTTTTTTATACTACTATCGAATGCACAATGAAGTTCAAAAGTTACTGGGCACTTTAATATTGTTATTGTGTTTTGATGAATCTATGGTTGTGTATTTTTTTTTCATAGTGCATAAATTCAATTTTCTTGTTGTGTATTCCTTTATTATTAAGCCTTAGGCAAAGGCAAAGGTTATGCAGTATTATTCCAAAATATTCATTTCCCTTACAAATGGAGTAACCTATAAATAATGATAATAATAATAATGAAAACTTTGTATCGCGCCTAATCTTTAGAAGCTTTAAGCGCTTTACAACATAAATAATAATATGACTACGAAAAACAAAACACCATGAAATTAGATAACATAAATAGTAATATTTTACATCCAATTAACACTGACCCACTGGATAAGTAACATTGTGGAAGTCGTGAAAGATGGTTCAAAAAATATGTATAACAACCCAAAATAATTTATAGCACTTATATTTCCCTCAAAATTTATTTTCAGTCTTTACATTGTTCTGTTTTCCATGCCCTGTAAACATTTATTCCTCTAGGAGACTGTTTTAATACATGTAAATTTTATTTATTTATACAGTATGCAAGAAAGGAAAATCAAAGATGCCCAGATGCGAGCACAAATTAACCAGAAACTTGTTGAAACAGGAGAAAGAGAAAGGTATAACAGAAAAATGAAGAAATAAACTTTTGAAAAAACTGCATTCATTTTCTGGTTATTGTCAAGGATACAAAGACTTTCCATGAAAAACAACAAAAGTCATTTTTTTGCATTATTTCTCTTCACCTTTTAGATTTTAAATTTTATTTTCTCAGTGGAAGCATTATGTAATTGTATCAGTGTAGCTTTTATGTATCAATGTATCAATTGTAGCTGTATCTAAAGTATCTAATGGTGCAACATTTATGTATGAACTGATAAAGTACTTATAAATCTTTAGTAAGCAAATGCAATCACAGATGTGCAAGAATTTCAAATGATTTTTGCCAACAAGATGGCAGGAAAGGAGATTTACATGTAGCATTCATTTGGTTACATGCAAGCTTTCACATTTTTGACATTGGGATCAGTTTATCCCCCAGGGGTGTAAAATGAAGGCAATAAGAAGGGTAAAATAAGGGTGTGTGTCAAAAATGTAGTAACAGATTTTCATCTGACTTGTATTATTTTAGCTTGAAATAGGAAGTTGCAACTTGCACAACACTTTTAAAAGTCTCCTTTTAATTTTTTTGTAGCAAAAAATAACATTACATATAAGCCATTACAAAAAGCCAAATAAATCTTTTTAACCAAATGGCAGTTAATTTCCTACCTATCATAAAATGTGTACTGTCATCAGTTTTATTGTATTTCATCCTAGAACACAGTTATCAAGGACGCTAATGATTTATCAATTCTTCTAAAGTTACACTTAAACTTTTAAATCTTTCTCTTATGGCAGCAAAGTTTCAAACCAATAAAATCTGCATGGACCCCATGACTTTGTAATCCAAATAACGCATTTGTTCTGCAAGCTTACTGATTTCTTTGTTGTGAATGAATGCCTTGGGTGATAAACTGATAATGTGTTCTCCAGATATCTTGTGGCAAACAAAAGCAGATTTAAAAAATTCTTAAACCTTTTCACGAAAGGATTATACACTTTTGCAGTCTTTGCAATCATGTGATCAGAAGTCACACCGGTAATCCCATTGGATGGGTTGTTCCTGTTGTATTCCAGTCAAGGAAATTATTTTCTCTTTTTTCTCTCATTAAAATAAGATCCATTGTTACTTTTTTATGTCCTGCTTCTTTCACTTTCTTGGCTAGTGATTCTGAGTACACGCTGGAGATCATTTTCTCTACCAACAAGCATTGCAGTTAGTTTGAACGACATCTTGCATGAGAGATCTCTAGATTATGGGAAGCTATTCCGTTATAACAATGACTATGCTATTCCATTATAACAATGACTATGCTATTCCATTATAACAGTGACTACGCTATTCCATTATAATAATGACTATGCTATTCCATTATAACAATGACTATGCTATTCCATTATAACAATGACTACGCTATTCCATTATAACAATGACTATGCTATTCCATTATAACAATGACTACGCTATTCCATTATAACAATGACTACGCTATTCCATTATAACAATGACTATGCTATTCCATTATAACAATGACTATGCTCAAAGTATACATGATGCTATCCCTCATCCGAAGCATTGGATATTGAGTAAATCTTGATTGCATTATATATTATTTGTGTCAAAAAATGCACAGCAGCAAAATAATTATCTCTGTCATGTGTCTCTGATGCACAAATGTGCATAAAATGAAACTCTGCTTGGGATCAAGGTCATAGCCATCAAATATGTACATTAATATTTTCATTAAAGTATTATCATTGACTTTTATTCTCTAAATGCTGTGATGGACTTTTTCAATCATTAAGTAACTTGTACAGTTCCTTTAGTAACATGGTTGCTTGCCTCTTGACATTGGGGTCTGCAGGTTGACAAGTAAAGAACCTTACTTGTTGGGAGGGACCTATTGTTGCAGCACATGGGCTGTATCTTTCATAACAGCCTACAGATTCTTCATGCTTGGCACGTCTTCAATGATCTCTCAGAAAAGAAATTTTTTGAGCCATGTTGCCAGTTGTATCATTCAGTACAGAGTCAACCTCAAAAGTATATAATGCCAAATGTAGAATCTTGTCATTTGAGTAGTAGAAAATATGTCAATCATAGCTGTCCCTCTGAGCACAGTAGCTGATTTTCTTCAGTCATTTATAAAGAGAAATAGTGCTCAGTTTCTACTATTAACTCATTTGTCCCCAATCCTGTCAATTCGTGTATTTCGGTTTCTGCATTTAATGGCCGATCCTGCCAGTTGTCCAAGTTTTTTTCCCCTGCATTCATTGGCCAATCCTGTCTTTTGTTGCTTTGGATATGTGTTAGATACAACGTCTCTGATTCGTTACAAATGGTTTTTTTCTCTCCAAGAATCTGACCAATATTAACCAATCAGAAATGATTTTACTTGTCTTTGTGCAAATTTGAATTGTTCAGAAACCAAGGGTTACTAATGGAGCGCAATTTTACTACACATGTTCTGTTCATGAAAAAAATTATAAACGATGGCAGACATAAGACTTGATGATGGTGAGAGCGAAAATGAGGAGTTTCTGGTTTAATCTTGAAAATATTGAGCAAGGAAAGGAAAATATGTTCAGCAGTTGGATATTGTGCAAGATTTACATTTAGACATAGAAGTTTCTGAGATTGAGTTGTCAGAAGAAGAGGATGCTGATAGCTATGATTCTTGTGGATCTAGTACATTGTAGCAATCATGTTAATTTTGTAAATAGTATATAAAAAAGTTGTGAAAGACTTGGACAAATAAAAAAAGTATATATCACTGTAGACAAATTCATTTGGAATAATTGGTAAAAATTTTGTGTATTTTTTTGGATATAAGAAGAAAAATTAAGGTAAGATTGAATGCATATGCATGTTATTTACAAAATTGTCTAAACAGGTAAAACTATACAGGGCACATGCAGCTAGACACAGCTTAGTGCTACTGGGGCAAAGCAGCAATATAGCTTTTAACAGTGATGGGGCTGAATGAGTTAAGGGCTATTGAGAAAAACATTTTTAAAACAACTACCATCCAGATGGATTTGTGCTTCACAGACCTGATCAGGTATATCAAATTGCAGAGACCAGGGTCTCACTTTCGAAAGCCTAAATAGAATTTCGCATGTCTTGTGTTCTCTTAATAACTCCCCCCGCCCAAATGAACCTTTGGGTGAAACTTCCTTTGAGTATCATAACCTCAAGATGTAATTGTTTTTTTGCTTGCCATAGCATCTGCAAGAGAAAGGAGTGAGCTCCATGCTGATTAAACAAATCTTAGCATTATAATACCTGTGTTTAATGAGTGATGCCCTAATGCTGATTAAACAATGCTCTATAGCATTATACTACCTGTTGCTAATGAGTGATGTTCAAATGCTGATTAAACAATTCCTAGCATTAAGCTATCAGTGTTTAATGAGTGATGTCTGAATGTTGATTAAACAATACTCCAAAGCATTATGCTATGTGTTGCTAATGAGTGATGCCCTAATGCTGATTAAACAAATCTTAGCATTATAATACCTGTTGCTAATGAGTGATGCCCTAATGCTGATTAAACAAATCTTAGCATTATACTACCTGTTGCTAATGAGTGGTGTCCTAATGCTGATTAAACAAATCTTAGCATTATACTACCTGTTGCTAATGAGTGATGTCCTAATGCTGATTAAACAAATCTTAGCATTATACTACCTGTTGCTAATGAGTGATGTTCAAATGCTGATTAAACAATTCGTAGCATTAAGCTATCAGTGTTTAATGAGTGATGCCTGAATGTTGATTAAACAATACTCCAAAGCATTATGCTATGTGTTTCTAATGAGTGATGTCCTAATGCTGATTAAACAAATCTTAGCATTATACTACCTGTTGCTAATGAGTGATGTCCTAATGCTGATTAAACAAATCTTAGCATTATACTACCTGTTGCTAATGAGTGATGTCCTAATGCTGATTAAACAAATCTTAGCATTATTATACCTGTTGCTAATGAGTGATGCCCTAATGCTGATTAAACAAATCTTAGCCTAATTACAACCAAAGTTTAATGAGAAATGGCTAAATGCTGATTAACAAGTCCTAGCATTATACTACCTGTGTTAATGAGAAATGGCTAAATGTTGATTAAACAGTACTCCAAAGCATTATTCTACCTGTATTTAATGAGTTATGTTTTAATGCTGATTAAACAATACTTCATAGAATTATGTTACCTATATGTAAAGGAGTTATGTTTTAATGCTGATTAAACAATACTTCATAGAATTATGTTACCTGTATGTAAATGAGTTATGTTTTAATGCTGATTAAACAATACTTCATAGAATTATGTTACCTATATGTAAAGGAGTTATGTTTTAATGCTGATTAAACAATACTTCATAGAATTATGTTACCTGTATGTAAATGAGTTATGTTTTAATGCTGATTTAACAATACTTCATAGAATTATGTTACCTGTATGTAAAGGAGTTATGTTTTAATGCTGATTTAACAATACTTCATAGAATTATGTTATCTGTATGTAAAGGAGTTATGTGTTAATACTGATTAAACAAGTCCTAGCATTATGTTACCTGTATGTAAAGGAGTTATGTTTTAATGCTGATTTAACAATACTTCATAGCGATATACTACCTGTATGTAAAGGAGTTATGTTTTAATGCTGATTAAACAAGTCCTAGCATTATGTTACCTGGATGTAATGGAGTTATGTTTTAATGCTGATTAAACAATACTTCATAGAATTATGTTATCTGTATGTAAAGGAGTTATGTTTTAATGCTGATTAAACAATACTTCATAGAATTATGTTACCTGTATGTAAAGGAGTTATGTTTTAATGCTGATTAAACAAGTCCTAGCATTATGTTACCTGTATGTAAAGGAGTTATGTTTTAATGCTGATTAAACAAGTCCTAGCGTTATGTTACCTGTATGTAAAGGAGTTATGTTTTAATGCTGATTAAACAAGTCCTAGCGTTATGTTACCTGTATGTAAAGGAGTTATGTTTTAATGCTAATTAAAGGATACTTCCTAGTGTTATGAAACTACAAATACTTTAGGAAAACTATAGCTACTATGTGATAAACAGGGTATATGGTCACAGCAAGAAGACATGATACAAGACTTATTTCTTCAAGATTTCAGTTGGTGATCATTGGAAAGCTGTCAAAATTGCTGAGGTCATACATGTACTTTCTTTTCATTGAAAGAGTACAGTTCTCTAAAAGAAACGTAAATCTGCCACATTAGCATTTGCCTTATAGTAAAGGTCTCTGTATTTTTTTCAGGTTAAAGGAGCTGCTGAGAACTAGGCTGGTTGAATGTGGATGGAGAGATCAGTTGAAACAGTATTGCAAAGGTTTGTATGTTTAAAATGATTAATTTATTATAGTATGGACAATATATGAACTATAGCTTTAAAGCCCCAATGTCGTTGTTTATCATAAACTTCAGCATTTTTCTATTTTAGCTAATGTTTGAATAGAAGGAAATTATTTGTTAAAAAAGCTCTCCGATATAAACCATTCTTTGAAATAAGGTGTATGGTTTTAACAATGTTTAAATATTCAGTTTAGAATTAAGAGGTGGCACCCCTTAATTCAGTCAACAAAGTAATTTTGTTCTTTTTCAGGAGTTTTCCAAAAGTAGTCATGTGATACATTTGACAATTGCATTAGTGACTAAGAACAATGTTTGCACAAATTGATTTGAGAGAAGAAAAAGTCAGAGTAGAAAAAGTGTGCATTAGATAAAAAAATAAATCCAGGTAAGGGTGGCCGAGTGGTCTAAAGCGCATTCCATTATGGATCACTGCTGTCTCACCTCTGTTTGCGTGGGTTCGAGTCTAAGATTCGGCTAATGTAGTTAAGTGAGAAAGCTTGCCAGTAGCTTCTCATGGGTCGGTGGTTCTTTCCAGGGATTTTCCCGGGTTCTTCCTCCACCAATAATAATGACTGCCATGTATAGCCTATCGTGTGCTGAAAAATGGCGTTAAACCCTAAAACAAACAAACAAACAAATCCAGATAAATATTGGTGATCAGATGGCATTGTGGAATACTTTGAAGGGTGAAATCGGTCTGAAGACAATCCAATGGTGTGGTGCTGTCTTAACTTTACAATGGTGATAAATCTTGTGTTCCTGCTTTCCACTGAGAACATTTGATTCACAGATGTTGGCAATCAACATCAGATTATTTCATACACATGTGAAAAATGGTTTCTCAGTTTGAGGGATAAACATTAGATTATTTCATACACATGTGAAAAATTGTTTCTCAGTTTGAGGGATAAACATCAGATTTTTTCATACACATGTGAAAAATGGTTTCTCAGTTTGAGGGATAAACATCAGATTATTTCATACACATGTGAAAATGGTAGGGTTTCTCAGTTTGAGGGAGAAATTATATGGTTCATATGGTGATGAAACATTGATGTTATCAGGTTTTAATGGAATCCAACAATGTGTATGACCTGTATCTTTCAGGATTAGGTATTATTCAGATGATTTGGCATATATGACTTTTTGCATGTAATGGTGACATTCAAACAATTTATTATGTGCACATTTCGTGGTGTTAATGCTCATTATAATTGAATACTCAAGTGATGTCCTAAATAATAATGCTTCAGTGGCCTGCTGTTTAGAGCGTACGCTGCGAAAACAGGAGGTCATGAGTTTGATTTTTCGGCCAAGTCTTACCAAAGACTTATACAAATGGTAGTAAAAGCTGTCTCGCTTGGCGCTCAGCCTTGAGGTTAGTGTTAGGACTGGACGACCTGGTGCCAGGATAATGTGACTGGGTGGGACATCATGCTTCATGTCTGCAGTATGATGCCCCAGTGCTAGACGACATAGCGATATGACTGAAAATTTTTTAAAGCTATGTTAAAAATCCTAATCACACACATGTCCTAAATAATGTCCCAATCGTATTTAACATGTTGCCTGTGTTGGGAGCTCCACATTAGAGATGAATTTGCTCTTTCTGCTAAATAGATCCATTTTTTAGACTGATTTGACTGACAAAAGTTGACATGGTTGCAGTTCACCAGGCATACATGTTGGTAAATTGCAAGAAAGTTGTGATGTTCCTGGTAGGTTTTCAACAGTCGATTGCCTCCCTTGATAGGCTTCAGACTTGTCTCTCTCTCAGTATGGTTGTGCTGAATAGAACCATGTTATACAACCATGATAAGGTGGAACATATTATATTGTCTGTCTGTCTGTTCCCTATTTCATTTCTGCATAATAGCTTGAGTTTTACACCATCCACTGTTACCTTACTTTGCAAGTAGTTTACATTTTGGGATAAGAATGAAACCTGTTAGTTTCAGGCTCAAACATTTGAGGTCAAAATATCTTTAAATTGAAAGGAAATATAAGATGTTGCATCAGTGTTCCAGCTAGGATTTCAAATGATAGGGAAATATAAGATGTTGCATTGTGTTCCAACTAGGATTTCAAATGATAGGGAAATATAAGATGTTGCATCAGTGTTCCAGCTAGGATTTCAAATGATAGGGAAATATAAGATGTTGCACTGTGATCCAGCTAGGATTTCAAATGATAGGGAAATATAAGATGTTGCATTGTGTTCCAGCTAGGATTTCTAATGATAGGGAAATGTAAGATGTTGCATTGTGTTCCAGCTAGGATTTCAAATGATAGGGAAATATAAGATGTTGCATCAGTGTTCCAGCTAGGATTTCAAATGATAGGGAAATATAAGATGTTGCATTGTGTTCCAGCTAGGATTTCAAATGATAGGGAAATATAAGATGTTGCATTGTGATCCAGCTAGGATTTCAAATGATAGGGAAATATAAGATGTTGCATTGTGATCCAGCTAGGATTTCAAATGATAGGGAAATATAAGATGTTGCATTGTGTTCCAGCTAGGATTTCTAATGATAGGGAAATATAAGATGTTGCATTGTGTTCCAGCTAGGATTTCAAATGATAGGGAAATATAAGATGTTGCATCAGTGTTCCAGCTAGGATTTCAAATGATAGGGAAATATAAGATGTTGCATTGTGTTCCAGCTAGGATTTCAAATGATAGGGAAATATAAGATGTTGCATTGTGTTCCAGCTAGGATTTCAAATGATAGGGAAATATAAGATGTTGCATCAGTGTTCCAGCTAGGATTTCAAATGATAGCTAGGGAAATATAAGATGTTGCATCAGTGTTCCAGCTAGGATTTCAAATAATAGGGAAATATAAGATGTTGCATTGTGTTCCAGCTAGGATTTCAAATGATAGGGAAATATAAAATGTTGCATCAGTGTTCCAGCTAGGATTTCAAATGATAGGGAAATATAAGATGTTGCATTGTGTTCCAGCTAGGATTTCAAATGATAGGGAAATATAAGATGTTGCATTGTGTTCCAGCTAGGATTTCAAATGATAGGGAAATATAAGATGTTGCATTGTGTTCCAGCTAGGATTTCAAATGATAGGGATGCTGTCAAGGGCACTTTGAGTGCAGTTGAACAATGTTTCAAAATCAGGGCACTTCATTTGTGAATGGATTTTATATAGTAACTATTAAAAGAGAAAAAATAAGTAACTTCAACTCAGCATCATTTATTTATCAAGCTATACACTATTTCAAACAATATCTAAGTAAAAGCTAAGATTCTTCTTTATTATGGGTTATATATGTTTTGGGTCTTTTGCTGTCCCATCTATCCTGGTCCGGATAGTTTCATTTTGAGAGAATCTAAAATAAATACAAATGGTCATTGTACTCTTCATGCTCCAATAATAGTTATATAATTCAAAGTTTAAAATTTGCAATGAAAATATTGATAATAATAATCAGAATAATAACAACATCAATAGCAATAATAACATATGACCTTATGATACGCACAATATAAGTCATGATAATTGGAAAATTAATATCATAAAAATTAAAGCCTTGAAACCTAAAGTATAATTTCTTCTCTCTCTGTATAATGTAAATAATATCATATTTTGTTTAAAAACAATTACTTTCTGTAATTGTAATTGTTGATATGTTAATATTATTATAAAGAAAAATCAACATTGATATTCCATTCCATATTCCATATTCTTATGACATATTGTGCAATCTCAATAAATTAGTGCCAATTGTACAATCAATTGACAATGAGTATAAATGTAAAAAAAAAAATTAAATTTAACTGAAGGCTACTGCTTGTCCTTATATACACATTAGTAAGAGTAAATGGGAAAAAAAGAGTTGTGGTTCTTGATGATGTTGTAAGGATAGGGGTATCAAAGTGGAAAAAATAAATATTTAAACATCATGAATAAATTGAAAAACAAATGCACTTAACGAAAATATTCCATCAATTTCCTCTTTTGCTTAGATCCCATTTTTGCAAGTAAATTCCAAACTCTTTCTTTGGTAGGCATTTCAGTGGTGATTGTGTGTGCATTGAAAAATGAGCCTCAACTATAAAAGCTGAAGCTAATCAATGGCACAGCTGTGGAAAAACCAGCCAAGAGCATGGTGCGAGATTAGAATTATATTTTGGAAGTGAATGATCAAGGTGCTTTTAAATTTGATAGGTGTGTTAAAAGTCATCATAAATTTGACACGAGTGCCAAAAACTATGGGCAGGGTATAGCTCCTCTCTATTTATGCTAAGCTGGAACAGTGCATTATAAAATTTTGAATCATACCATAGCAAGTCAAGTTGATCTATTTATGTATAATGAAGATATAAATGTATATCCCATCTTTATACATAATAATAATAATAATGAGAACTTTGTATAGCGCCTAATCTTTAAAAGCTCTAAGCACTTCACATGATCAATAATGATATGACTACACTACAGAACAACAAATGACAAAAACAATGAAATTAGAAAACATAAAAATATGCTGAAAATATATAAGATACAAAACATGATTAGGTCGCTAAGTTTGTCCCATATCACATACCACTGATTTACTGTAAGAGGTTGTGTTAATGGAAATATTTTTTTTTTTTTTTTTTTTTTTTCATACTTAAAAGATTTTTATTTTTTTATTTTATCCTCGTAATAGGTAGACCACTGGGTCGGGGAACCATCCCAAGGTCACCTTACAATGTAACATTTATAATAATCTAAGGATAATAAATATAATCTACAGCAAATGAAAAAAAAACAAAAACAAAAACAAAAAACACCCACACACACCCACACGTGCATATGATCAACATATTTATTGTTTGAACAATATGTGAGTCCATTATATATATATATATATATATATATATATATATATATATATATATATATATATATATATATATATATATATATATATATATTGCAGTATTATGTTCCTGTTTAGCATAAAATGAGAAACCTATTACATATTGATTATAGAGGTCCACTTTTGAAGAAATTGGTCTTCTTTTTTATTTACTATAGCAGTGTATTTTTCTATTTATGCATTGCAACTATTTACTTAAAAGCATACATAGAAGGATTTTTCATATTGAATCGGCAAGTATAAATATAATACTTTGCCAAAATAAGTAAGAAATTACACAAACAGTCCAGATTTTCACTTCCTAGAAATATTTCTTTCTTGGGTAAATGTGCAATATTTGGGTAAAAAGTTGCAAAATATTCAATAAAACGGTACCAAAACTGTGAAGTAATATTACAATCATAGAAGAGATGCTCAATGCTTTCATTTTCACTCTTACAAAAAGTACATTTTGTTGTCTTCTAATATATTAATTCTTTTCAGAAAATCATTAGTAGCTATTATTCTATGGATTAATTTAAAGTTAAAAGTGATCAATTTGGTATCCTTTGTACATGATTTCGCTCGGATATATATCTTAGACCATTCTTCACTACTTATACTTTTATTAAATACTTGTATCCATGTTTCATGTTTAGCAGTGTGTTGCCTTTTATATTTTTTTAAAAGATCTTTGTAAACAAACTTCAGTGAATTTTGCTTTTGTAAATTCATTATTTTATCCTCCTGCTTTTCAAACTTATTTTGTACTAAATGTTTTTTTATGGCATCTTTCCATGCTTTTGGAATTTTGGATATTAAGGAGAAGTATTTTAGTAAATCATCACTTCTAGTTTTTTGTTTTATTATTTCAAAAGATATTAAATTGCCATTATCATCTATTAGATCCTTCAGATTTTCAAAACCAGCCTCTCTCCATGAATTGTATTGATGGAAAAATTTAGTAGGGACAAAATTTAAAATATTCATAGATAGATACTCATTTGGACCCTGCGGTTCCTCTTTCCAATTGGATATTGCCAAAATTACATCTCTCCAAAAACTATTTTTAATGAGCTTACTAAGTTCTTCTAATTTCCTTCTCCCCAAAATCCAAATATTCTTTTTATTTCTGAATACAGTTGAATTGACTAAGGTTTGCCACACTCCATTCTCCCCTTCCAGCAATCGTTTTACCCATCTTATCTTAATATATCTAATGAATGAAAACATGTGTATCATATTTAGTCCTCCCTCATTTTCTGGAGATACTAGTATATATCGCGTTTTATTCTCTCTACTTTTCCACCCCATACAAATTTAAATAATGCGCGATTTAGTTCTGCTTCAATTTTTGCTGATGGATTTGGAAGTGCTGAAAAAAGATGTATGAATATCGGCAGAACAAGAGTTTTTACCACAATTACCTTACCAACTAACGACATATGTCTTTGACTCCAGCTTGCCAGTATTCGTTTAGCTTTTGTCAGTTTCTTCATATAATTATTTTCCACCATTTGCTGTAAATCTAGAGAAAATTCTATACCAAGTAGTGTAAAATTTGAATAGGACCAAATTAGGCCCATTTCTGGACATATTCTTTCATTGGAGAATTTCCTGTTTCCAATCCAGATAGCTTTTGTTTTTGTTATATTACATTTAAGTCCAGATAATAGATAAAAACTCTGCAAGATATTCATAGTTGTTTTAAGAGAAAGTTGAGATCCATCAAGAAGAATAAAAGCGTCATCAGCATACTGACCCAATTTATATTCAGTGCCGTCGAAGATCAATCCCCGTACATCTACATTTTGCTTTAACGTTATAGCTAAAATCTCAACCCCAATGATAAACAAATAAGGAGCAAGGGGATCTCCTTGACGACATCCTCTTTCTAGTCTAAAAAATGGTGACATATGCCCATTATTTATAACACAACTTTTAGAGTCATTACAAAACAGTTTAAACCACTTACAATGGAAATAGTTTGCCTCCTGGATATAAAATAATATATCCAGAAGAAAAAGATCCTGCCATGCATCCATGTGTTACAAAAAACAATTGGAAAGATGGCAAGTTGTATCCATGTGTTACAAAAAACAATTGGAAAGATGGCAAGTTGTATCCATGTGTTACAAAAAACAATTGGAGAGATGGCAAGTTGTATCCATGTGTTACAAAAAAACAATTGGAGAGATGGCAAGTTGTATCCATGTGTTGCAAAAAATAATTGGAGAGATGGCAAGTTGTATCCATGTGTTGTAAAAAAAAAACAATTGGAGAGATGGCAAGTTGTATCCATGTGTACCATCATTTTTTTCACTGTAATTCTGTCAGAATTTTTCCCAAATTTCCAATATCAAAATGAATTTAAAATACTATTGTTCTGTTTTGTATAAAAAAAATACTTTGTCCTGATCATTTGCACATTCCTCTGAAAGTGTAAATATTTAATTTTGGCTAGTATACTAATTCTTGGCCCTTACCTGGATGTTTTTAGTTTTGAAGATCTCTGAAAGTGTAAATGTTTAATTTTGGCTATTGAATTAGTCTAATTCTTGGCCCTTACCTGGATGTTTTTAGTTTTGAAGATCTCTAGATGGAGATAGACAACTGTCTATTTCCACCAAAACAGAAAGGTACATATGTCCTTAATGATAGGAAATATCTTTCTGCCATATGTGTAGAAAATTCTTTAACATTCAGTCAGATCTGTCCAACTCAGATATGACAGATTTAGAAATGTTACCCATTAAATTCTCTAAATTGCGTTACTCTGAGTCATTTACCAATAGCATGTGTTATTATGCAAACTTAGGGATATTAGATCATTAGATGCAATTTTCTATAGAATTCACACCCCCTTCAGTTTGTTTGTACACCCACTCACCAGATCCCCTGATTTTAAAAATGATAAGCATCAAGCTGCCGATGTAAACAAGCAGACAGACTGCTCTCTTTCCATTTCTGGTTTCTAGAATAGTTTGTTTCAGTAAAAACTGATGTCTGCATCCAATATTTGCAATGTCTAGTTATATATGATATTTCTAAAACATATTGAACAAATTAATAGAACCTTTGTGTAGATGTATTCAAAGAGTTGTAACATCAACATTCACGGAGTTACTGAGATTATCAAAGACAATGAACAACATCACATCTGTTGCTTGAAAACATAGACTGGCCTCTTCAAATATGGTCACCATGCAGCTAATGAAACTTTTCATTTAATTTGAAATGCCAACAAGTTGAAAGTGTTTGGAACTCCTTGGTGACAATCAGGTTAAAATTTATAAATCCATGAATGAAATGACTAAATTTTGTGCATTTAATTTATCCTTGATGCCTTCTTTTTTTTAAAATCGGTAGGCTTGTACAATCAGGATGGTATGAGAATACTATAGTGCATACATTCTAGGACATATATACTCTAGGTCCAGTGTGAGGTCTTACAATATACTATTGTACATACATTCTAGGACATAATGTACTTAAAGTCCAGTGTGGTGTCAAACAGTATACTATAGTGCATTCATTCTAGGACATACATACACAAAGTCCAGTGTGATGTCTAACGGTATACAAACACTTTTGTCATTTTTGTTTTTGTTTTATATATTGTCTCAAGTACTAGAACAACAATTTGAAAGTGAGATTAATTTTTTTAATTTTTTTACAGAGGTTGTGAAACAGAAAGGCTTAGAGCATATCACAGTCGATGATTTAGTTTCAGAAATTACACCAAAAGGAAGAGGTTTGTACTTAATATATCTGCAAGTGACAAAGATATCAAATGTAATTTTACGCCCGTAAGTTGGTAGATGGTTGTCATCCAAATTTGTTTTATTTAATGTGTGTAATGGGTATGTACAGTAAAATAGTTTGTTTTATTTAATGTGTATGATGGATATGTACAGTAAAATAGTTTGTTTTATATAATGTGTGTGATGGATATGTACAGTAAAATAGTTTGTTTTATTTAATGTGTGTGATGGATATGTACAGTAAAATAGTTTGTTTTATTTAATGTGTGTAATGGGTATGTACAGTAAAATAGTTTGTTTTATTTAATGTGTGTGATGGATATGTACAGTAAAATAGTTTGTTTTATTTAATGTGTGTAATGGGTATGTACAGTAAAATAGTTTGTTTTATTTAATGTGTGTAATGGGTATGTACAGTAAAATAGTTTGTTTTATTTAATGTGTGTGATGGATATGTACAGTAAAATAGTTTGTTTTATTTAATGTGTGTAATGGATATGTACAGTAAAATAGTTTGTTTTATTTAATGTGTGTAATGGATATGTACAGTAAAATAGTTTGTTTTATTTAATGTGTGTGATGGATATGTACAGTAAAATAGTTTGTTTTATTTAATGTGTGTGATGGATATGTACAGTAAAATAGTTTGTTTTATTTAATGTGTGTAATGGATATGTATGGTAAAATAGTTTATTTTATTTAATGTGTGTGATGGATATGTACAGTAAAATAGTTTGTTTTATTTAATGTGTGTAATGGATATGTACAGTAAAATAGTTTGTTTTATTTAATGTGTGTAATGGATATGTACAGTAAAATAGTTTGTTTTATTTAATGTGTGTAATGGATATGTACAGTAAAATAGTTTGTTTTATTTAATGTGTGTGATGGATATGTACAGTAAAATAGTTTGTTTTATTTAATGTGTGTGATGGATATGTACAGTAAAATAGTTTGTTTTATTTAATGTGTGTAATGGATATGTATGGTAAAATAGTTTATTTTATTTAATGTGTGTGATGGATATGTACAGTAAAATAGTTTGTTATTTAATGTGTGTGATGGATATGTACAGTAAAATAGTTTGTTTTATTTAATGTGTGTAATGGATATGTATGGTAAAATAGTTTATTTTATTAAATGTGTGTGATGGATATGTACAGTAAAATAGTTTGTTTTATTTAATGTGTGTAATGGATATGTATGGTAAAATAGTTTATTTTATTTAATGTGTGTGATGGATATGTACAGTAAAATAGTTTGTTTTATTTAATGTGTGTAATGGATATGTATGGTAAAATAGTTTATTTTATTTAATGTGTGTGATAGATATGTACAGTAAAATAGTTTGTTTTATTTAATGTGTGTGATGGATATGTACAGTAAAATAGTTTGTTTTATTTAATGTGTGTGATGGATATGTATGGTAAAATAGTTTATTTTATTTAATGTGTGTGATGGATATGTACAGTAAAATAGTTTGTTTTATTTAATGTGTGTGATAGATATGTACAGTAAAATAGTTTGTTTTATTTAATGTGTGTGATGGATATGTACAGTAAAATAGTTTGTTTTATTTAATGTGTGTGATGGATATGTACAGTAAAATAGTTTGTTTTATTTAATGTGTGTAATGGATATGTACAGTAAAATAGTTTGTTTTATTTAATGTGTGTGATGGATATGTACAGTAAAATAGTTTGTTTTATTTAATGTGTGTAATGGATATGTATGGTAAAATAGTTTATTTTATTTAATGTGTGTGATGGATATGTACAGTAAAATAGTTTGTTATTTAATGTGTGTGATGGATATGTACAGTAAAATAGTTTGTTTTATTTAATGTGTGTAATGGATATGTACAGTAAAATAGTTTGTTTTATTAAATGTGTGTGAGGGATATGTACAGTAAAATAGTTTGTTCATACCAATAAAGACTGCGGCAGTGGATCAATGGTTATATGCAGGACTTGTTCTAGAAAAGTTGTGTATTCAGATCCTTCCATAAATTGTACAATTGGAGAAAAAAAAAACAACTTAGTTCCATATAATCCATCTTTGTTGAGATGTTGCAAAAATGCAAAATATTTGGACCATTCCTGGCAGATATATGGCAGAGTACTTTTTAAAGAGTACAATTATTTTGTTTTGCTTTATTAGAGTATGAGTACAACTTAATGTACTTTTGGCTTTGTACCATGGGGAAAACCCCTGGAATGCCCACTCCTCTTGTCTGTCTCTTGTCTGGTAAGGTATTAGTCATTCTTAATCATACATGCCAACTATTATGCTTTTGGTGTAATCATTACCTATTTTCACCAAATTATGCGTTATGCTAGGCTGTATATTAAATAAACCTTTTTGGTACATTAAAAAATATATAATAAATAAAGCAAAAAAGATGTTTTTGTCATTATGTTATCATTTCTTTAATTCCGCAAATATAAATTTGAGAATATTCTTTAAAAGGTGAATGTTGAGAATAACATAAAAGTACTGTCCTTATTTGCTATTTATAGCAGCTGTGTATGACCAATTTCCAAGAAAACAGATGGGTTTCTTCAAATGGAACTTTGTCTCGCTGATCCATTATATTGATAAGATAGGGAAGTTGTGAACCAGTCTGTACTTGTAAAGAAATGTCCATGGTACTAATTCAGTTTCCATAGTAAATCTATGTAAACACCATGATATTAAAAATTAAATAACTTAAGCTATTTGAGTGCTCATGATCAAAACAAATATTTATCAGTATAGATGCATTTTGTATGATGGGACCCCAGGTGGTCAAGTGGTCTAAAGCACTCACCATTATGGATCATTGCCATCTCACTTCCTCTGTGTGGGTTCAAGTTCTGGACTTGGCCAGAAAGTTTGCCATAGCTTCTTGTTAGCATTAAACCCTATAACAACAACAACAAAAGTATCCTGTATGACAGCTTACGTGCAGAGAAAACCATATGAGCGGCAGCATTTCTGGATCTGTTTGTGCTTGAAACATGCTTTCAATTCTGTACTAAAGTCAGGTGCTAATTTCAGTAATAAATGTTCCAAACTTAAGTCTGTTAAAGGAATGAAATTACATCAGTTTAAAAAAAATGTCTGTTTTTTTTCAGTTAAAACTAGGATAAGCTCTCAAATGATTCTTTTCACAAGAATATATATTTTATTATCAACCGATCCTGGCCAGCCAAACCCAGATATACATATATATTTTATCTTCACCCATTTCCAGACTGGTTCCCATTTTTCCATAGTTAGTACCACAGGTTCTATATGGTGTGAGTTGAGTATGTTATATAGCACAAAACATCATAGCAGATGGATCTGTTTAAACTTCCAATCATGTTAAAGCAGAAAAAAACTCAAATGAACACCTCATTTAGAAACTTTAAAAGAAGTATACGAGAGTAATGTAATACAGCAATCTGAACACCTGACCTCATTGCAAATGTTCAGTTCACAATCATTCAACGAAAATTACATGTGTACAGTAGTTAATGAATGATGTACATAAATTTGTCAGTATATTTTGTGCTTAAATTCTGATTATAATACTTATGGATTTTGCCATTTGTGACAAGAACTTTGACCAGCTGCAGAACCAGGTTAATAGTAAAATCTTACTTATACGTGCTGTAATTCCTGCATGTAATGTAAAGATTACACTTTGTAGGCCCAAATTATGCTATTTTATCACTTATAATGGCAATGATTACCCTTTTACCTCTGTTGGAGGGGTTGGCATGTGTGGAAGGGAGAGAGTTACTTCCTCTTCTTCATAAATTAAATTGAAGTTTTCCATCTCTGGGTCCATCATATCTCGGGGAGGGATTAATATATTCACTTTGGAGACTTTGGGTTAATCCCTCCCGCCCTCCGTGGAGGTTATAGACAGGTTGAGAGTGAGTAGCACTCTCATACGAGGGAGGAGCAGTACTCTCTTTTTTCCACTAGGACAAAGAGCATCTCACATCCTTTTTCATCCAGAATGGCAGAGAGTGAGTTGTACCCCCCTACACACACATTACCACCTACCCCTTGTAAGGGGGATAGCTTTATAGTGGAATAGCAGAGAAAGGATCAAGCCATCTGGTAAGGGGATATCTCAGATCTACGTCTATCAGATCTGGGCAAGGGTTTCCTACAAATCTGAATCACCTGATCAGGCTCCTGGTGCTGGCACTGGTCAGGTCACCAGTCATTGACTGGTCATCAGATGACCCTCACCACTCATTGGAGCCCCTTCAGTACATGGAAAAGGATGGGTTAAGATACCCTTTTTGCCAGACTGGTGTCTCCATGCACGATTCCAAACCCCACAAATAGCAGTTTGTAGATGTAACAGATTGAGGGTGTATTGCTTATCTGGAGCTGAAAAGACTGATTCTTCAGGGTCCATGTTCTGAGTAGAATCTATCTCTGCTTTAAGAGTTCAGCTGAGCTTCCAGCTTTCACCATTCGAGATGGATTGCATTTCATATCAGGAGAGCTAATCAATCTCATTATAGACTTTTCCTTTATGAAATTAGTTCATTGGTTCAAGCAATTACTACATCGTGTGCCTTTGTGTCTAGTGGATGTGATGACAACTGCATTTTCTCAGACTACCTTATCCTCTCTTTACTTTGGCTGTTAGGGTCACCAAAGCAATGGTCTATTTTCCTTGGGTCTAATTGTCATGACTCAAGAAATGATATATGGATACCATCCAACAGTGGTCTTCTATTCTACAGACCTGTCATGGGGATCATCAGCCTGTCTGCATATTGACAGATACTCAAAATATGCTCATCTTCACAAGGATATCATGTTTAAAACCAGTTTTTGTTTTGTTTACAACACTTTAAAAACTCAGTTTGTGCATTGAACATGATGTGCACTGCTATATGAATTTTTTGGAATTTTTTAGTTAAAATCTTGCTAGAATGGTTGTACTAACTCATTTAACACAGACAAATAAAATTTATATGGCATGTTTGTGTGCATTTGCAGATGACAGAATTATATTGTTCAACCAATTTAAAAAAAAAAAGTTTGAACTGTTTGACCTCATTTAGCTGCTTGGGGAATATTTGTTCTACAAACACATTTTTTTATTTTCAGCTCTAGTTCCTGACAATGTGAAGAAAGAACTGCTTCAAAGAATCCGAACATTTCTAGCACAGCAATCCAACTAGTGTTCCCTGTTGTGTAGATGAGATTTTTTCTTGATGCAACACAAATTTAATTGAGATTACAGCAAGAAGAAGACTATTTTGTTGTACTTTAACTATTAATTTCAAGAAAATGGATTTGGACCAGGATACTTTGACTTCCTCTTTTGTGGTTATCAATTTTGATGGTTTTGTCAAAAAATACTTTTTTAGTACATAAATTTGTTCATGGACAGTGGGGGGGGGGGATCATGTAGTTTCTAAGAGGAATTATTTGTGTTGGGTCATAATTTCTGTGGTGTTTATTAACAATGAAATCCACAGTAATTGCTTCTCAGTGAATAGGACTGAACTTGACAGGGTAACAGCCTTTGTATCAGAATATAATCAGTTTATTTTTTTTTATTATCAGAGAGTGTTGAATATATCAGTTACAAATATATATCCTATTTTATGTCTCGCCAGTATCTGGTATTTCCCTTTAGTCACATGATTATAATCAGACGTATGACCATTCCTTGCATTTGTTTCAAATCATAGATCATAATATTTTGACTACTCAGCTTTGAATAAGTGAGTTTGTTTATATTAATTTGTTTTGACTTGTGACCAGATGGGTGCAGGTTATGTTCCTTTCATTGAGTAGGCTACTATGATATACTCGTGGTCATTGGCACTGAACATATACTAAACCAAACCAATTCCTTTCTATTAAAAAATTCCCAGAAATTAGTACCCGGCAAATAGTATTGAACTCAAAAGTATGAAATACAAAATGTTTACAGCCTCAAATGACTTTTATGAACCATTCAAATGTGTGGTGCCACTTTGCTAGATACTGTTCTTCAAATAGTACTGTTAAACTGAATCTGAGGAATTCTGTATTATGTACAGTAGTGCCTCTGTGTGTGTGTTTGTATATATATATATATATATATATATATATATATATATATATATATATATATATATATATATATATATATATGTGTGTATATATATATATATATATATATATATATATATATATATATATATATATATATATATATATACACACACACACACATATATATATGTGTGTGTGTGTGTGTGACACTTTAATTACTCCTGTCAGACCTTTCTTCTAGAAATTAACATGGCAGCCATACATTATTTAAATTTAAAAATTAAACATTCAAAATATATATAATAAGTTGTGACACAAAGAAAATGTTCTGAATAATATTTTTTCTGATTTGCTTTAGTGTTAGTATTACCATTTCTAGAATCAACTGGTTTCCTCTGAAACTACCTTTTTATATCACATTGTTTCTTTCAGAAAACTATAATATAATTATTAATTAACAGGCTGATTTACAGGACTTGCTGCCTTAGATATACACAACACCTGTCTGATAGACATTTCCAGTAAAGTCAGATAGTGAAGTTTATTTAACCCCAAATAAGTCTGGGAGGATGATAATAAAAGTTGCAAGTTGTTGCTTATAAATTTAAGACTAGGTTTCGCATATTTTGTTTTAATGGACTGATATGCTAATACACATCACGACATGATTAAAAACCATGTGATGATAGGTTATGTCTATGGTAGAGACCCTGAGGTAATTCTTCAGTTATAGGGTTTTAATGAGTGCAGGAGATAAGCTTTTTAAATGCATCATTTTTGTTGTATTTTTTGGCTATCGATTGTTGAAACAACTGGGAATGCACTGATTATGTATGCTAAGACATTTACATCTCTTGACTGCCTGACCAAAAAACTAACTAGATCTAGTAACCTTTGAATTTGACTTCACTCAAATGTTTTTTTGGGAATTTAATAAATAATGATATAAAGAGAATTAGATACTGATGTTTGAGGGATATTGTGGCCAATGTTTGATAGCTTACGGTATGCCCTGTGAAAAACATTTGCCACACATGCCTGTCAAATACATAGTTTACAAATAAAAGTGGACTAGAAAGAAATAACAGATTTTTAAATGCATTTAGATTAATAAAAACAATTTAATTTCAAACATTTTGTGAAAAGTTTTAAGCTTAAATTGCTCCTGCCTTAAATACAGTCATAGCAGGTTGAAATAATAATACTTAATCTCAGTGACAATTCTGACTTGAACAGCCATATAATTTAACAAACATTGCATTAGTCTTGGTGTATAAGGAGTTTGATAATTCAAAAAGGCATCATTAAGGTTCTGATGACTAAGACTAGGTTTAGAAAAGTAAGTTTGTATTTGTGGTGTTCACAAAGTGCTTAGTCAATTCCAGTCCAAGGAGCATTATAGCCAATTCGTCAAATCTTTATCTAGAATTGTTTATATCGGTGATATAAAAATCCACTGCAAGCATGCTTTTCATGGCAGTGGTTTAAAATAAGCAATAACATGAGCTTTCTACAACAAAATGACATGAAAATTAGGACTTAATTTCACATCATGTTCAAGAATTCTAGAATTATTTAGTAACAAAATTTGAATTGTTTCCTTGCAATTTTGAGTCAGACAACAAGGTTTGTTTTGCTGGACAACCAGATTTTTAATGATTGTCCAGAGGGTCTTCTTTTTGAGAATTGTTAAAGCACTGTATGTATCTATTCATGATGTACTTATCTATTCATGATGTACTTATCTATTCATGATGTACTTATCTATTCATGATGTACTTATCTATTCTGTGAAACACTATCTATGCTCAGCAATAATGGGCAAAAGAATTAGAAATGGTGCAATATGCAAGAAACACTGCCTGTTTGTATTTGAAATATTTTACCTCAAGATTTTTGGAACTTGAATCGAAGATATAATGAAGATCATTTATTATAAACAATACAAAATATGAAATGGGTCACTAAGACCTATCATGTGAACCATCTAAATGTTTCGATTTTAGATATAAAATTGAAGTTAGACATAATGGGTCCTATACATTTATATTTGGGGAACAATCATATTGCTACAAAAAGAACAGGTCTCTTTATTATATTTCATCGGCCTTCCAGTGTAAAATCATTGTTTCTGCTGTACTCATTTATATATAATTTATATTCTTTATCTATCCTCTTAAACTTTGTTTTGTATCACATTGTATTGTTTCACAATAAATTTCATTTTTTGTAATAACAATGTTTTTATCTTCTATAAACCAGATTATATTTCAGTAATTCCCTTTGTTTGAATCAAAAGCAGGATAAATATTAGTAATGTAGAATATAAGTTATCTATCCCTTACATGGCAATCCTTATTGTATGATTTTTCCTTTTGTCATTTCCCACTCACAAAATTTCTCCATTTTCCTTTCTTTACTTAGTTATCTTTTAATCAACTTAGATTATGCATCTCAATGCCTTAAAAACATTTTGTATACACACATTGTACGGATTTTTTTTTTTTTTAATTGAAGCTGGGTGCTTTGAAAAATTTGGTACTGTGGTATAATGATCATGGTATACAACAATAACCACAGTTATATTTAAGACCAGCAATTCAGTGTTCTGGAGTAGGGACCTGCCTTTATATCTTATAACTTCTGTCTGTCAATAGTTGGAAAAATTAGCTTGCTCAGATTTATATAGAAATAACATGATATATCCATGATATTATTCGGAAATAATTATGTTGAGATAAAAGAAAAGAAAATGTTTCAGCTTTAAAAAACTTACAGCCATCCCCCTTATATTAAATGGTCACCACCTTATAGTAGATGAGTTTGCTATTTTTGTGTTAATTGTTGTATAATTTGAAATATAAAAACTGTATAGTGGAATGATTAAGTTTAAACTATAACTGATATAGTGTAAAGCACACTGATAACATAGAGCCTTTTGATAAAATAAGTACTGATACCGAAGCTTTAAATTTTAGAGCTTACACTTATAATAGACAGGGAAAATTTGAATCGGATGCCACCATCCGGTCACAATATTTATCAGAGAGATGCCAATAAACATAAACAGTTAGTTGACAATGACATAAGATTTAGTGGATTTGAAAAATTATGTAATGTTAAGGTAGAAAACAAGTGCACATATGAAAATAGTAAGATAATTTGTAGTCTTACAAAGGATGTGGTTTGCACATTCCCATATCATGATAAATAACTTAAACATGACATGAGATTGCTTTTGTATTTTTTTTTAATCTTAAATTTTTCTGAAAGTTGGATTTGACCAAAAATTTGTTTCAGAACATTCCATTTGGAATGGGTTATGTTTTAATCAGCTTAGAATGTGCATTCCACAGATTTAGAAACATTCTGTATACACACACTTTTTACTGAGCTGTGGTTTAAATCAACTTACATTATGTGGCACATTGACTTAGAAACATTCTGTATGCACACACTTTCTACTGAGCTATGGTTTAATCAACTTCCATAATGTGTGACAGTGAAATAGAAACATTCTGTATACACACTTTTTACTGAGCTGTGGTTTCATCAACTTACACTATGTGTCACATTGGCTTATAAACAATCTGTATACACACAATTTCTACTGAGCTGTGGTTTAAATCAACTTACATTATGTGGCACATTGGCTTAGAAACATTCTATATACATACACTTTCAACTGAGCTTTGGTTTTATCAGCTTACATTATATGTGACAGTGAAATAGAAACATTCTTTATACACACTTTCTACTGAGCTGTGGTTTAATCACTTACATTATGTGTGACATTGAAATAGAAACATTCTGTACTCACACTTTCTACTAAGCTTTGGTTTAATCACTTACATTATGTGTCATAGTGAAATAGAAACATTTTGTATACACACTTTCTACTGAGCTATGGTTTAATCAATTACATTATGTGTGACAGTGAAATAGAAACATTCTGTATACACACACTTTCTAATGAGCTATGGTTTAATCACTTACATTATGTGTGACAGTGAAATAGAAACATGCTTTATACACACAATTTCTACTGAGCTCAAGAGTAGGAGTATTGCTATCTCTTAAGTAAGCCAATCAGATCTTTTGCTGTTTTTCTTTAAACCCACTTCACTGTAAATAGGTCAAGCATCTCTTATGATGTCCATCCATCTATTACCAATTTTGTTTCTGCACAAATATCTTCTTCACCATCTACAGTTTCCAAGATTTGTGGATGGCTTGCGCTGGGATGAAGGAAGAAATCTTTTGATGTTGGGGTCTAAAATCATGATCACTGAGGCTGAAAGAAGAAAAAATGTTTCTGTACAGTAACATTAGTTGTACATCACAGACATGGACCAATCTTCATGGATGGCTTGCACTGGAATGCAGCATTTAAATTTTGGGATTGATAGGTCTAGGTCACTGAAACTGAAATAAAAATTGTTTTTGCCCAATAACATTAGTTCTTTATCACAGACAAGGAGTCTCTATAACTCATTTGGTAGCGAATTGTACCTGTAATCTAGGGGTCACATGTTCTATAACTCATTTGGTAGCGAATTGTACTTGTAATCTAGGCCTTCATATGTCCTTGGGAAAGGCACTTAGCCCCCATTTTATCAGCATGATATAGCCTATACTGTGTTAAAAGTCGTTAAAATAAACAAAACAACCAAAAACATCACAGACATGAATTGAAGTTTGCTTGCACTTGGGAGTAATAAAGTAAACCTCTAAATTCTTGAGTCTAAAGGTCAAAGACCATGGTCATGATAAGTTTAAACAGGAAATCATGGTTATTTCATAGATAAGTTACGTATTGCAAATGAGTATGAGAGATTTCATGACAGACCTTTGATGACATGACAGCCTTACTGTCATGGATAGCAAAAATATGGGAACTTTAAGAGAAAGTGATCGGAGTGACAGCAACTACAAATTCATTTGAAACATATTACTGGTGATACATCATACCCCTAACACAAGTTTGCAACCCTTTATCTGATTGGCTACAGAAAAGAAGTAAACTGAAAATTCCAAATGTCACAAAACACCTGAATTTTTGTTTATGTCTGTCAGATCTCCATATATAGTCTGATAAATCAGCCTCCCTCACAACCCTATGTTGATACTGATGAATGATTTGTGGGTATAATGTCACCAGGAATTTGTAATTGGATAAATCAGACCTTCAAATCTGTGTTTGATAGTGATGGATGATTTTTTGGTCTGATGTCACCTGTCGTTGAAATGTGCTGAATGCAAATCATTCAGTAACAGTACGTACACAATTTAGATACCAGTATTTGGTAACAGCCATATCTAGTGTGAAATTTAAAATGACCAGAGGATATAGAGCCATGTTTTTCCACATTGATTTACATGTGATCAAAACAGGATTTGATCCAAAATATTCTGTACATATCACCAAAAGGACCCTTCAACTGACAATAGTTCAAGTGAGAAATAACAGTAAGCATTCTCAATGTACACTGATATGTTGTGGACAGGTTTGTCTGCAAACGATTCTTTAATTTTATGAATAGGTGCTATCAGGCTCACAAATAGTCCATCAGTATCAACTCTGATTCGTGGGGTCTCATTCATGGGGTCTGATTTATTGGACTACAGAATTTGGTAACAGATGTATTCAAAATATTCACAGGACAGGTTTGTGTTTTTTCATATGGATTTACAAGTTGTCATAGTGTACATAAGATTTGATCATTAAGTAATCTTAGGCGAACAAGTAGATCTCATTTTTTTGTGTGTTACATTACTTGTGGCAAAGACCAACCATGCCAGACACAATTTGGATACCCTCCGATTATTTGTATTGACCACTTACTAGTAATTAATAAAAAATAATTATATTAACCTTTTTATGTGGATGGTTAGCAAATCCCTCTTATTTGACCAGTGGCATTAAATCCTTCAGAAGGCTCACATTTGTATTATTAATCTGTGAGAACAGAACACCTGTGTATCCATCAAGTACTGATCTTATTTAAATTGCTGATGCAACTGTGGAAAGCAACATCACCCCAAGGCAAGAGCAATACATGATTTAGCCCCACTAGACAGTCTATGTACAGTACTCTTACCTTTTAGTCCCCACTAGACAGACAGTCTCTGTACAGTACTCTTACCTTTTAGTCCCCACTAGACAGACAGTCTCTGTATAGTACTCTTACCTTTTAGTCCCCACTAGACAGTCTCTGTACAGTACTCTTACCTTTTAGTCCCCACTAGACAGTCTCTGTACAGTACTCTTACCTTTTAGTCCCCACTAGACAGACAGTCTCTGTACAGTACTCTTACCTTTTAGTCCCCACTAGACAGACAGTCTCTGTACAGTACTCTTACCTTGCTGCTTTCTACATGTCACCAAAAGGACCCTTCGGCCAAAGGTAACTTAATAGCCATTATAAATACTGGTAAGTGTCTAAAATATTAGTGATGTGTTGGAGGCAGTGTGTGGCAATACCATACATGATCATATTGTAAAGGGCATAAAAGGGTTTGAGTATGATTCAGAAAATGACCTCGTGCAAACACTATTGAAAATATCAAGAAACTGCACATAGCAAAAATGGGACTACAAATCCATTTCATTTTCCTCAGGGACTGGCAATCTAGGGAAGACCATATGGTATCTGTCAGTCTGTCATTGCTATTGTAATTATCAATGAAATCTGTTCTCCAGCTATCAGTTCAAAAACCCTTCATTCTCATCCACATACCAAACGCTGACATGTCATCTCTGTCTGCACATGTTCAAATCTTGGGTTCAGCCAGTGTGTATATGTGAGAAAGCTTGTAAATAGCTTTCAGTGGGTCAGTGAGTGTTTATTACTGCTTCTTCCTCCACTAAACATACTAGCCATCATGTATAATTTATCCTGTGCTGAATAATGAATAAAACCATAACAACCAACCAACATATCAATCTTTCAGACATGGTAGCTCAGTTGTTAGTGTATTAGACCCATAATCCATGGAGTGGGGGTTCAATACTCACACAAGCCAGCCCAGGTACCTCGTGTCCTCGGCAAGGTATTTAACTTCCATTTCTTGGCATGTTATAGCCAACAATGTGTTACAAGTGCCATTAAAAGCACCATGGCATGTTATAGCCAGTAATGTTACAAGTGCCATTAAAAGCATCATGGCATGTTATAGCCAGTAATGTTACAAGTGCCATTAAAAGCACCATGGCATGTTATAGCCAGTAATGTTACAAGTGCCATTAAAAGCACCATGGCATGTTATAGCCAGTAATGTTACAAGTGCCATTAAAAGCACCATGGCATGTTATAGCCAGTAATGTTACAAGTGCCATTAAAACCACCATGGCATGTTATAGCCAGTAATGTTACAAGTGCCATTAAAAGCACCTTGGCATGTTATAGCCAATAATGTGTTGCAAGTACCACTAAAAGCACCTTGGCATGCTATAGTCAATAATGTCTTATAATTGATATTACAACCAACATAAAACATTAATCAACATGTACTATTAGATATATCTTTTTCAACTTTACATATTGATATAATATTTCAATGTGCCAAACAAGAGATTAAAACAAAACAAAAATCAGCTTTTTCTTAAATTTAATACAACAATCGCAAGAATATCTCGCCTATTGTATTTTACTTTTTTCTTCAACCTTTATCAAGACTTTTGTTAGGAAATGATTCTGCCATATTGTGGTAAAAGCTCAAATCTCCCATGGGTAAATTCATCTTTCAAACCAACTTGCTTTAGGGCAAACTGACATTTTAAAATTGACCAAGCTCTAAACATTAATGTACCTCAGTTTAATTCAGTTTTTGTTCATTCCTCTGACCCACCTGGGGTTCCAAGATGCTTAGTTGTTTAAAGTGCTCACCATTACAGATCACTGCCATCTCACCTTTGTCTCTGTGGATTCAATTCTCAGGCTGGACCAATGTGGATACATGAGAAAGCTTGCCAGTAGCTTCCTGTGGGTTGGTGTTTCTTCCTAGTTTCTTAGTCCAACAGTTGTGCTGGCCATAAAGTATAGTGTTGTACTGAAAAATGAGTTCAAAACCTCATTAAAACAACAACAACTGACATAGCTAATTGTATTATCACATCAGCACATCCAAGCAATCATCATTATGAAGGGGGCCCAGAGTGGTCAAGTGGTCTAAAGTGCTCTTCATTATGGATCACTGCCATCTCACCTCTGTTTGTGTGGGTTCAAGTCACATATTCGGCCAATGTGGGGTATGTGAGAAAACTTGCCAGTAGCTTCTCATGGGTTGGTGGTTCTTTCCGAGGGTTTTCCCTGGGTTCTTCCTCCACCATTAAAACTTGCCGCCATGCAATGCCTATTTATTGTGTGCTGAAAAATGGCGTTAAACCATACAACAACAACATCATTATGAATGTTTTGATTTAAATCATTAGACTTCTTCAAACCATTTCCAGTTCTTATTCCATTACTTATTAACACACGTGCATCTTCTGCAATAAAATCGACAAATAATTTATTTTCCCTTGAATAAAAGGTGACAATTGAAAAAACAGCAATGTGAATTAAAATGCAAATAATTCTAAAGTTTCAATGAACAAAAGTCCAAAATGTTCGAAATAAATTTTAAAAATCTTGGAAGTCCTGATGCACCAAGATTCTTGAATGTCTTGATGTACCAAATTATATAATCCAGAATGTCTTTGAAAGTGTTCTCATTAATATCAAAGTAGGGGTTTAGTCCAAAAAATTAATGAACACTTTAATTCCAGTGAATAAGTGAATAATTCCTCACAATTATATCTAAACACAACAATATATTCTGAGCAAAGATTCCCAAACACTGATATTAAACTGGAATGAATACTTGTTTACATAGTCTCTACACATACATATTTCACTTGACTTGTAAAGCAGTATTTTCTAGAGAAAAAAAACATTAACTTGTAAACAAGGCCTTGTCTTTAACTCAAATTCAAGCAAACATCTTATTTACTTCTTACTATTATGACAAAAATCAGATAGGCATAACCCTATTCATGGACAAAAAATAAAACACACAATATAGATATACATAACATTAGTGATGATTGTGTGCTCCACATTCAGACTGGATTACTGTGGTCTATTTTTCAGTGACTAATATAAATTACTTAAAACATTGACTTGAGTGTTAGAAGCAGGGCTCACATTCCAATTAGTAGTATTGCTTAACAAAACCAATTCAAGCCTCAGACATTAAAATTTCTATTATATACATATGATTCCTTGTAGGTTAAGTAAACCAAGTGAGCAGATATGTGTCTTATTTATAAATAAATGTTTCCCTAATTTTTGTCACTGGTGTTATTGGAGATTGCCAAATTATTTGACCTCCAGGAAAAAAAGAACTGTTTTCTTTTTTGTTATAAGTTTCTGGTTCATTGTTAAAAACATTCTAATCCACTACTTACAGTCCTAGTTGTGTTATGTATGTATCTAATATAATGTCAAGACTATTGACCATGCGGCATACGACCCCCCCTGCCCTCTAACAATACTTATATGTATGTATGTATGTATGTATGTATGTATGTATATATGTATATATATATATATATATATATATATATATATATATATATATATATATATATATATATATATAAGAAAATTTGGTCACATAACTCAGATGCCTTTTATTTTCATTTGCTTATTTCTCTATTTTGGTGGGAGAGGCACGATTCAATAAATATTAGATCTGTGGTAGAAAGTCACAAAATCTTTCTAAATTAATGCATTTTAAAACCTAATATTAAAGCCCTGTTCTATTTGTCCTACAAGGTAAGACATATCACGTTAATTGTGTTTTAGTGCTACTTCTTCCTAGTCGCCATAAACATAAATATCAGTTTGTAGGACTAACTGTACTATATGAATACATTATTATTATTATTATTATTATTATTATTATTATTATTATTATTGGTGTTATTGTTGCCTTATTCAGATTTAAATTTACTTTGCCCAGTTGTTTTTAGTCCTTTTTTTTTAAAATCAGAAATTAGAATCGAACTTTTCCGTATATTATAAGAAGAATAATTTATTTTGTAAAATTTCTATAAAATAAATTCTCCCTCACCTTCTAGAGCATGGGTGCACAACTCAATGCTTGCAAGGGCAGGAATCGATTTTAATCGGAACTAAGTTGTCGGCACTGCGAAAGTTTTGTGTCTATAATAAAAGCAAAAATACACATGCGTAAAGCAACGACACGGGCCATATGCTTCACGCGGGCTGTATGCTTTTTGCACCCTTGTTCTAGCATGGCAACGATGACGTCATCTGTAAACGAATGGCGACTTATCGCGGGCAATGTGGATTAGTGTATGATAGTACCAGGTCCCAGTGACAGTGTTATCATAGCGTGAATGTCTACCAACAGTTGAGGCGCCTCTGGACATCATGATTCGCTTTGACCAGCAAACAATAGGTAACAATTGCAGCATTTGACAAATTCATCTTTCATTTTCATAAAGTATTATCGTGCCTTTGTGATTTTCTAATGTAGAAACAGACCAAATTCGTCTGCTATTTTTCCTATTCACTTGCTCGGTATTTGTTAACGCGTTACAGAATACAACTTAACTATTTTAAGCTAGATGTTATTTACGGAATTATCTAATATCTGAAGCAAATTCGAAAACAAATTTTAAAGTAAATGACTTGAGCATTCATGTAAAGCTGAACCTATTTTTAATGACAAACATTTGTTTACAAGCTGGAGATAATGTTCGCGTGTTGGTCACATGGTCATCAGTTTTGAACAGTTGAAGGAGTGAGCAAAATAGACATCAGATTAATGACATTGTCTTATTGGTATCTTTTATCATATATTACATGCACTGATAATACACCTTTGTAGTTAGCATGATAAATTTACCTGATTTATATGGGACGTACAATGTCATAAAATACACGTGAGAATTTATTGTGATTTATGCTTTGCTTTAACTACTACTACTACTTACTACTACTACTACTACTACTACTACTACTACTACTACTACTACTAATAATAATAATAATTATAATTATAATTATAATAAAACAATACTACAAATAAATTATTGAATCAATTTACTTCAAGTTTTTGTCACCATGTATTCACCAACAAAAAATCTTAAAGCGCAAAGTCATGCATAGATAGGGATTCTAACATTAAATATGTGTTGCCTGTACTCATGAGCTAATAATGATAGGTTTGCACAATTTACCACTGAGCTATCTCACATGTTTCAAACTGTACAATTCTTAATTTTTATTGTAATTTTAATTAGTTTTGTGCACAATATCAACTGGTTTTTCATAAATTTGTTATGCACTTTCTTAGTATAGCTGTACCAAAGTGACCATCTTTCAAATTCTTTAAGATAAAATTAACAGTCTACAGAACATATAGCTAAAGTGATGTGCATGCATGGTGTTTTATAAACTCTGTAGGGATATTTTACTCATTTTAGCACTTTTATGTTTTAAATAAAACAGTAGCACATTCATTGATGAAGCAATAATCAGATTGTCCTCAGTATTTGTCATCAATACATTTAGAAATATTGGACACATTTTGTTAATTAATGATAATTGGACACATTTTGTTAATTAATGATAATTGTGCGATATGTTTACTACTTTATACAGGTAAAGGTATACTTTATAACATTAACTTTATTGTTTGTATTTGTTCAAGAGATTAAGATTTGGTTTGGAAAATCAGGAGTTTGGATGATGAGAAATGATAAGGTGGGAAAAGAGATATAAAAGTTTGCATAAAATTTGAAATAAAATATTGAGACCAGTTGGTGTAACACTCTACTTTAATTTACAGCTGGAACTACATGACTTTTCTAACAATAAAATCTTGCACAGTCATTAAATTTACTAGTTTTTAATTCACCATTTTTGTGAGGTCCCAGTTATCATGAATTTAACAGTGGTGGGAAACCACAAATTAAAAAACACAAGAAAAAATAGCCTCTTTAAAAATAGATTTTATTCATGAATTTAAATACAGACTAAAATGTAATTTCCCCTTGAAACTATTAAATTAATATTGTAATAAAATTTTTAAAGATTCTTCATTGAAGACATTGTTATGATATACTAATTTATAATATAAACAAGATTTTTATATATAAAAAAACTTTAGCTGAAATGAAAAATAAAGGTTAAATTTGTACCAGTTTTATTAGCTGTACTGTTCTATGTAGATACTTGTGATTTCACTGAAAAATCACACTAACAATGGCATGGTTATGGTATGTGGGCTGACAGTTAATCTCTTTGCAACTTGTATAAGCTGTGACAATGTTAGTGAATGGTAATGTGTGAATTCATTTTCTGTAGGTATGTTGTGTATATTCATAACAATATAATGCAAAATACATTTGAGTCCTTCAAAAGCTATAATAAGTAAAAGATAAGCTAGTGATAATTTGACTTTACTCATTCAGTCTATTCAGCCTTTCAGACCCACACTTTGTTGTATCTATAGGGCAGATTGGTGCAACTAAAATCAAACATTTTATGAATTGTAGCGTGTTTCTGTCTTTTTATTATTTAGAATTTGGGTAGGAGTGTTTCTATTAATTCTTTACAATTGTCAACTATGGTATTCAAGCTTAAATCACCTCCTAAACCTATAAACAGTATTATTCTAGGTCAACCTGTATAGATAAATTTTAAAAATTTTGATTAAGTTTAATTGATCTTTCCCTTGTAGTCCTTAACATTTAGTTATATTCAGGTTTTTCCTTGAAGGACTTTGTTTTGAGATGGTGTAATTGATTTTTCAAATATATCCAACTTTCTCTGTTGGCATAAAAAATGTACCTTTGCATTAAAAAAATGAGTTTGAAACTCTTTGGATCCCTTATGTTGGGTGTAAATGATAATATGGTACTCATGTTTGTTTTGCAATTTTTTTTAATCATTATGGAGTAGTTCAAAGAAACAGCAAAAGATGGAATCAGAGTTAATGGGATTTGAATGCATTTGTTGACATGGTCATTATTAAAAAAAATTTGTGCATGGCCAGCAGGCTTTTGTTAGCTATGTGCTTTCAGTCTCAGTGCATATAGTGTACCTGGGGCTTTGGATGCTGTCTTGGACCACTATTATTCAAAGACTGTTGACTTTTTGTAATTAGTACATGTATTGGACTTCCATGTTTTTAAACTTTAAATCTTGCAGATGGACATTTTTTGTAGCACATTTTTAAAAATGCCAAACTGGGAAAGAAAATTCTTTACCAGAACATAAAATATATAAAGAATTCTCTTATTCACA
Organism: Unio pictorum; assembly: GCA_030141615.1. Classification (NCBI taxonomy): domain Eukaryota; kingdom Metazoa; phylum Mollusca; class Bivalvia; order Unionida; family Unionidae; genus Unio; species Unio pictorum. Next base: position 1,131,848 of record JARLTB010000187.1, on the reverse strand, counting down.
AAATGGAAGAAATCAGAATTAAATGAAATTAAATGGTTGCAGTAATGGCAGTCAATAGATTGCCTATAGTAAATTAAAACTGCTCAACAGAAATAAAAAATTTAGCAGAATGCAAGCAGGTATCTAAGCCTTTCAAGTTCTACAAAAATACGGTAATGATAATAATTCACCATTTTATATGGCCACAGTAATAATAATTCACCATTTTATATGGCCACAGTAATAAAAAAAAAATCAAACAAAATTTCTATTCCTTTTTAAAAACCCTTGAACATAACTTGACTAAATTTGACAAACAATCCTGACTTGAAGGGGTGTTCAGTTTATATAATTTATGCTGATTTGGAGTCAGATATGTCTACCATTACTAAAAAAAAATTAAACTTTTAAAAGAGCTCTAAACAGAATTTGACTTAAAGCATCCTGGTATGAAATGGCCTCTAGTTTTGTACAGATGATGATGATTTGCTGTAAAATATTACCACTCTAATGACTTGTGAAAATCACTCAACCAGAATATGACACTATTCGACAGAATCATCCTGATGTGAATTGCTTTCAGATTTCGAGCAATAATGTTGATCTGCTGTTCTTTATGATTGCAGCTACAAAACATTAGCAACCTTTCACACTGTCATAAATAGCACTCAACATTATTTGACAAGATCTGAGATAAAACATCTTAGCTTGAAGGATTTTAAAATGTATGCAAATATAGCTGATGTTACCTACAAAGAAATATTGAAATAATTTTATTACAGACAATGCTCGACAGAATAGATCAGATTTGACTGGAAGCATCTTAGCATAAATGCCTTTCATTATTGGACAGATGAGACAGAAGTACAGATGTTTGCTAAGTCATTGACCTTCGGCTAGTTTGGGTTTGCGTTGTTGCTTTATTCCCATCTGTGGATAGTTTAGACCTGGTCAGTCTTGTAATCACCGTGTAACGTTTGTTCAGATTAAAAATTGCACACGGATGTATCAGATATGTTAACAAGACCAAATTATACATCAATATATACAAAATTTAAACAGTTGCAAATATGTGTATCCACAGCATTTTGTAAAGGGATAAATAAAGCCAGATAGTCACTTGATTATCACAAAAAGCTTACTTAAAGTCCTTGGTACATTCAAAAAAATGTCCCTGATTCTTTGAGGTAGTTTTTACTTTTTAAAATCTGAAAGTACAGATATTTCATTTGCCAATTTAGCGTTAAAATGAAGTCTAAAGATATTTCATTGGCCAATTTAGCATTAAAATGAAGTCTAAAGATATTTCATTGGCCATGTTTAGCATTAAAATGAAGTCTAAAGATATTTCATTGGCCATGTTTAGCATTAAAATGAAGTCTAAAGATATTTCATTGGCCATGTTTAGCATTAAAATGAAGTCTAAAGATATTTCATTGGCCAATTTGAACATTGCTTGAATTATGATTTAAGTCTAAATCCAGACTTAAACTCTGTTTATGAAAATCAGATAGATATGATACATTTTGTGCTCTTTGTCTGAAATTAAAAAATTGCATGCATTATAGTACATGTATTTGTTATTAACTAATTTGTCACATATTCAAATAATTATAGTTAAAATTTATTAATTGTATCTACAGCTGATTTTTATGGAAGAAATATTCAAATACTTTATACAAATAATAAGTTCACTGTATAAATATACAAAATAAACAATTTTATATAATATTTTAGATTGTTGGTGTATGAAATTTTGAGGTTGAGGTTGAAACTTTTGTGAAAAATGTGTACTTTTAAATAGCAACAGGTCAAGACAATATAAAATAGCCCAAAAATGTACTGGTTGCATTTTCTTGTGTTACTCTCATTTAAATATATATCTCTAAGTTAGGGTCATTTGATATAAATGTATACTAGAGTCTTTACCTTGTGTTTAATATTTATCCCAAAGTAAGTATCATTGCATAGAAATGTATGGTAAAAAGTACCATATTTCTAATATCAATCCCAACATAGAGGTCATTACAAATAATATATTGTTAAAAGTCTATGCCCTTTTAATAAATAACAGAAAAGAGTGAAAAACAACAATATTTGTAAAATTCAAGAACTAATTTATTTCAGTGAAAATGAGAAGAAACGAAATTACTGAAGTAAATCCCAAAATAATCCAAGAATTACAGACACAAGTCCCAATAATGTGAAGTTTTGAATAAAATTCAGTAGAAGTCCAGAATAAATCCCAAAACTGAAGGCAAAAATGCATCTTTGGTAGTTTATAGAGTGTTGATGTGTCAACAGTCTTTTTGTTGAATCACAGTAATGTTTGAATTCACTATAAATTCCAGTGAATGTCTCTGTCCATGAATTTTACAATAGCACTGTTTGTATTGCAAGAGAAAATAATTACTTGAAAAAAATCAGTAATTTGAAGAAATCAAATTTCTTCAGCCCAAACAGGAATACTAGACACAGCAAATAATACAACTAGAAAGTGCTAGATTTTAAAGCACAACTGAAAATATCTAAGTTATAAAATTATATAGTTATCTTCTTGACCTCAGGTCACAATTAGCATTTTCTATAATAAAAAAAACCTATTACCAAATGGAAAATAACCTTCTAGAATGAGCTGGATGTTTACAAAATAAAAACCTTAACCTGTACTATGTAAAATATACAAAGGAAATTCCAAAACCAAACCTAGATTAAAATAACATATTTCTATTAACAATAATACTGATTTTAAACCCATATACATAGAGAATACTTTTGCTCTGAATTAGTTGTTTACATAAAATCAAATATAAAGGTCAATTTAGGTCAAGCAGAAATGAACTCAATTTTGGACAAGGTCAAGTTCAACATACAGTGTTACATTACAATATCATGCAATGAATAAAAAAAATTATTAGAAAAATAACAAACAAATAATGTAACTTAAATATACATACCAGTATTATGGTAAAGAGTAACTGATCTCCAATATTTATCCATAAGTAAGTATTATTACATAGAAATATATGGTAAAAAGTACATAGTCTTCTAAAATATATCCATAAATAAAGAAAATATATCCATAAATAAAGGTCATTACAGAGAAATATATGGTAAAACAACTTATCTATGTCTCCAGCTCTCCATAGACTAATAGTCTGAAAAAGTATTTAAAATTCATTCAGTTTGCACAGTTTGATTATCATAGACTTCTCTTGTTACAAAGAGAAGTGTACATTTATGTATGAATTTCGAAAATGTGATAGATATTTTTGGTCATTAGGGATTGCTGCAAAAATAATGTTTCTTGACAACAGATTATAAATCACCTAAGATTTCATACTGTTTGCTCACTTTACCATTTTCTTTCATTACATTGGTATTCCATTTATTAGAATTGTGTAAGAATTTTTGTTGTCATTATTTAACAAGAGATAATAACTGCTATAATTTTACATCCAGTCTATCCTTGAAAGCATGATGGTGGAATACAGTTAGGTAACAACTGGTCATATGGTAACAACACATAGGTAACAGCTGGTCATATGGTAACAACACATAGGTAACAACTGACATCATATAGTAACAACAGATAGGTAACAACTGATGTCATATAGTAACAATACATAGGTAACAATTGATGTCATTTAGTAACAATACATAGGCAACAATTGATGTCATATAGTAACAACACACGTAACAACTGATGTCATATAGTAACCATACATAGGCAACAATTAATGTCACATAGTAACAATATATATGTAACAACTGATGTCATATATTTGGAACATGTAGGTAACAACTGGTGTCATCAGTTAAGAACACTTAGGTAACAACTGATCTAGTAACAAAACTTGGGTAACAAATTATGTCATTTTATTTGGTACCAACACTTAGGTGACAACTGACATTATCGAGTAACAGTACATAGGTAACAACTGATGTAATGACTAAGATTTTGTGACAATGCATTAATAACATTTGATGTCATCTAGTAATAATGTATAAGAAAGAACTGATGTCATATGGTAACAACACAGGTAAGAACTGATGTTATCTAGTAAGAACACATAACTAACAATTGTCATCTAAGTAACAACAACACAACTGATGTCATCTGATGACAACACTTAGGTAACAACTTGTATCATCTAGCAACTTTTCTTAGGTAGCAACTGACATATAATAGCAACCATTATGTAACAACTGACATCTAATATCAACCTTTATGTAACAACTGACATCTAATAGCAACCTTTATGTAACAACTGACATCTAATAGCAACCATTATGTAACAACTGACATCTAATAGCAACCATTATGTAACAGCTGACATCTAATAGCAACAATTATGCAACAACTGACATCTAATAGCAACCATTATGTAACAGCTGACATCTAATAGCAACAATTATGTAACAACTGACATATAATAGCAACCATTATGTAACAACTGACATCTAGTAATAATGTTGTTGATAATTTATATCATCAATAGCTCATTCTGCACAACATCACAAATAATATCCTTTTTGTAACTCAGTAAATGTTAATATCAGTGTCATTAAATGTAACTAAAAGTATTGCATACTTCATGTGAAACAAATTAGGTACTTTTAGCTACATTTAATGATGCTGACTTGAAAATTTACTGAGTTACAGATAGGATAAAATTTGTGATTCTGTGCAGAATGAACTATAGTAACAACACATAGGTAAGAACTGATGTTATAACTATAGTAACAACACATAGGTAAGAACTGATGTTATAACTATAGTAACAACACATAGGTAAGAACTGATGTTATAACTATAGTAACAACACATAGGTAAGAACTGATGTTATAACAGCTGAAATGCTATAGATGTCATGCTATAATGATCACCTCATTCCAAGGTGTGCAGTAAGAAATGATTGCATTAAGCAGCCATCTTTAAAAGATCACGCTTGTTTCAACCAGAAATGATCACTCAAAAAAGTGATGGCACAGCAGAGGTCATATTATATTATAAGAAATTACCTTCTTTTTCAAGAATCTAGTCTGAAATGACAAATGGTTTATCAAAATAGTGATATTTCATGTCATATTTTGCTGTATTAGCTACTTGCAGATCCCTCAAACTTGGACTTCTTTTGCAGATGTCCAAGGCACAGAGTGGGTATTTAAGAAAGTTGTTCACCCAGGCCAAAAGACCAAAAACTTTGTTGACAGAAATGGAGTCCCAGTTCAGATGCCTACTGCTGCTAACATCATTCGAAATGGTGCCTATGTGCTTAGTCCCCGTGGTGTTCCTACACGCAAATCGACTCACTGTTATAGTGGCCAACTAATTGGACCAGCAAAAGTCAATGATTGGGTAAGAATAAACTAATTGATAATTAAATATTGAGCTATTTTGCCTTATAGTTGGCCTCCATCCCATAATAATCAAAGACCAGTTTTTTAATAGACTGCATACTGGTAAAAATATTTTATATAAAAATTGGTTTAAGATTTGTATTATAAATATGATAAGCTTAATTGATCATAAAAGTAAGTAAATTCTATTTATAGATTTTAAATAGAAGTATCTGATAACAGGAATAGATAAAGATCTGTTTAAAAAATTACGAGAATACACCAAAGCTGCAAAAAACATTTTGGAACAAAATAAAGTTTTCTGCGCTTCTACTTAATCGGGGAAAAAAAACTAATTTCTGTTACTAATTTTATCTGATGGCATAATGATTTATAATTTTTGTTTCAATGAGAGTTCATAATTTTACATTAGAATTTAGTTACACTTTGTGTAATAGTAAATTCAGATGAATGTGGTTATTGTTAACAGATGAAAGAAACATCATCTCATTAATATTTTTAATGTAGGAAAATTAGTAATTATTGATAGAAGTAAATTACATTTTAAAATGTTTATTTTAAATCTGTACCCAAAGTAAAAATACTGTATTGTAATACTGGAAAATTTTAGTAGCATATGCATTTCTTAACTTTTTTAATTCTTGTGACATATTGCATTTATATAAAAAAAAAATTATTAGTGAATTCTAAACATGGAAACATTTCAAACAACTTTGAAAAGTGTTGTTAAAGTTGAAAATTTGGCAAGACATGTGCATTGGATTTTGACCAATAAAAACTCTGAACAATGGGAAATTGGTTAATGGATGTCTCAAATATCATTATATAAAGTTTTCTTTGATTTGTTTATCCATTCAACAGACAAATAAATACTGTAACATAGTAAAGCAGAGTGTTTATTTTACATATTGTTTCTTTGTTGCACAACAAAAAAAACACAATGCAGACCTTAAATCACTAGACTGACTCTGCAATGTTTACATTGTTTCTTTGTTAGACAAAAAAATAGATGCATCACTGTTTAAGTTTGTTTAATCATTATATTTTCTCAATTGTTTAAGCATTTTATAGTTCAAAGCATTAAAAAAAAGGGGTATGAAAGCTTATCTCTCACATTTATAAAAACCTCTTATAAATTCCCCAGGGTCCACTTAAATGCATATCGCTTATTTGCATAGATCGCTTAAGTGTTTAGCGAAAGTATGGTCCCAATTTTCCTTCATTAATATGCATGACTTCCACTTAAATATATACTTCGTTTATATGCATAGCTTGGGTCTGGTCCCAATGTCATGCATATAAGCAGAGTTGAGTGTAGTTCTAATTAAATTCCAGTGGTGTTCCAAAAAAGCTTCAATTCTGAATATGTTGATGTGCTTGTAGTGGCCTGATATGTTTATATGTGCCAGCAGTCTTTGATAAATCACAATAATAGAATCCAAAATGTCCATTTTCTGAATTCACTATAATTCCAAGGTAATATCTCTGTCCAAGGATATTATTATTTAAAAGCATTTTGCATTTACAGTGAATATTAATATGAATAAATAATTAAATCAAAATCAAAATGGAACACAATTGAAAAAAAATGATTCTGCTTTAGATGTTTAGGATAAAATGAGTAATTTCTCAAGTAAATAACATGATATTAAAAGCTAAGACACAAAAATAGAACCAAGATTAGGTTAAAAAGTTAATTTCCAGAATATTCTAAGTTGCAAACAAGACAAGGTCTGTTACTAAAATTATAAAAAAGAACATGGGAAACATCATGTAGACCAGGTAATTCCGTGGAGGAATTCCTATGGCCTAGACTCAAATAAAGTATCCTATGTTTACATAAATACCAATCAGCATACATGTCAAACCCATAATCATAGAGAAATATCTATCCATGCATTCTGTTGTTTACAAAACCCATGTCCCCAGTTAGAAACACATTGAACTTGATTTTGGACTAAGGTCAGGTGTAGATTGATGCAAAATCCATAAGTGCTTTGATAGTAGATCTAAATGAAGAACTGTCCAGTAGTAAAAAGTCCTGTATTTAAAAGGCATTATCTGTATACTGATGCAGTTTAATACTCTGTCATTATAAAAGATAAAGTAATATTTCTGTTATTCCTGAGATCAATTGAGAGAAGTTACATTCCTAGGCCCTCTCTCTAAATGAAAGAATCGAGACAGATGACCAAAGGTAATTTGCAAATGTTGCAAAACACATTGAACCAATGAAAAACAGAATCATCAAATGTAAAAGATTTCAAAGCATTTAAAATAGGTCCTATTTGAAAGCATTACATACTTTTTTACAAAATCAAATAATAAGAGAAGGCCACACTGTTTTTTTTGTCTAGGTTATTCATAAATTCTAGTGCTTTTGCCAATGAATTCCCTTTCATAAAACCTTTTTGAGTAACATTTTAAATAAAGCAAGTACATTCTTAATTAAGTCTATTTGCTATTGATGCTGATGATGTCTTATTGTCCACTATATATGGTGAAATTGGTCTTCAATTACTCAAAAATATTTTATTATCTTATTTTGGAAAGCATGTGATAATACCACATGACTGAAATTCAGACTGAGTTTTGTTTTGATATCCAAAATTAAGAAATCTATATCAAAATCTACCCAGATTTTTTTCTAAAAGAAATTATTAAGTTTGACTTTTAACTCTTAAGAACCAGTATAGGTTTAAATTTTCATGTTTTTTAATATTAAACCACACTCAGAAAATATCAGCTTACCCTCCAATATTTTTTTCAACAGCTATACAAATTGTCTCAGGCATGAAGATGTGTTCATTTTTGTGTAGGTAACTATTAGTTTTGCTTTTATATAGTTTTTCGTAAAAATATGTGTTGATTCAGTATTTCATTTTGATCTGTTAAACCTCTCCCCATCATCCAAAATGAATTTCTTCACAACTTTGTTAGTTAGTTTCTCATTTCCTGGTTAAGAAATTAAGTTGAATTCTTGTCACCAAATTGATGACATCATGTTTTTATCTTAATATTACTCCTTCTATGTTTTTTTCCTCATTTCTTCAAATTCAGTTTGTTTATTATTGTTGTACATATACTTAAATCTCTAGAACATTATTCTAAATTGTTTCAAATTAAAATTTCAGCTCTAATTTTTTTGGTGTGTTGTTTTTCTTGTTTTGTCTTTGCCTCTAAATATTCAGTTTTGTCAGTTTAAATTTTCATTTTAAAAATTTCAAAAAAAGAGTTGATCATTACATTAACTTTACATGTAGTGAATCATTTTAAAAATTTCAAATTTAAAGTTGATCATTACATTAGCTTTACATGTGGTGAATCATTTTAACCACCCTTATTATACTTTTGCAGTATCTACAATACATTTTTTTTACTGTGTTCCATTTGTCTTATAGTCTTGCATTACATTTCCAATAATTATGACTAATTGTAAATAATGATGAGGTTAGAGTTATTGGAGAGTAGCTTGTTTTGTATACTGGATGAATTTAAATATTGAAAACATATCCTCAAAAATCAGAAAATAATGCTTTGTTTAAGTCCTGAACAATAGTCCAGTCACCATGAATGATAATCAAATTTTAAAAAAATCAATATCGTAATATCTTTTCTTATATTCTTAAAGACGTTGAGATTTTTATGACTCTATAAATTGACAAAAATTATTTTCATGAATACAGCATGTCTTAAAATGACTTACAGTAACTGTCACATTTTATTCTTTGGGTAGAAATTCAAAAGTTATTTCTAAAAGGAATGGCAAAACACTACTGCTAGATTTATGACTTAAACAACATCAACAAGCCCCTCCCCCCTCCCAGTAAGTAGAATCATCAGCATACCATGCAGTAAAGTCTTGGATAGAATCATAAAATTAATGGCCACTACAAAACAATGTACCGGTAAGTACGAGTTATGTTAAAACCGTCTTCCATGATAAACTATTGAATACCGGTATACACATTTAATGTATAGATATCATGATTCTCTAATTGTTTTGATACGTGGAAAAAAGTTATCCAATGATAGCCATACATATGAGATTAATGATTTGGAATTATACTGACTGCATCAATGTCATCAAAAAGGTCAAATCTAGATCTTCTCCCCGCTTTTGTTTTGGCATAGACCCAGCAATTTAAGCACCAGGCAGATTCTGATTTTGATGCGACCCATGTTTAGCTGGTTAAATCGTCAGTTATTTTTATTAAATGTTTTTTTTTTTCAATATCCTTTTGTCCTTTTTAAGAACTAATTTGGCCTTAGAATTATTTCCAAGTTTCTTTTGTTTGGTACTGGTTTTGGTACTTATGTGGTTCCAGGAATTCTATGGATGGCAAGAATGTGTCTAATTCATAGTCTTTACATGTAGCTTCCTTGGTACTGTAAATATGGGCTTCATTCCTGTTTTATAAAAAAAATACTATCCCACCCACTATTTATAACTACTGTACAATAAAAACACGTTTTCATCAAATTGGAAAAAAGTTAACTGATGTAAATCATCTGCGTTTGTTGTTTGACAAATATATTACATGAATAAGCATGATTTATGTCAACATGTATTTAATTAGTTTACTTTTTCTTCAAATGATTGTTCAGTGCAGGGCTAGCTGAGACAACTAAAACTTGAAATCAGACAATTAGAAACTGACATTTCACTTATCCAATTGAGCAAGAGGATTGAAATACTCAGCTATCTATTCATTGATTCACTTTTCTTGATTTTAAATGTGAAAAGTGAACAATTTGTTAGAAATAAAATTAATCTTCGCAAAGTAATCCTATATAGGCATCGCTTCTAACTGCAAGACTTGTATAAGTTTCTTAGGCAAGCAAACTTCACCACCAACTTTCCTAAATAAAAAATTAATTAAAAAATTAATATTCAGCCTTGCACTGTACAAAATGTATTTCTTTTGTGTAAAATGAAAACAGGAACTGGTCCCAGAAGAATGTTTAAACTGGGTTTCTTTTAAAAATTGAACATATCACTCTAGGTTTGCGAAACACTATTGTTCTTAACTTTTTAAAAATGAAACTCAATATAAAAAACAGCACCCTTTAAAAAAATGTAGAATGCAAATGCATCACATTTTTTACCTCCTTGAGTGCCACTCACAGGTTGTTTTTGCAATAAAAACAAGGTCCATTTTATTTAAAACATTTTTTTATAATATGAAAGTTTGAAAATACTACAGGCACAGGAACATTTTAAAATTAGTCAGAAAAATGGTATGTTGTTGGCAGTGCACAGCATCTTGCTCTGGTCCAGTATTTATGTTTATCTGTCCATCAGCATGTTTGCAAGATTGTGCAAAAACCACTCAAAATAGATAAATGAAATTGAACTAGCATATTTGTAGGCATATGACCTGATTACATTTTGAGCCCATTACAGCAGCTTTTTTTTATTTTTCAGATTGAAAAATAAAACTTCATTGGTTGTGTGTGGATAGATAGATAGGTAGATAATCTGATTAAAATCAGATCTCCACTGTCCTAATTTATATATAAGATCTGACAGTGACTGCTTAGGGATCATGTTCTGGTAGCTTATTTTGCATCATCGCTAATTTTATCAGATGAAGACTTATTCTTTCATGAATGGAGACAGCAATATGGCTGAAGAACATCAATGTGTGCCAAATGATTTTATTCACTTTAAAATTTCTGAAAGCAGCATTTTCATTGGTTAATTAAAAGGTTAGCTGAACATGACCCCTAAGTGGCTACTGTCAGATCTTCACTTAGGACAGATGAGATCAGATTTTAATCAAATTGGAGAGGTAGATAACCTGATTACATTTACAAGTAGTCTCAAACATTTTCCAAAAAATTTGCACAATTTTGTAACTTTTGTGACATTTAAGTAAAAGTTACTCGAGGCAGAAGAATTAAATTTAGTAGGCATGTTTAAATGCATACATAGATGACCCGAATAAATTTTTCTTTTCAAATGAAGCAAATTGTCCCTTTTGTTTTTATGCCAGCCATAAGACAGAGTGAATTGTATTATGATGTTTATCTGTCTGACAGTATGTTCAACAATTACCAGTTGCAACTTGCAAGCACAATAATTCAAGTTCTCTATCACCTACAGCTTCCAAACTTTGTGACTGGTTTGCACTTATTTGTAAGGAAGAAACATATTAATTTCTAGGTTGAAAAGTAAAAAACCCAGATCATGATGATAGAAAGTTTTAAAAGAATGGTTTGCGTACAATAACTTGAGATTTCCACCACTACAGTGAACCAAATAAATTGTGGTTGGTTTTTACTTGTGAAAAGAAAAATCCATATCAGGGTTGGTCTCCAAAGCTGGGAAGGCACATTTAAATGTATACATGCAGGTCAATACTTGAAGAATAAATATAATTAGACCAAACAAAAATCTAAGTGATTTTAAGGTCAACAATCTCTTTGAAAAGAGAAAAAATAGGGAAAACTTTCAGATTTTTTTCATTGAATAACTAATAAACACAGTAAGCACACAATGAAACACACTTTTGACTTTAATTTCTTGGGTTGCAGTAGGCAGTGGGGGCACACATATTTTACAGACACAAATGTTGTCTGTTTTAAATTCATTTAAGAATTACTTCTTCATTAATCAAAAGTCTAAAACCCAGAAAAACTCACGTATAAAATGGTTGCAGTAAACACTTCATATTTTCAGGTTGTCATGGTAAATTATATGTTTGTGCTGAAATCGTTTGTCAATCACCAGATGTTAGCACCATTATTGAAAGTTAATGCTCTAACTTAAGTTTCAAACATTCATTATCATTAAAAAATTGCAATTTTTTAAAGGGAAAATCTGGTTATCTAAGCAAAGTGCCTGGAATGATTTCAGTAATGTGAAATCAGCATATAAATGCTTTGTTTTCCTGTTATTGATTTAACTGTTAGTGTTATTTTTAGTTTGACCTTAATCCTTTTACAAACACAATAGTTTTTAAATCTAATCCCGATTGATGAATATCGAAGTTTACTTGAGTGGTTGAGCCTTTATTTAAGTCAAAGCACTGCCTTATTAAATCCCCATTATGAATCTATTTATAACATATGGCATGGAATGTGTAGAGATCCTATCAAATTCTATTGTAACACAATCAGTATTGTGACACAACTCCTATTTCAGTCAGAAAGTGTGTGTGTGTGTGTGTGTCAATTTCTAACCATAGGGACACTGTTGGCTTTCAAGAGCCTTGCTCAAGAGTCACATGTTTTTATTAGTTGGAATTGTTCAAGTGGTTTCTTTTAGTTGGAATTTAGTTCATTTTTGAGTTATTTTACATTTTAGGTTTGTTTATTTATAACCATGCCTTTTAAGTTACACACACACACACACACACACACACACACACACACACACACACCCCATTAGGGTAACTTTTTGTTGTGACTTAATTAATTAAAGTTCATTTTACTAACTATTTGGTTTCCCCATCCTTGCAGATTGGTTTGTAATCTCCTTATCATTTATTTTTGCTGAGATACAAATCTCTGAAATTTACATTGTGTCCTATTTACTTTCTACTCAGTTTTACTTGCAGAAGGGGGTCTCACACCAGCAGTAATACTTAATGAACTTAAAACTAAGAGATTTGTTGTTATTTTAATCGATATTAAACAGAGAGTCAGTAGGTAAAGTATTGTTGGTTTTAAATTGGTTTGAATCTAGTTCTAAGCAACTACTAATTCATTATATATATTCATTATGGAAGATTATTGCTGTTGTTTCAGAGTTTTCTTTTGCTGCAGTGTCTATGAAACAAAGTGTGGTGAAGTGTGGGCACAAAAAGACCCTTGGGACACACATTCTGCTTGCCTGTCATGTACCAATCGTACAAGGACAAATGCTCATCCTTTTGTTGTTTCTGATCAGACAAGATCTGGGACCTTACTATCAACATGCAAGTGAAGGAAGAAAGTGCCTACCTCATTTTATTTAGAGAATTCTGAACTGGTCCCATCTCAAGATTTCATATACATGGAAATGGTTTTCCTCATAAAGGATATTTTAATGTCCTTTAGTACTGATTAGACAGAATCCTGGCCTAATGTTAGAGGCACTGAGAGCCTAGACCTTGTTTTGGGGGTCATCAATGTCTATACCTGCTGGAAACCTTGAACTCCACATTGGACCTGGTTCTCCAGGATGTATTGTACTTGTGCCCCTTCCTGTTTCTTCAGCTTGTAAACTGAAATTGGCAAAGGCATCCTCTAATAGCTTAGATTTTGCAGGGATCAGATTTCTACCATCATCTAACTTGGTGGTCCAATCAAGTCTTTTTTCTCACGAGAATATCCATGCATGCTTCTGAAACCACACTCTTACAGACACATCAGAATCCAGATGGAGTACCGTACTCATCTTGTGTTGAAAGGGTTTGATCTTCAGGGTTCATTGTTCAGGGAAGAATCTAGCCTCCACTTTAACAATTTGGAAAAGAGGACAGTGATCATAGCTTTTCAGGGGTGCATTTATAAAATAAGATATTATGTGATGGTCTCCTTTGAAAATAGTGGTAACATACCTGAGGCAACAAGGAGGCATACCTGCCCATTCTCTATGAGTTTGCCACATATCTGGCAAAAAATACAAAGATATTTTGGTGGACAGTCTGTTTAAGAGAGGTAGGATAGTACTCATGAAATGGTTTCTGCATCGATCCATATCAGATTCCCTGTTCTGACTTTGAGAGAGACCTTTGGTTGACTTGTTTGCAACAAAGCTAAACAACATTCATCCCTTTTAGATTCCATTAGTCCCATACTGGAGAGTCTGTGCAGTAGATGCTTTGGGCTTGAAGTGGGGATGTCAGTTCACATATGCTTTCCCACCCTTCAGGATGATCCCACAAATAAAGACCTCTACATAAAAATTATATTTATAGCCCCTCAATGGCCTCAATGATGGTGGTTCAAAAAATATTTCCGCCTTGCTGGTAGACAAGTCAGGATATTACCTCAGATGAGAGACCTTTTGTCCAAGTACATTGGCTTTCTCCTGCAAAGCAATATACAGATTTGTCAACTTTCAAACTTCAGGAAATTGGTTTAGAGGACAGTTGCTAAGCGCATCAATCAGGAGATGCTCATTTGTGATTGGTGCAGTAGGAAATGTGTTAATCCTAATCAGTGTTTGGTTTGTACTATGAAGGGCTATAGGGCATCTCTTTGCAACACACCCAAATGTTCTCATATTTCCCAACTGTCCAGTTATTTAAAGCTGCAGATGCCTAGGAAGAATCTAAAACCCCTTAAGGTAAGTCTTTTTTTTGAGAACTTTACACTTGAGACTGTTTTTCTTGCTCTCCTTAATGCCTGAGATGAAGTTGTGAGCTTCATTCCCCATCCGTAGAAACAGGTTATCTGTGACTCAGTTGCAATTATGTGATAGTTTCTGGCCTAGTCAAGCAGGTTTCTTAATAAGATCAACTTTTTTCTTTTGTAAGATACACTTCCTATAAATATTATCAGTCTCAGGGACAAGATTGAGTTAAGAAGCATCTTTTCATTCCATTAAAAGGCTTGGGTTGGCTGATATTTTGGCTTTCTTTATTTCAATGTACATGGTCACAACTATCAAGAGATCTTACCAATCCCATACCAAGAGTGACGTTTCATTTATTAAAATTAAAGATTAAAGCCCATGAGATTTGAGCCATTGTGACCTCATGGGTCTATCCAACTCAGGTGCTTTTGCACGATGTGATGAAAGTCACATTTTTGTAATCTGTTACTACTTTTTTCTTCTATTTTTGTCTATTGGTGCACATCAGCAAAGGTATAATATCTCTAGTCATTGCACAAAATGTGGCCAAAGCAGATATTACATTAGAAATGTGGACACTTCTATTATAAGGGTATTTCCTGGGTTTTCTTTCCAGTATTTAGAAGTCATCAGTCTTCTGCCTTACTGGCAAATTCAGCTATGCAAAAGCAACATATAAATGCTGATAATTGCAATGGGGAATGGGTAAGACAGTTTTAATGATGTAATACAGTATCACCTGTTTTGAAAGACCACTGCTATGAGAGACCACCTGTTTTGGGAGACCAAAATCTCAGTGCACAGATTTATTGATTATATAGTGTTATGACCTATTATGAGAGACCACCTGTTTCCTGTCCATTCTGTGATGTCAGTCAAATATTTTTCTGTCTACCTATCCTTCTGCCACCTTGAACACTGCCCTGCAGTACTGTTGTGGAAAGACTGTTGGCACTAGGGACATGGCCATACCATAGCACCTAGATAGCAAAAACTAACATGATGTATTTTTTGCATGAAAGGGAAAATAAAATGTGTGTATACCACATACTTTGCCTTCATTTGTCAAAGTCAAAGCTGATTGCATGTCATATATCTATTCATATTATCAGTGACAAATATCACACCCTGCACATCAACCCAATGTCAGCACTCTTTTATTTTGATTAAATGGATTAACTTGTGGAGAAGTGTGTGTGTGTGTGTCTGTGTGTCTGTGTATATATATATATATATATATATATATATATATATATATATATATATATATATATATATATATATATATATATATATATATAATACTTGTAATACAGTGTCTCATATTGTTGCATGTATTACTTATATTGTATGTTGTATGTATTACTTGTAATACAGGGTCTCATGTTGTTGCTTACAATTTACTTATAAACAATATACGGTAGCTACTATATGTAATAGTACATTATATATTATGTGTATTACTATAGATTAATTGTAAACACCAGTACAAGCTCTTATAAGTTATACAGTTTAATAATATGTATTCACATTACAATGGATGTATTGTTTACTTGCAGCTTCAACAAAAATGTCAAAATTTACAATATATGCCATGATAATTAAACAAAATTGTGGTGCTGTCCTTTCCTTATATTTATCTTTGAAATATATCATACTAAATACCAATTCAGGCTTCGACAATTATTATTTTATATGGCAGAAAGAACAAAGCCAGCTTTGATTTTGGCAAAATGCTTTTAAGCCAGACTTCTTGCAGTAATGCCTTGGAGCTTTAGTGAAGCTCTGACTAACATAATGCAAGAATCAGTATTTAATTCAAGTAAAAATTTGATCAATAATCAATTAAAAAAGTGATTAAAGTTTCAAAGACAGTTAAAACAACCTATTTGTTAACTAACAAGGCTAGATTGTGGAAATTGATAGCGTTCATAAAATGTGAATTGTACAGCTCTTAAAAAGGATGTGCTGAATAGAACAGATGGGTCAGGCTTTTTTAGGGGCATCCTTATATTGGTTTCTAGATGGAACCCTGTTGAAAATTCATGCCATCTTTGTAGTGTTGTTCCGATTATCGATTATAATCGATCATCAGTTGGTTGAGCAAACCGATAAGATAATCGATTGTGAAACTCCATAATCGATTGTGTGTAAAGGGAGACAACTTTTTAGGTGCATGCAAAGCACAAAGGTTAGTAAAACTCCCAGCCACTAAAGCTGACCTGAAATTTATTAATCCCTTCACAACTACAAATAAAAAGTCTTACGATTCATTATTAGGAACATATAGTCATTATAACATGTTCAAGTTGTTAAATTGTTGAGTTAATAAAATTTAAACACATTTTGTTGATTTGTTTAAGTTAAATTGCAACATCTTTTGTAGTATTTATAAACAATTACAAACAAGAAAATCATGTCCTTCTATAATTTAAATTATAGACACATCACATATAAATGAAAGAATTTCGGGGGATTGAAGCAATATTTCAGTTACATATGACTGATCAGCCATAAAAAGTTGCATTCATTTAACAAAGTTGTAGAACAAAAGTAACACAATGTATTTTTGTAAGATTATTGTCAGTTTAAAGTATACATGTCATTAAAATAGATTACTCCTGTATATTTATAAACATATTGAATTCCTGATCAAAGATATAACTGTGTAACAAAAATTAAAATTTGCTCTTAGTAACCGATTATAACCGATGGTCAGTTGGTTAAGGGGAACCAATTATCGATTATGAATTTCTGACCGATTCCCATCACTACATCTTTGGGCAACCTGTTCTTGGATATTTTATCACTTTTTCCTAAATGTGCTAGCCCTTACAAAGTTACTATTTGAGATGATCTTCGAACATACAACATCGCAGAGCGCCACAGTACATGTTCTGCCTGTCTTGTTTTTTTTTATAATGTGTTTGCTTCAGTGTGGTGTGGGTTCTCATGCACTAAAAATGAACATTACTTCACATGTAGTAAAATATCAGCCTAAATTAAGATGCATATGATTATATGTGTTTATCTCTACTCAGGTGATAGGTCAATTGTTAATAATAATAATAATAATAATAATAATAATAATAATATTAATAGTATTGACTTTATTTAAAGAGAGTGACACAGCTGAAGTACTAATCTACACTGAGGTTCTCAATCGTTGTACATTTAAAGCAGTCAGTGGTTGTAGAGCGTGTTCTTGTCAGAGTAGGAAATTCAAAAGTCAGAGAAAAGCTACAGGACATTAATGAACGGCCACAAACATTCATTTTAAAATATAGCCTCAAGGTAATAAACAAAACTTGGAATAACTGATAATTTCAAACTGATTTAGCTTGTTTCTTAGACATTTATTATCTTTTAGGCTTAAATGAATGACAGGTTTTCATTTATTTGTATGATATGCATTAGTACATATTCCATTTGCTGTAGATTTAATTTCTTTAGTTAACTCCAAGCTGAACTGAAAATGTGTGTTCTTATGTCTTGGTCTTGGTTTTTCTTGATAAGAATCAGAATTGTTGGAGCCACAGAAATTATTAATTTGATAAACTTGATCGTTCTAGATATGCACATTATCTGAGTGAGATTTAGTGGAGTGTTGTGTTTTAGATACATTTAAAACTGCATGTACACAAGTCTACTTTGCCTGCATGTAATATTACATTTTTAGCTCACTTAACCATTGGGTGTGCATTAAATATATCTATACAGATTTTTGCAATTTACATTTTCTTTTGCCAAGGGCAACTTAATGTTTGCATGGGATTAGCGGAATCTGCCATTAGTGACTTGCAACCTGTTTAGGCATGATAAATGATAATTTAAAAGGGAAAGTAAAACTGTGAAATTACCTTGCTTTAAGGCGCAAAAACTTTAATACATGTATATAATTTTGAAAACATTTTTTACCTAAAGTATTCTTTTTCTCTTCCTCAAAGCCAGGATAATTTGAGACTCAAAAATGCCTACATTGTCCAATACTTTCAGGATAGGTAAATTCAGATAAATAAAAGAAAGATACTTTAAGCTATAGAGTTGAGGTCAAGGTTTTATGGGTCATTTGGTTCCCCATTGTTTTCTTTCATGCTATGTTTTTACCCATTGTTTGATAGTATAGATTTTTTGAGACTTTTGTACACATATTTATCATGAATGAGGAAATAGAAACTTGCCTTGTCATTGGTAATAATAGTGTTGAGTTTTTTTTTGGGGGGGGGGGGGAGGGAGAGACTGTATTTTTCTGTTTTTTTCTGAATTTATTATCAATCAAACAGTTTTGCATACAAGTTATCCAGGAAACTTATAAATGGAGAAGCGAGAAAGGTCTTAATACTCCCTTGACTAATGAAAATTGAATTTGTGGGTGAATTGATAAATATATATCTTCTTTTCAGATCACCAGTACAGAGATCCCTGAGATAAGGTCATACAGCTCAACAAACTCCTATGGGTAGGTGCTTCATTATAATTGAAGATCAGGCTTGGTTTGGTGCTTTATGGCACAATTACACTAACGGCCCGTACTCATTTATTTAGTGACAAGTCATCAAGGACACACTATAGCAGCAAACCCAGTCTGATCCAGTGTTGGGTTTGAACTCATATAATTTCAGTCATGAGCTCTACAAACTTATTGTTAAAACACTAGCTCTTTCTCCATTAGTGGCCTCTTACAACATGGGGGGAGGGGCATTTTACGTGTCTTCTACATCCCTGGGCCTGCAGTAGCTTTGGGATTAGGTGTGAAAATGAATACTTTGATAAATTGAATAGTTCCTAAAAAGTCAGATCGCCATCATGTCTCAATCTACACTGTAAATGATCCAAAACAGTAGCACAGGGGTCATATCCCTATGACCTCAGATCAAATTACATGGGGATTTCCCAATAATGCAGTAGTTGGGGTCTATGACAGTGTTGTGTACCTAACAAGAATGAGCAAAACTTCAATGAATCTATTATGTATTGAACATTTAATGAAAGCATGTCTGAGTTGGTGGGTAGATGAATGAAGAAAATGTTAGCTACCATATAGTAGTAGTACTACCTGCCAATTTAAGTAACAGTCAGGCTTATGACAGTCCCATTCTCAATAAAAATTAACAAATGGTGTTCAACATTAATTATTTAAGCAGTAGTTCTCAAAGCTAACTGAATTATTTGGGTCTGTTTGTCCGCTTGGCTGATGGTTTGTGTAGTTTCAGGGAATATTTCTGAGACAAAAAATTAGAAGGGATGACACAACTGTTATATCCAAACTTGTGCTATAATGATGTGTGTTATAGCAGGGTTCTTTGATTTGTTGACAGCTCTTAAAAATGCAACTATTAAACGTTGTGTTCATTCTCTAACATTAAACGAGAGATAAAAAAAAACTAAAATGTTCTCTTTAAAGACTTTATTACATTTAACTTGAAGTTTCCTGATGTTAGTTTACTTTTAAAAGAAACTATAGATAAATTCTTACAGCACAAAATTATTTCCAACTACTTTTCATGGCCCATGTCAGCATGCCTTTGTTACTTAGGCATTTATAAACGCCATCAGTATTTGAGCATTCAAAAAATAATTGTCCAACTTATTAAAATCAGGGTTTAATAATTGGCACACTTGTTCAGTGTGGTTTTGGACTTCTCTCATGAGACAGAATATTTGATAGTAATGTTTGATTTGTTAATGAAAAGGTCATCTACACATGACCTCCAACACAACTGATTTTATCTACTACAGCATAGCCATAGGATCTAATTCCAATCAAATAAAAAATATTGTTGGACAAACAGTAATATATATTTGTTAATCTGGTTAAAACTTTACAGCTCTTTTTCTAACCCCACCATAAATATTGTAGGGCCCATATAACCCATGTTAGTACACAGTAAAACCTGTCTTGAGAGACCACTGATATGAGAGACCACATGTCCCGAGAGACCAGGTTAACGGTGTACAGATTTATTGATTATAAAGTGTTATGACCTGTTATGAGAGACTACCTGTCATGAGAGACCATTATATTTTGGCAGAAGGGGTGGTCTTTCAAGACAGGTTCCACTGTATAGCCATTTGTCCATCCTTCCATCTGAGTTCTGTTTTAGGTCATTTTTCAGACACTGTGATGAAGTATTGGTACTCTATTTTCATTATCTTCCTGATTGATGATACTATGTTGTTAGCTTGATTACACAATAACCACCAAGTTTACAAATTAAATTTGGTAGTCTTTTTTTTTTAATGATTTTGTATTTTTTAAATGTCTTTATAGATTTTTAGCTTTTAACTATTTCTTTTAGTGCAAACATTCTTAGCTAGGTTTTGCAATAATTTGGAGAAATAAGGTCTTGTAGGCATGTTGGTATCTGTATGACTTTATTAGATTTTCACTGTCCCGTAATGATTTTTCTGTTGTTTACAAGTTTTTAATAGTTTTTGTGTTTTGATTTGCAGTGCAAGATATGTTTGCAAAGAAGAATGACTAAGACAAAATAACTTTAAATTTTATATGCATGTGTTTTGTCTATATAGACAATTTTATAAAATTTTCATGTTCTTTTAGAAGTTTTTCTGATTTACATCATGATGCATGATTACACAGAATTCATTGGAAAACTGAGAAAACTGAAAAACTGAGAAACTGAAAAAACTGAAAACTCAGAAAACTGAAAACTGAGAAAAACTGAGAAAATTGAAAACTGAGAAAACTGAAAACTGCGAAAACTGAAAACTGAGAAAACTGAGAAAATTGAAAACTGAGAAAACTGGAAAACTGAGGGGTTGTAGTGCCAGTTTATGTGCATATGTAAGTGATCTGATTAGATTTTTCTGTCATGTAAATTTTTTTTGTAAGTTTTATTTGATTGTCAAACTTTCTGAACTTAAACGATTTTAGTCATTAGTGAGGCATACATGTTTTTCAAAAACACAGGTCTATTTTTTTTGTATTGTACATATGTAATGTAAGTAACATTTGCTTTAACTTTTTCTTATAATAAGTGGTCTACATGTTTTTTAAATGATTTGTCAATTTTGTTTCTGTGCTTCCTTATGTTTTCTCTATTTTTATTCTTCTAATGTCTTGTACAGACTATTGCAGTTTCTTCAGCATTTTCTTTGCTGTTTTTTTCTTGTGAAGTTTTCTGACATCGGTCAATCTCCATTGAATTGTATGGATAATGCAGTTGATATGATTCTTTTGTTGTTGTTGCAAGGACATTACTAAATATAACAACAAGTATTATAAATGCTTTCATTCATACAGCATGCCTTTGCAAAATGTTTAAATGGTGTAGTTCTGAATATTATGCAGACATAACCAAGAAATAGCACTGGTTTACAATCAAGACCTTTCATGTCAGTTGACTTTTGAAAAAAATAAATAACTCATCTTGTCACTAATTCATTCTTCCTAGTAGATGTCAAACTTAATTTCTGGCAAAATTTTGATAAGCAAACAAGATAAATAATGCAATCACAACATTATCATATTCTTAACTACATGTTTACTGGTTTTCAAGGGTGTTTCTTACTTTCAAATAGACTTAGTTGTATAGTTGTAACAAAATACCAGCTATCCCTTACCAAGGTCAATTTCTAATTGAAACTCTTGACAGTGTAGTGATTGTACACTTACACCTACTCACTGGCTGTTTTAGGTTGACATTTGATATAACTAAGGTAGAATAGATTTGTACATATATTCCCTTTACTGAATAGTCATAATAGTTTGCCTTTTTAATTCTGCCATGTTTCTCTAGATAACTTAGGTGTTTTTTTTTGGTTATATGTATATTCAACATACATTATGATGGGGATATGAAATTTTCACCAAAGTAATTATCCATGAGACATATATCAGTTATAATATATGGCAATCTTAACATAAAGAAATTAATTTATCAAAGTATATAGAGTACAACTTAATAAAGCCAAATTGCTAAGGGCCCATATTTTTTTATACAGTTTTTGAATGCTAATAAGTTTTCAAGGTCCCAGGAGAGAGGAATCTTTTTTTCAGAGACAGGGCAATTAATTTGAGTGATGCTATTTGTTCAGTTGTTTAATGTTTGATTTGCCAGTTGTGATGTATGTAAATGTAAGATAGAATGTTTGTTGATATTCTTACTCATTGCAAAAGAGCAAGCAATTTAAATTGATTTTTGATTAATATGGATCAAACAAAGTACAAAATGATTCAGTTTCTTGAATTTCATTTTATGTAGCAATCTAAACTGTTTTTATTATTGAGTTGGTTGGCTTATTGGCACTTGTAGCATATTATTGGCATATTATTGGCTGAATCATGCAGCCTTTCCCGGGGATACGCTGAGGCAGCCAACTCGGCAAGCCTGAGTGTTTATCGAACTCACAAACTTTGAATATGTGTCTAACTCCCTACCAACTGATCTACCTTGGCTTTCATGTAATTCAAGTGTAAGACAAGTTTATGAACTTGTATGATGTGCGTCTGAAAGACCCATATATTTGTTTGCTTTGGTGTTTTGTTATGGCACAACAACACAGGAAGCTTACATCATGCCAATACCATTAGAGTTAATTACTTAATCTAATGATGTGGTTTAAGGCAAAGGAAATGAAAGAACCTGAAAAAATAGTCAGCAACCCTATACTATCTAGATTCCTTTTGAATCAATGAATCAGTTTACTACCCAGATTTTGTGAGGCATTGGATTCCAGATCTTTGTGACCACTCATTTTTATGTACACACCATAAGTCTGAGAATTCACTTGTAAGCCCATTTGTCTGTTCCATTTCCAGACTAACTAGAGTTCTCCACCATCTACCATTGCCAAACATTGTTAAGTATTTACAGTAAGTGATCTGATCAGAGAATAATAACTAACTAAGAGTTCTTCACCATCAACCATTGCCAAACATTGTAAAGAATTTATAGTAGTTTACATTTGGGGCAAGGTAAAAAACTAGATATCATAAGTTCAAAGGTAAAGGTCACAGGAACAGGAAGAAGGAAAATTGTTTCCATTTTATAATTTTAATTGTTTGCCAGGTACCTTGACTTAAACATTGTAATTGGCTTCTGTTTGAGATAAGTAAGACACCTTAATGATTTTGTGTTTGAGATAAGAAAGACACCTTAATGATTTTGTGTTTGAGATAAAAAAGACACCTTAATGATTTTGTGTTTGAGATAAGTAAGACACCTTAATGATTTTGTGTTTGAGATAAGTAAGACACCTTAATGTTTTTGTGTTTGAGATAAGTAAGACACCTTAATGATTTTGTGTTTGAGATAAGAAAGACACCTTAATGATTTTGTGTTTGAGATAAGAAAGACATCTTAAGGATTTTGTGCTTGAGATAAGAAAGACACCTTAATGATTTTGTGTTTGAGATAAGAAAGACACCTTAATGATTTTGTGTTTGAGATAAGAAAGACACCTTAATGATTTTGTGTTTGAGATAATAAAGACACCTTAATGATTTTGTGTTTGAGATAAGTAAGACACCTTAATGATTTTGAGGTCATTTTGATTCTGACTAGAAAAATGGTTTTCGGACAATGTAGAGAGCTGTTTATCATATACTTTGACTGGTATTGTGGATGGCTTGCTTTAGAGACAAAGAAGACATTTGATCATTTTTGGAGTAAAAAAGTCAAAGGTCAAGGTAATAAACTGTGCTGATTTTTTGCATTTGAGACAAGGAAAGCACCTTTTGATTTGGGGCTTAGAAGGTCCAAGGTCAAAGTCATCGGAACTCCAAGACTGAAAATAGTTTTTGACAAAACAAGTCATGTGCTACACAACACAACGATGGCCAAACTTTGTGGATGACTTACATTTAAGACAAGAAAGGTACCTATGTGTATCAGTTTTGAGGTCAGTAGGTCAGAGATTGCAATAAACTCAAAAACTGTGAAATAGTTCATTTTGTTTAGTATTGCTGGGAATACTGCCTATCAACATTGACAAAGTACATGAGTTAAATGAGTAAAACAATGGGTACATTAATTTTTAGTATTTCAGTCTTTGCAGTTTTATGAAATGTGGTCAGGAGTCTTTGCAGTTTTATGAAATGAAATGTGGTCAGGAGTCAGGAATTGAGAAAAGCTGGTATCCTGGATAAATTGCTAAATTGCAAAAAATTATGATAATTAAAGTGAGCTAATTTAAAAAGAATATGATTGAAAAGTTAATATAGACATTTTACATCCATAAGAATCTAAAATAGTTGTTGTCAGTGAATTCCAGATAGTACTACACTAAATTGGATCTGGCTTTTTGAAGGCTGGGTTCAGTTTTAATTTATTTGGCTTTCAAGACAGTTTTAGGCATACTAAGATATTGACTTTTGTAAAAATCTTTAAGTATTTTTGTTTGGTCAATAATGACTAAAAGTTTGAAAAGCTTTCACTTAAGTCATTTCTAGCGGGTTGGTCTGGATTAAATTTAATTAAAAGTCTCTATATTATTCTTATTAAAAAACACATGAATCAGATGTTTTGATGGAGTACATAGTAATAATCTGTTTAATTGGTGTAATGCTCTATTTTTGAAAGTGAATTATTGACACAAATTTGTCCCAAAAATCGATTTTCTAATCCATATGCAGATTACTTGAAATAGCTTGTCTGGAAATTTTCAAAAGGGCCAATTATTCAACAAAATACAATTGTGGCATTTAGTACATTGGTCTCTAAATGTCAAGCTCTTTTGTATAAAGCAAACTGGCCTTTGTTTTTGCCATTGCTACTTACAATTGTCTTGATTTGTGCTCATACCAAATGAGAACCAATTATCACTGAATATAATATAATTAATGGGATCTCTGCAGTTTGCAAGGAGTAATTAGCAGGAGTAATTAGCAGGAGAAACAATTTAGACCCTGATCTGCCATTGCATTTTGTGATGGCAGATCATTGTCTATTTTTGCATTTGGTCTTAACTTTGATATAAGAACATATGGTACCCAATTATCTACTAGCCATGGTAGTACCCAATTATATACTAGCCATGGTAGTACCCAATTATATACTAGCCATGGTAGTACCCAATTATATACTAGCCATGGTAGTACCCAATTATATACTAGCCATGGTAGTACCCAATTATATACTAACCATGGTAGTACCCAATTATATACTAGCCATGGTAGTACCCAATTATATACTAGCCATGGTAGTACCCAATTATATATTAGCCATGGTAGTACCCAATTATATACTAGCCATGGTAGTACCCAATTATATACTAGCCATGGTAGTACCCAATTATATACTAGCCATGGTAGTACCCAATTATATACTAGCCATGGTAGTACCCAATTATATACTAGCCATGGTAGTACCCAATTATATACTAGCCATTGTCTTAGATACATGTACATGATTTTATTAAGTTGGTCTTGACTTCTTAGAACTGTTAGAACGAGTGAATATTCTATGTTGCTGATTTGTCAAGAAATCAGTTCAAAATAGTGCACAATTTTTTTATAAGTACTTGTTACCATAAGTGATACTTAATATTCTTTTTATGTTCACTTGAAACAAAATGCAGCACCTGTTAGTTTTTAGTATGTCTGCTTTGAAAAGGAATGTGCCACTTTGAAAGGTTTTACAATTTAAAGTGATCAATGAAAATAAGTGCACCACTGTTTTCTTGAAAGTAAGAGATTATTTACAGAAAAAAAACATTCAAATTTGCAAATAAAGATCTTTGATAAATACTTTTCTAGTGCTTGTGGTATGCCTCTTATTTTTATTCTTTAACAAAGATGACAGCATTAATACAAAAAGCAAAAACAAACACGAATCTGAACTAAAATAAATTGTTCATACATTTTGGATTTAGATTGATCTTCAAGTTATATAAGTTTTTTTTTTGAAGTTCAAAGAAAGTTTAATTACCAGTCATTTCATTTTTTATAAAGATAAAATGGAAATAGTTTGTGTTTGCAAATGCTTTGTAGATAACGTACGTAAGACATATTTTATACAGAAGTTAAAATACAGTGATTTTTATTTTCGAAAACAGACAATTTTAATTTTGCAAGTTGTATTTTGGCAATTGTTAATCTAGATAGGTTATAATATTTTTAAATTTTGATGTGATTTTTTTTCTCAATTTCAAAAGAGTACTAAATCACTAAAAGTACTCTACTACTTAAAAGTACCTTTACACCATAACTTTCTGGCTTCATTATAATTTATTTGATTGATGAGGAAATCGTTTTAAAAATCTATTGACATTTGCAAACAGTGAGTGTTGTATAGTCAATGCTCAAAATTTCAGACTTTTTATATATGAATAAAATTGGTATGATTTTGAATATACTTATGATAATATGCTGTATTTTTAAAGAGGTCTATGAGACGTATCATCTTTAAGTACCTGTTTTATTGGTTTGTTTATCTTGTGCAGCGTTTGTAGATCAGGGTAAATTGTATTCTCTGTTCTGTTTATGATAATCATCTGACACATAATGCCAAGCCAAATGATGATCTACCCCATTCAGGGTTGAATGTACATTATACACAAATAAATTATACTCAGTGTATGTATGTATTGTAATAATTGTAGTATTCTGTTAATAATAATAATAATAAATTATACTCAGTGTATATATGTATTGTAATAATTGTAGTATTCTGTTCATTACCCAGCATATTACTAAATCTGAAATGTTCTTCAATTGTCCCTGTTCTGACACGTTTTGGAACATTTTGTTTTCAAGAAATAACAGCATCAGCATGTTGGATTAATTTTTGTTCATTGATTAATACAGCAGTGATGTCCCATGCACCAAATGTGTTCTGCTATGCTTTCTGCATTTATTAAAATTTTGCAGGGTCAACAGTACAATATTCTTGTATATGGGATGATGATGTGCAACATACCAAAACTGGGTCACTATGACCCACTATCCAGGATTAACTCAACATTGCTTCAAAAGTACTAACATTTAATGGAGAAGCAAGAGTATATAAAATTATCCACCCATGACTATAGTATCCACCCATGACTATAGTATCCACCCATGACTATAGTATCCACCCATGACTATAGTATCCACCCATGACTATAGTATCCACCCATGACTATAGTATCCACCCATGACTAGTATAGGATCCACCCATGACTATTGTATAATACATATGGAAGCTAAAAATGTACATCTTGCATTATTCATTTTTAACACACCCACCTTTATTTGCTTGGATTGAAACCTGCAGCCATGTAATGCATCAGTAGATTAGGGTCACTTTGATAAGGATTGAAAGTGAACAGTATAGACCCTGATCTATAGGCACATTAGGAATTACAACTCAGGATTTTCTGGTTTTTTTTGTTGTTGTTGGCTCTGTGTGTGTGTGTGTGTGTGTGTGTGTGTGTGTGTGTGTGTGTGTGTGTGTGTGTGTATTGTAGACTGTTTAATACAGTAATCTGCATAAGGTACTAATCCAAGTTGGTCCAAATTGGTTGAAAGAACTCATTCAATTCCTCTCATAAAAGCTGTGTCTTAGTGTATCTTTTATAAGCCGACAATAAATTTGATTGATTTAGACCTCCACTCCAAATCAAATGAAAAATAAAACCTAATTCATGGTTATTCATTCCAAATAGCTTTTCAGAATATGTAGATGGAAGCTAGTGTGTCCTGTTACACAATTGTGTCAACACTTCACTATTTGTGAGCTCTCTCAGAATGTAAGATAAGAATACAATAAATAAAGATCCATTTGTTCACCCACTCACAAAGACAGAATTGTACCTTAACTCTGACCGTGACCGTTGATTATGAGCCTATCCTCTGCTTCTACAGAATTATGGCAAGACTTATTAAGAAAGTCTTACAGGACCATCAATGCCAACAATGTCAAGAAATATATTACCAGTGATTGCTTTTTTTTCAGGTTTATAGAGTCTTGGGTGTGAAGTACAGCATTTATTTTAATATTTTGTACTTCTTTTATTAATTTCTTTCTTCGTATTAGGAGCAATATTATTCATATGTATTTAAAAAAAAGATTCTTAAGTTATAAAAAAAAGTGATTTTTTTTTTCTTCTCCTGAGAATGCCTATATTATGTATACATACATAGCACACAAAAACATGACAGTAATTGACCATCATAAAAATGGGACAGTAATTGACCATCATAAAAATGGGACAGTAATTGACCATCATAAAAATGGGACAGTAATTGACCATCATAAAAATGGGACAGTAATTGACCATCATAAAAATGGGACAGTAATTGACCATCATAAAAATGGGACAGTAATTGACCATCATAAAAATTGGACAGTAATTGACCATCATAAAAATTGGACAGTAATTGACCATCATAAAAATGGGACAGTAATTGATCATCACAAAAATAAGACAGTAATTCACAAATATTTTGTCACATATTCACATATTATTTAATTCCTAAACAATATGAGGGCATATGTGAATTAAGAAATAAGGTCAAAACAACTTGGTTTCAGATGTTAAAATGGAATTTAATCTTACCTACAAAAATATGAGGAGCCATAGGGGCTCAGTGGTCACTGTACAGCCTGTCAGTTGTCATGGTACATGTAATAAGGGCAATGTATTTTAGTACAAATGCATCATCAGCACTAATAACCTACATGTGTTGCTGTGTAAACCTAAAACCTGACAGGAATAGGCATTAATTACCCTCTAATGAGTTTGACCGATTCCATACAGTGAGACAAGCTGGTTGGAAATATGGATGTTCCTTTTGGTCATTTCATTATTCTCAATTACTGGTAATACGGAGATAGTATGAAGTAACAATACTCATTTGCATAAATAAATTAATAAACAGTTCTATTGAAAAAAATATGAGTGCTAGATTGTGGAGAGTTGTATTTTTTGCAAAAATGATTGGTTTTGTTTTGGTGTTTTACAACACAAGAACAAAAGTAATTTAGTGGTGAGCCAGATGAACTTAGCCCAAGTAGACATCACAGTAGATCACTCAAGGTGGTCCAGTGCTCAGAATCAAACCCACACCCTTTCAATTTTGAGCCTGTAACATTAACCACTCAGTCACAAAGGCTCATTTTATTGTTTTACAAGAATGAACAGATTCTGGTCTATCTTGTCATCAGTATCTGATACATCTTTTTGCTTGCCAAAACATAAGCATAGTCAAGCAGAAATTATCATTAAATAAAATATTGTGGCAGGGAGCTATTTATAATACTGTGTTTTAAAGTTATCTGGTTGATGTTTTAAAGTTATCTGGTTGATGTTTTAAAGTTATCTGGTTGATGTTTTAAAGTTATCTGGTTGATGTTTTAAAGTTATCTGGTTGATGTTTTAAAGTTATCTGGTTGATGTTTTAAAGTTATCTGGTTGATGTTTAAAGTTATCTGGTTGATGTTTTAAAGTTATCTGGTTGATGCATGTTTTAATTCTGGAAGGAGCTTGAGATCTTTAGTAGAATTGTTTTAAATTGGTTAAATTCTCAAAAGGTTAGGCTACAACTTGAATATACCTCCACCATCTGCAATCCACACATTTAAACAGCCAATGAATTGAACAAATTTACAGAAGAGTAGCTGGATTGGTCAGAAAGAACTACTCGCAAACAGCCAGTGTAACTGGTATCCAAAACAAATTGGATTGGTGATCCCTTCAAGACAGAGTAGCAGGTGTGCCATTGGTCATGTTCTGCAAAATTGTACATAAACTCTTTAATATATGAATTCCTATATCATCTTGTATATTCCTTTACTACCATATATAGTCCCTTTTTCACCATATATAAGATATCCATCCAGAATTACCAGACACAGTACTCTCCCCTTCCTAAACAGGGAACATAAATGTTATGTGTCATGAGACAAAAGATAAAATTAAGGTCAAGATGCTGTACAAAAAATCTCAAAAAGGGGGAAAAATCCTTAAAATATTTCAATATAAACTTTGTTCTTTTAAAAAATTCATGATCATTTTCATTCAGAATTTCATCATAGTACGCATTACACAAGCTCATATGGAATATCAGTATTGTATGCATCAGATATTCTCCTGTGAAATATCATTGCAGTATGCATCACATGTTCTCATACAGAATATCATTATGGTATGCATTACCTGTTCTCATACAGAATATCATTATGGTATGCATCACATGTTCTAATAATAATAATAATAATAATAATAATAATAATAATAAAGACTTTATTTAGAGAAGGTAACATAATTAGTTACAGACTTAATCTACCCTGAGGCCTTCAATCTGTTATGTACAATATATGCGGTACATACAACATGAGTTCTGGTACAGAATATCATTATGGTATGCATCATATGTTCTCATACAGAATATCATTATGGTATGCATCATATGTTCTCATACAGAATATCATTATGATATGCATCATATGTTCTCATACAGAATATCATTATGATATGCATCATATGTTTTCATACAGAATATCATTATGGTATGCATCACATGTTCTCGTACAGAATTTCATTATGGTATGCATCATATGTTCTCATACAGAATATTATTATGGTATGCATAATATGTTCTTATACAGAATATCATTATGGTATGCATCACATGTTCTCGTACAGAATTTCATTATGGTATGCATCATATGTTCTCATACAGAATATTATTATTATTATTATATTATGGTATGCATAATATGTTCTTATACAGAATATCATTATGGTATGCATTTGAAGGCAAACAGGTTACCTCCACTGGTTG
Organism: Unio pictorum; assembly: GCA_030141615.1. Taxonomy (NCBI): domain Eukaryota; kingdom Metazoa; phylum Mollusca; class Bivalvia; order Unionida; family Unionidae; genus Unio; species Unio pictorum. The sequence goes on along the minus strand of JARLTB010000187.1, from coordinate 1,100,487 downwards.
TTTTTAATGACATGCTGGAGAGTGTATTGGGCCTAATCAAAATTCCTAAATGTGCTGTGTGAGTGTGTCATAATAGAAAAATGGTGTTTAACATGATAAATGCATACATCTAATGATAATGTTATGCAAAACCATTTATGGTGACCTTGACTTTGTCATCACAATACAATACTGTCTTAATTGAAGTTTCCCAACCATTCTTAGGGAATGTACATCATCTGATTCTCAAAACAAGTGATAACTTGAAAGCAAAATAAAAAAAGAACTTGTCCAGTTCAGAATGTCATGATTACATTTTAATTTTTACTAGTATATTGTACTATGCATATCAAGTTGTAGGCTTTAGGATAAAATACATTTTGTCACAATGAAGTTATCAAAATTCTCAATACATAGTCAAACCTGTCAAAGAGTCACCTTTACATTAGCTGTCACCTAGTGAAAATAGCCATTTTAATTTCTTCCTCTTCAAATTACCCATATAAATGTCCTGTGTAATGGTCATCCCTTTTCTGTGGTCAGTGACTAGGTGTTTTCTCATCAGACAGGGTTTCTTCCTGTCTTAAACAATTACTAGAATGTCTTAAGTGGCCAATCGTCTATGCAAACTAACATTTTGCTTAATGCGGAAGGTATTGTTTCGATAAAACAATATTGTGTGAATCGATGTACAAACACTTATAGTGCTAGTAATTACTGTACTCCTGTCATACTTACAGTGGAACTCTAAGGTGTTGATATATTAAATGTGAAAATGAGGCAGTTATTATTAGGGTCAAGGGTCAAGACAATTTGTTTGTTGGATGAGGAGTAAAGTCCAAAAATGGAAGTTGCCTATAATGCATGTGTGATAATAACAATTCCATATATGTGAAGAGATATGGGTTACATCCCTTATCATTACTATTCATTCAGTATTTAAAATTTGTCTGTAAAGACAAGTGTAATTTCTGTTCATGGATAACAAGGTATAGTACAGTTTTTTTTAAAACAATTCCCTATTCATTACAGGCTTCTCACAAAACCAACTTTCTTTTTTGGGCAAATTGAACAACTGGCAAATCCAGATATTGTTTTTAAAGTGTTAACAGCTGTATACAAGCTGACCTTTCAAAGAGTCAGTACTTTGTTTTAGTCATATATGTATGTACACTGTTAACCAGTAAAATAATTAGCGTTTTGTTGTTGTAGGGTTTAACACCATTTTTCAGCACACAATAGGCTATACATGTTGACCAGTAACGGTGGATGAAAAACCTGGGAAAATCCCGGGAAGAAACTACTGACCCACAAGAAGTTACTGTCAAGCTTTCTCACATACCCACATTGGCTGAATCTGAGACTCAAACCCATGCAGATAGAGGTGAGATGGCAGCAACCCATAACGGAGAGTGCTTTAAACCACTCTGTCAATCTGGGCCCCTAACTAGTGTTTTGTCCTGGTGCATAGAACGAACAAAGATCAGTTGCTAAACTTTGAAGTTGTAATGAACTTGTCAAATCAAACAGGTTCCACTTTTCATCCAGCGAATTCAATTGTTGTGAACTGTATTTAAATTTGAAGTTTCTCTAATTTCATTTGGGATTCTGTTTAAAATCTGTTACCTTGAATATATGACTTCTCTTTCAAGAGTTCTTTATTCGGTTCTAGAATAGAAAGGTTGTTAGCTGAAAGCAGTAGGGAGTGTTGCCTTTTTTGCAAGTAACTAAATAGTTCCTTGAAGGAATTTATTGTTATTATTTAGTCTTTCTCAAAAATATTCATTCAGTTACTGTTAACATTTTAATATCCTTTAGTGTATTTGAGATGTATCCATGTGTACACACCAGCAAGATACTTATGCTCCTCTTCTGACAATCGTACTATACTCGTTATTCCCACTATGTAAACAGACATTTGGACAACTTTCTTTTGCATACCAGGGCCCAGCACATGGTATGAATTGCCCATTAAAATTAGACACAATGATCCCATTCAAGAATGATCTTAAAACTCACCTTTTTTGACTGCAAGAACAAATTTAAAGATCTTATAATGTTTCCTACCTGAAATATTTTCAGCATGTTTTTATGTTTTATAAATTCATGGTGGTTTATTGTATTTTTTTTTTATATTTTTTAGTCATATCAAATATACCGGTACATGTATTAGGCGCTAAACAAAATCATCATCATCATCATCATCATCATCATCATCATCATCATTATTATTATTATTATTATTATTATTATTATTATTATTATTATTATTATTATTATTATAAATGATGGTTTGTAGTGTTATGCATATTTAGTATTAGCATCATTATTAACAGAAGTAAACATATTTATCTTGGTATGAAGACATTGTGATTACCATTTTCTTTAGTATAATTTTAGTAACAGACCTTTAATTACAACTAAGATTTTTCTAGAAATGAACTTTTGGCCCTCATCTGGGTTATTCTTTTGAGTCAGAGTTTTTTAAAATATAATTTTGTTTACTGGAACAATTATTATATTTGCCATAACATCTAGAGAGAAATCATTGTTTTAGAATTTTGTATGTACCAGGTATTATTTCATATACATTTTTAGCGAAACCAATAAGCCTTTACAATACTATATAACATAGTATAGAACGTTTTTTTAAATTCTTTATTTTAAATCCTGGTTAGATTCCTTGATAAAGAATGAACAGCTAAATCATGCATACAAAATGATCTTTTTGAATTGAAGATTTTTTTTACATAGGTAAGAAATAAAAAATATTTTGGTCCAGTATTTTGTGCAAAAGAATATTTTTGGATAAAAGTGCTTTTAATAAGTCTCGTTCTAACTTACAAGTGATGCGATTGAAATTAAATGACAAGAAAGCATGAGCTTCAGAAAGAGAAAGAAGAAAAGCAGATGCAAGTAGAGAAAGAGGAACCACAGAGGCAAATGCAATTAGAGAAAGAGGACAGAGAGACAAATGCAGTTGAATAAGAAAAAGAAGACAGACAAATACAAGTACAGAAAGAAGAAAGTCAAATGCAGCTAGAGAGAGAGAGAGAGAGAGAGAGAGAGAGAGAGAGAGAGGGTGAATGCAGTTAGAGAAAGAGGAAAGAAAGAGAAATAGAGAGAGGATAGGTGAATGCAGTTAGAGAAAGAGGAGAGAGAGAAAGCAAAATGCAGATGCAGAGAGAAGGATGAAAAGAAAAGGGAATTTCAATTTAGATTACAGGAATTTGAGCTGGCAAGTGGAAAACACTCTCCAACTTTACAAGTTCAGGTTTTGATTTTATTGATGTTACTAAGAATATTAGGTTAGTCCTCTTTTAAAGAAAAAAGAAGTAAATATTTTCCCCATTTTGAAACATTACTGAAAATTTTGGAATGGCCAAGGGAGCATGGAACTATTATAAAGTGCGCATTTTGGCAAAGCTCATGACATCTACATTTCCCAGACAGTAAAGCAAAGTGCTTATTATGAGCTAGTTAAGGAATGTATCTTGACGGGTTATAAATTGATACCTGAGGCTTATTGACAAAAGTTTTGGAACTATAAAAAAAGAAACTGGACAAACCCATGTCAAATTTGCAAGAGAATAAGAGTGATTATTTGATAGGTGGTGCTTAGCCAATAAATTTGGCCAAGATTATAAAAATTTCAACTTCTTGATGGGCACAAAGTTGATCTGAAAGTCACTCTTATTGAAAAATAAATCCCTGATTTATACCCAGGTTGTGCAGTTACTAGAGCTATGGCAAAGAAAGCTCTTGAGAATGATGTTGCTCAGGAATTATTCCTATAGCTGACACATTTATTGGTTTTAATCAGATCACTTTTTCTTCTGGTTTGGATCAAACAAAAGGTATTGATCACAGTGATCCTACTTTATAACTCATTATCTTTATTATAATCATGGTGACAAATGACAATCACTTGTCACTGAACAGGAATAATATCCTGAGATCACCTGTTTGTTTCAGAGGGCTATTATTGAAACTTAGGGCACATAAGTACTTGTTTGTTATTTTGTCAAAAATGGGGTCCTTTTGAGAAAATAGAGACCATCTGAGGTACCCACTGGTGTCAAATGGTCAGTGAGCTATCAAACTGTTGTCTCTAAATATAAACATGAAAAAGTGTTGTTTGTAAATACATGTACTGTAGATCTTGTCCTGTATTTTGAGGAACCATTTAGCAGAATAATGGTAGACTGTATTTATCCCTTATCTAAGACCAAATCAGGCCATCAGTATTTGTTGACCATAATATGTGTGTCTACAAGATTCCCAGAGGCAATTCCTTTGAGGAATATTAAAACTAAAACATATGTAATGTATTAGCATTGGTAACAAATTTCACACTATTTGGCCTTCTCAGATCTGTCCAGACTGATCGGGGGTCAAATTTCATGTCTGGAATTTTTCAGCAAGTTATGCATGTCTTAGGTATTCAGCAATTTAGGTCCTCTGTCTATCACCCAGAAAACCATGGGGCTTTAGAAAGATTTCATCAAACTATGAAAAATACGATTCTGTCATATTATTTGATACTTGAAATATTGGAATGAAGGTGTTCATTTACGGTTGTTTGCTATTCTAGAATCAGCTAAAAAATCTTTTGGATCTAGTCCCTTTGAACTAGTTTTTGAACATACTGTCCATGTAGCGTTGAAAATTGTTAAAAGAGAAACTTCTTTCAAATGAAGTTACAGAAAATAATTGACTATGTTTCTAATTTTAAATATAAGTTGTCAAAGGTTTGTGAAGTTGCAAGGAATAATCTACACTCTACTCAGTCTAAAATGAAATTAAGGTTTGATAAAATGCAAAGGAAAGGAGTTTTCAGCCTGGTTTTAGTTCTATATCATTAATACTCCTAGGAAAGAATAATAATGACAAATTTGCCTTATAAATATGTTAAAGAAGTATATAGCCAGGTTCATCATGCAGTCAATTTAGCTGTACCTGTCCAAATAACAAAGATTTAAGTGATGGAATGCAATCAGACTGTAGTGACTTTGGAGTAATCAATCTTCAGAATTCAGAAATGATGATTAATCTTGACCAGAATCTTTCACATCTGCAGCAACAAGAAAAGTATGTACTAAAACAGCTATTACTTGAATATGAGCACTTATTTTCATTTGTTCCTACATGAATAAATAAAATCTACCATGATGCTGAAATTCTAGATTCATGGGTAACTATTTATATATATATATATACACACACAGTAATCACAGTATATAAACACACAGTAATCACAGTATATATACACACAGTAATCACAGTATATATACACACAGTAATCACAGTATATATACACACAGTAATTACAGTATATATACACACAGTAATCACAGTATATATACACACAGTAATCACTGATAAATTGATATAGTTTATTTATAATGACTGCAGAAAAGTTCCTAAAATGATTGAGAAAGTTTGAGCCTAGAATAACCAAATATTTCCATCTATGATCTGTCATCAAAACTAAGATATAAGCTTAAAAATTAATACTAACTTACTGATGGATTCCAAAGTGCTTACAGGGAAAATAAAAATAGATAAACATTAAACATATTAAACATGATTAGAATATTTTTAATGATCATACTATGTACATACTGTTTTATAACTTTGATTATAGTTGAGTGTTTCATGTTATGATGAATACATGAACAACACAAAGAACGAAAAATTATAGAGAGTAAAAATTATCTTTAATTATCAGCATGAAAATTTATATAACATTGTAGAATAGGACAGTCACTAGTCCTTGGGATATATTTTGGTGATTATCTATAGCTGTCTACAGCTCAGGAGCCTGACATCAGATAATGTCTACATTTTTTTCTTTCTGGATCATACCCTTGTCTTTGTTATATGGAGGGTTTAATCTGGAAGAAATAGACACAAATTAATGAGGTCTGCATTATTGGTAAGGTGGTTTTGTTATACATTATATGCTAATTGATGATGAAATGTGATCCATTGACATACCTGCCTTATATACATACATATAAAACAGACCATTATGACCAGTCACGTTATACTAATGAATGCCATATATGTGGAATGATATGAATGATTTCAGATTATAATTTCATGTGATACAAAATTGAATAAATTCTGCATATGTACACCATAAACTTGTCAAAATGTAATCATTGTGTGTATCCATTTTTGTACAGCAGTAAATACATTTTCAGAAATTTGTTCTTTGCTAAATTTGTATTCTCAGCCATAGTTTAACATTTGAAACTCATGAATTAGTTAACACTTACATACATGCATGCAGGCATGCATTATATAACATGGTCATTGTTACTAAGCTCTTGATGTAAATTTGATATGGCTGTCATTGGGCATACTCATCCAATATGGTGTAAATTGACCTTTTTTCCATTGTTTACATTTACAGGTTTATATGAACCTAGTCTGATAGGCTATGACCCTCTCCCAGGCAAAATAGAGACAAGAAATACTAGACAAGAAAAATTAATATAATTGTATAGTCTGCTTGTAATGTCGAAAATACATTTAGTTGCAAGTCATCATAAATTGCAAAATGTTTTATTCATATCAAATGAAAACCTCGTGTTAGTACTGGGCTCTTGGCATCAACATGCCTTTTTGGATTACTTATATCAGCAAGTAGCAAAAGTACAAATTATCAGGAATTTTTTTTTATAAAAAAATGTGCCATATTTGTATATATTTAACAGCCATGTACTCAACTGCAGGGTTGTAAAATGCACCTGTCAATCTGGGTGTTTGCTTATGATTTCAAATCCACAGAATAGCAAGTAAATTATAGCTCATCAATGCTCTACCCTGTTAGGTTTACTTTACACCAGATATTGTAGTCAAAATGTATGTCAACTTCCTGATGAAAGCTATTTTTTTTTACATGATCATTAAAGTTTGCCATACCTCTTTTTATTTACCATGATGCACCAGCAGATCTGAGTCATTGGTTTGTTTGGAATAATGAGTAAAACATGCAAAATAGACCATGTCTTCCAGTGCATTATATAATGGCATATCAGTGTCTATGTTGTTTGCTGTTGGACTTGACTTATAAGCGGGTATATACAATATATGTTGTTCTTAAAGATTTTAAAGTGGACTTGGATTGATTTTAGAATCAATTAATTGTATTATCATGAAGCCAAATTTTATATTTTACATAAACAGAAGGCTTTAAGTTAGGTTACTGTATATACTCATTCATGAGAGCCTCAAGGTAGATTAGTTCTTCAGCTAATTGTGTTACTCTCTTTAAATAAAGTTATTATTATTATTATTATTATTATTATTATTATTATTATTATTATTATTATTACTAATAGTGCTTTTATTATTATTATTATTACTACTACTATTTTTATTATTATTATAATTACTATTATTTTTTATATTAATATTTTGCTACTGTTATTATTATTATTATTATTATTATTATTATTATTATTATTATTATTATTATTATTATTATAAATAGAGTCAAATTGCAAGGAACAAATCTTTAGATCTGCCAAAGCATAAGGCACCTACAGATCAGGGTCTCTATGTTGTCAGTTCTACTGATTACTCTTAACAAACTGCACATACCTAAATCAGCCAGTGCATTATATGATAGCAGATCTGGGTCTGTGCAGATTACAATTGGACTTGTTTTAAAGTCAAGACATACGGTAGTTTCTAAAATCAATCGAGTTGCTTCTCTAAATAAAAGATGCTGTTAAGAAAGAAAAAAAAAACATTTACAGTGTAATGTATTTCATGTTTGAATATATTTTCCTTGATGAGTTATATTTCTAAATTGCAAGTTAACTATTGAAACGAGGGGCCCTGAGTGGCTGAGGGGTCTAAAGCACTATTTGTTACTGATCACTGCCGTCTCACCTCTATCTGTGGGTTCGAGTCTCAGATTCGGCCAATGTAGATATGTGAGAAAGCTTACCAGTAGCTTCTTGTGGGTCGGTGGATCTTTCCAGGGGTTTTC
>JARLTB010000187.1:262500-367500 GCA_030141615.1 Unio pictorum | reverse complement strand
TACTAATGGTCTTGCTGGCTAATTGCTAAAGGGATCACAGAGGTTAATGTTAAATGCCCATGTCTGTTAAAGAATATGAACTAATAGCATGTAATTTTTATGTGGTACAAGTCTTACCAACATGAAAATGAGAACTGATACTATTTAGTAACAATGAATGTACACAGCTATAATATGTAGGTCTTTTTTAATGTATTTCTTACATTTTTTTAAATTCTTAATTATCATTTAGCAATATCATTAAAAAGCACCATAATAACAAATCAAGTACTTGTAATTGAGTAAAAGTACTGCAGCTCATAAGAAATACCCAGCATAACTCCTTTTCACCTGGAAAAATGCACTTTAGGTGTATAGCAAAACGCTGACATTTTAATTAGTCCTATCTGTCACAAGACTTCTGTTTTAAAAGACCCTATAAGTTTACCTACAAGATTACAAATCTAAACAGCTCCAATGTATCGTAAATCTTGGTTTAAAAAATGCAACAATAATTTCAATGTTACATAAAAGTGCCTTCTTTGCTTAAAACATATCTAATACATTGACAGAAAGGGCATTGGTTCACTGGCAATGCATATCTAATACATTGACAGAAAGGGCATTGGTTCACTGGCAATGCATATCTAATACATTGACAGAAAGGGCATTGGTTCACTGGCAATGCATATCTAATACATTGACAGAAAGGGCATTGGTTCACTGGCAATACATATCTAAAACATTGACAGAAGGGCATTAGTTCACTGGCAATACATTCTATAAGATGTGCTTTCAGTATGACAAAGGCACAAGTTTGAGGTCTTGACTTTTGGCAAATTCAAAAAATTCCAAACATTTGACTACCTAATTGTACCATGGGCTGTACAACAAAAACTATATTTTTTTCTAATGAACTGTAAATAATCATTAAAAAAAAAAAATATATATATATATATAGTGTGCACCTTTTTGTTTTGTAGATAACTCATCTTTTTGCGTATACTTTACTACAGGCTGGATACTGGCTTTTTTTTTAATTAATTTTTAAAGATCTGTTAAAATGACTTTTCTTTTTCTAAATATTTATGGGATTCTTATTTTACAAGTTTTTACAGTTCATGAAATTTGCAAAGCAGCTCTTTATTATTAGTTATTGTTTCATTTTTCAAATCAAATCGATATCTGTATGGTCTGTTTCTTGGTTTTTTTAAAATCTATACAATCCAAAAAGAAGGAAGTTTGAAGGACAGATCTTAAAGTTTATAATTTATTAGAGATCAATTAAACCACTTTGATACTGTATGGTCTATTTGCAGAAAAGAAGCAAACAGACAGACAAATCTTTTAAAGTTTCAAATCTTATACGAGTTCAATCATTAAGAAGTAAAGCAAAAATGTAATCATGCCAGTATTCGGATATAGTGAGATTCAAGCATCACCTTCTGCGTTGTTAGTGGCAGTGTTCACATTAAGATCAGGTGTGTAGGTTTTACAAATGACAAACGTGTAGGTTTTACGAAGGACAAACGTGCGTGCAGGCCAAACACTTTCACCTAACTTTAAGTTTCTTTTGTTCTTTATTATCTACCAAGGAAAATGGGGTGATAATTTGCAAGTTTCTCAATTCATGAAAATAACCCCGTGAAAATAGTATTTTAAAACCCTAGTTAAGTTTTACATCAGTTGCATAACCAATATTATGGCTTAAGATTAATTTCAAAATTTAAAGCTTGAAGAAGAAAAAGCTTCATAATCTCCCAATGATTAGCAAATGGACTATATCCCATGTTGTAGGTAATTTGTATATACTGTACAAACGAATGCTAAAGGTGCATGCAAAAGAAAAAAAAATTGTATACCAGTATATAGCTTTCTTTTTGATTTGTGGCTATTTTAGCTGTCATACCTTATATCAATGGTGTATTTTACTTTTAAAACAATTAAATTATACAATTATATTTCTAGCACTATACTGAATTGTGATATGATTTCTATTTTCATTTGAATTCCAACAAAATATTTTAAAACAATTTATACAAAAATACACTTCAAATGTTGAAAGTTTAAGCTATCTTTATACCTTTTCAGATTTCTGTGTGTTTATTTTTAGATGGCATGTACATTGTATTAATTGTACTAAAATTATATATTTCTTAATAATCTATCATGAAAATATACTCTTCTTGCCTTGCCTGGTCTTGTTCCGCCTCATTTTTATGCCCCGCTGCAGACCTTCTTTACTTTACACCATATAATGCAATTATTTCAAGATTTTAACCATTTTCATCATTTCTACCAGTAAAGTGGACACTGTCTGAATCCATAACATATTCAACTTGCTTGTATCAATGTCTTGAAAATGCAATAATAACAGTATTTGGAGCTACACAGTAAGTGTTGATTTCACAAAAGTATGTGTTCTACATTGTTGATAGTGACTTGAAAAAAAAAATAATCTGACCTGCAATATTATAAAATAAATGTCCTTCAAATCTGTAACATTTAAAAAATGTACAATCCAATTTTAAAAAATCTCAGATTAGTCATATCAGGATAGAAACATGTAAATATATTACTAGTTCACTGTTGATTAATAATATTACTTAAGAATATTTAGATATTTCTGAGCATTTTTCATGCATTTAACAGGTAAAAACCAACCTTTCATAACAGGCATCCAACAGTTCTGAGATTTATACTCTTGCTCTTATCTATGGCTACAATTCCTTGAAGAATCAGATTTTTAGACCTTTCCATAAAATAAAATAAAACCATGTGCTGTGTCTGTTTTGTTTTCTAGCTACTGCCCTACACAAAAAGGCATGTTTTCTCCTGACTTGGCAGAAAAAAAATAGTTTGATATGGTGTTATTGTTGTTGTAGAGTTTAACACCATTTTTCAGCACAAGTATCAATGTGTTTCATTACAGCAAAAGTATTGTTGCATTAATATGCTGATGAATCGTTTCATCCCTACTATACATATAGAAAGAATAGCAATAAGAAGATTTTTATCGTAACGATCATGACAGCCATACCATTTTCATCGGCTCTTCTGATGAGACCCCCATGTAGCAATGACTTCATGTTTAGCAAGAGTAAAGATAAGAACGGTGAGGACATATGGGATGCTGAAGCAGCACCATTTTCATCTGACACCAATTAAACCGTTGTGTAAATATGAGTCATTGTAGTCCTCCAAAAAGTTTACAAGGAGTGCTAAACTGGTGCCAACAGAAAAACAGCCATCCTATGACTATTACAAATTAAAACTTAAGATTATTCTATGCAACTCTATAATCAAGAAAACAATCACCGTATTTTACGGCCTATAAGTCGAGACTTTTTTACTTGAAAATTCGGTCTTCGTCTTATACTCCGAATCAACTTATATATGGATTTTGTCATTGAAATTGCATCGACTTATATATGGATTTCAGTATCCGGTATGCTATTGATATTGATCTATAATCGGCATAATCGAAAACAGGTCACATACAAGTACAAATTCATGTTAAATTACTATGTCAATAAATTGTCATAAAATAATATGACTGCATTTATATTTGTAAGTTTTGTCATTATTTATTTTGCATTCTGCGTGTTTTTTCTTATTTCTCAAACATAAAATAAAAGAAAACAATTACCGGTAAAAACTTCACCGGGCCGCATAGCACACTTACGGTCTATACTCTATAGTGTACTGTACTAATTCAAAGCATATTGTTTGTTCCTAAAAAAAAAAAAAGATATGAAATAACTGATCCATTAATATTTGATTTTCCAGTATAATGTTGGACACACGTGAGCAATTACCGGCATAACTTTTTTATTGATCCAATTGATCCTACAAAGGGATGTAATCCATAGTAACTCGAGCGTTCTATGATTATTTATAAAATAATATAGATCATGCATTCTACTGAATCCCCCAAATCATATGTTTCTAATTGTATTTGACAAAGTTTCTCAAATAAATTACCGTAGGTTTAAACTACACTAAAATCAGATATATAGATGGACTACCAGTACTAATAGATCATCAGTGATCCATGATTTTTAGTTTCGCAATTCAGTTTAAAGCAAATTGTAATGTCAACACTTCACCTATATTCATTCTTAACCAGCTGACGTTTCGGTGTCTCTCTTTGATTATACCGGTTGTTGATAAATTTGTATTTGGTTTCCAACAACAATCAAAGCCAGTTGCCGCAATTGTTTCGACCTTGATATTGGCTTTAGCTACCGATACTAGTTACCATATTGCCGGTACCCCATTGTTCTTTATCATTAATCCGCATCAATTACGCTACTCGTGTTTAATATCAATGGGATTAAGTACAACAATAAATGATGCCCACTTCCTTCTCTAGATTTAAATACATGTAATGAATTTAGCCATGGGCATTGTTTTCATTGCTTTAGTACAGGTTAAAATACAACCAGTTCTGCCTGCTGTATTTATTAGAGTACATCAAAAGAACATGACGCAATAGCTGGGCTAGCTGGGCGGCAAGTTCAAAGGACTTTTACTAGCAGCTTGGGTGGGAAAAAGTGCTGAAATTTACAATGACTGAATTCAGAGACAAAGATCCTGAGACGTACATGTAGTTATTATAAGAATACACTTTAACTTTCATTATTTAATATACGAACAAGTACTATTTCATCATTCGTTACGTACACCCGTTACGTAATTTTTTTTATTTTCTTTTCATTGAATTCAGTCAAATAATGATCTGTGACAAAATTATTTAATATGTTACATCCGTGTGTGGATATTTTCGATGGAAATATTTGTATTATGGATTCAATGTATGTTACAAGATTCGCTGGTGAGTACACGGCGTTGATACTCTTTTCATGCAATAGATTATACATGTATATATAAATTAGACACGTGTATGTACCAATGCATGGTTCTCTGAATAAAGTACCGTAGTTGTATTTGACAAAGTTTCTCAAATAAATTACCGTAGGTTTAAACTTTCAACTGGAAGGAATGATCATAGCTCTTGTTGCAATGGATATTGCCGGTAATATGGAATATCATACGACGATACCATCAATATTCATGCAACCGGAAGTTACTACCGGTAGTATAAAATACAAAGCCAAGTTATTGACCTGGCCTCGTCTTATACTCCGAATCGACTTATATATGGACGAAGGATGGAAAATTTACTAAATTGGTCAATTCGACTTATACTCCGCATCGACCTATAGGCTGGAAAATACGGTACATGGAAAAGTTTTCCATAATCCAATTTCCATCAGCTCAATGTGGACTGATGTTAAACAAATATCAAGCAAGAATATGTAAGCCTGGCCCCAAGCAAACTACTCCCTAAAGTTGGCCTCATTTAGATCTGTCATTTTTTTAAACGTAATTTTGACAAAAGTTAAAGTTAACAATAATGACAGTGTTTAAGATGCAGATTAAGCCCTAACATTTTTTCTTTTATTAAATAAACACAAGAGGATGTGTGTGTGCTAAGATGTTGCATAAATCAACATGCAGTGGCATTAAAACAGAAGTGAAAGCATGTCCTGCAGAACAGTTTGGACCCCAAGATTATAAAAGAATTTTCAAGCTCAACTTCAAAATTCAGACATTTTAAAGTTAAAATGGTGCCCCAATTTCCACCCGATTACAAATAATTCTGGGTGTCTACCAAATTATGACATCTGGCTGGTGGGCGATCATTTTTATACATCGTAACAGAGTTGAGAGAGTTACTGTACCATCAACATCTCTTTCTAACCTATGAGCAAGTCATCCACAAAGTTTAGTCAAGAAACTTTAACATAAAAGCAAAACCCCTTTTTTTTAGTGACAATGACCATCGACCCACTTTTTCTTCTTTCAGTTCTTTTGACCTTTCACCTTTTAACCCCAAGTCATCATGTTTCTTACTTTTAAGTGTATGCCATCTACAAACTGAAAGTGCTTGGTTAAGAAATTAAATTTTGGTTTATAAACCATTTTTTAATTTTGCAGCTAATGTACCTTAACTTTTGACATTTTGCCTGCAAAACAAAATAAGCTTTCTTATTTCAAGCACAAGCCATACACAAAGTTTAGCCCTGGTCTATATTGTAAAAGTACAATTAACATGCTGAACCATTATTTATTCTTTCAGTCAGAGTGACCTTGATGTTTGACCTTTTTACTCCAAAGTGCAAGCAATCGCAAGTTTGATCTAGACCTGTGATATTAAACTAAAGTTGTGCAGAAACATTTTTGTTATTCTTTGAACCCAAAAATCAATAGGTATCTTTCTTATCACATGACATCCTTAAAGTTTGCTAAAGGCGTAAACCTAAAGTTATTATCTTTATATAAAAAAGTGACAGTCAGACAGACAGACAAATGTATCAACAATATGTGCTTCGACTTTTGGCAGGCATATTATGAGAATTAGTCCTCCCATTATGGCCAACAATTAGATTCCAGATAACTAGATTGCCACTGTCAACCCCATACTTTTGATATGTGGTCATATCCATCTTTTCTAGGAAGAAGCCTAATTTAGTGGGACATCACATTATGTAGGGTGGGAGGAGGGAACAGATGAGCATTACCTCATTCAAGTTAGTTTTCCCAACATTACATTTTAATATCGGTAATAACATACCTAGCTATTGCATGGCTGAATTTGTTGGTTTAGTGGGAAGTTGATGAACCTACAAATGGCGAAGGAAAAAAAAAAAAACAACATAAGAAATACTCATCCTCACAGAAGATATAATAGAATTTGTCTGGGCCACATTCGGAGTGGTGACAATTGGGCCCATTAAGCATTCACTTTGGTGACCTAACAAATAAAGGCAAAGAGGGAAGAGAAGCTCACTCCATCTCACAAACAATAAGGCAAGCATTTGTTGGTAAAATAAAGAGGGGGTTATTATGAGACAAAACACCTGAAATATTCCATTTTGACATTAGACAGCAATACACTGGTCATTGCAGCTCAAACACCTAATCAGGTCTGATATATGTGGAAATCCGTCTCAATTGCAGGACCTTAAAAAAGTTTTAAAAGTATTGGAAAAGGCTGTGCGATAGCCCATAACACATTAAGCCCTGAAGGCTTTTGCTATTTTCACATGAAATGCAAGTAGGAAACACATTTTGGGTGGTTTTCCATTAGCCTAATGCCTGGTTCTGTTAAAAAACATTGTTTTACATTGGTTATTTTGCTCATGCATGAGCAAAATGGAAAGAGTTCCGTTTTTTTTTTTGCTTAACGGACCCATTGTTTTTGTATGAAGACCATTCTTTGTTCCAAATGCCCAGGCTATCCTACATTTTGCACAGGTTCACCTGTCTGTGTGCAATTCAGACCGGTCTGCCTTAGATCTGAGGCCATAAAGTCTCGAATCTGGACACAAATTCAGATTTCAAAAATAGTTAAATTTTGGGTGGAAAAAAAAAAACGTCTCAAAAAATTGTTTTCCCCTCTATTTTGTAGTGCAATTACAACGTCCAGATTATCTGGTATCATTGTAGAGCTAAATCTGTCTACCTTTCTATAATATCCACACTTTGTTGTACCCTTGATGCTACAGAACTTGGCAGTAGGCTACTACCTCCTGCCTGTTAACATGTGCCAGTGGGTAATGTGATAATAGTGGAAAAAGAGCATTGTTTCTCTTGAAACAGAAGATCATCAGTCATTGATCTCACAGAGGAAAGACTATGACTGACTTTTTCTACTACACCAATCACAAAAAATTCTCTATTTGACACCATACACATTAGATGTAGATTGTATCCTGGACTGAATGATGCACTTGGTGACCTTGATTAAAAACATGTCTTGGCTAAGAGATCATTTGAGACGAGTCAAGCATGAAAGTGGAGGATCTGTGACCTGCTGTGAAAGACAGAGCCCATGTGCTGTAACAGATGATTCTCCGCTGATGAGATAAGGTCCTGGAATGGTCCACCAGCAGTTCAAGAAGAATTCGAACCACATGTGCTTTCAGACGCATGGGGCAACCAATATAAGCTGAGCAGTCATGAGCATAACTCTAGGATCATTATGAAAGGTGGGAAACCACAAGACAATATACGATCCCGCTTCAGGCTCAAAGTGTTCACTACCCAGGCCCTCTGAATGGTGACTGCAGAAACATAAATGGGAGCTTGTTGTTTAGCTCAGAAGCAAACAAAGCCAAAAGATGAGTCTCCAAAAGTCAGAACAAGTAGTCTGCTACAGATTGGAGAAGTAACCATTCCATGAGAACTATCTTTCCTTTCCTTGACAGATTTATCTCCCAAAATCAACTTTCCTGTCAGGAATGTGGCAAACCATGAAGGTAATTCCTTCAAACATAGCCCATCAAAGGTTCCAAATCCCCATGTAGATATATGTGAGCCTTCTTTTCTGCCAAGGCGTGCCACAACGACTCTGTTGTTGCCTGAGACCATCATGCAGCAACCTCTTAATTGGTGGATGCACTCATGAAGAACAAAGAACACTGCCTTAATTTCCAAATTGTTTATGTGGAGGGTATATTCTTCATTGGACCAAGAACCTTGTTGTAGGGTTTAACATCATTTTTTACCACACCATAGGTTATACATGGCGGCCAGTATTAATGGTGGAGGAAGAACACAGGAAAAACCGCAGATAGAACCACCAACCCACAAAATAGTTACTGGCAAGCTTACCCACATGGGCCAAATCTGAGACTAGAACCCATGCAGACAGAGGTGAGATGATAGTGATCTGTAATGGAGAGCGCTTTAGACCACTCAGCCACTGCAGCTAAAAGTAACACATGAAATGCATAGACTAAGTTTATGCTAATTATTATAATTCGCCTGAGACCTCGTGCTAACTTATACATTTTATTCATGAAAAGGAAGCAATGCTAAGTCCAGAATCGGAGAAAGTATAATATAACGATGTCAAGAAGGCTTTAATGAAAGCTAGGAACTATTAAAATCAGCAAAATAACATTTAGTATGACTTCTAATATAATAGGTAACAATAAAGGAAGCTATCCAAAACTAAACTGGACAGTTCAACCTGTGTTTGATAACATGCAATATGAAGGAAAAGAGGTGTGTGACCTGCTTTACCAAATATAAAAATAGCTAAATTCACAACAAAGGAATGAGAATTGAATGATTCATAATGAATAATAATATGAAACATGGTGAATATGTACAATGCAATGGTGCAAGAAAAGGAATATTTCACAAAATACCCCAACTACCAATGCTAATTATGAAAATTTAAAAAGGAAATAGATACGCAACTAAATTGCTCTAGTCGGCAACACCCTTATTTGGAATAAAAAAAAGGCTAAAAGGCAAAGCATACACAATGAACAGATTTACAAGTACAATAACTTGACTAGAGTATAACCAAATGTCTACTAAGAATATACCACTAATAGACTTAGAAAAATTTACTCATTCATCTTCAGAGCAAGGACAACCTTCTTGGATCAACAGAGCAGACAGTCTTGTTTAACACCATTTTTCAGCACACAATAGACTTATACACTGCAACCAGTATTTTTGGTGGAGGAAGAACCCGGGAAAACCCTGGAAAGAACCACCGACCCACGAGAAGTTACTGGCACGCTTTCTCACATAACTGCATTAGCCGAAGCTTAGACTCTAACCCACGCAGACAGGTGAGATGGCAGTGATCCGTAACGGAAAGCGCTTTAGATCACTTAGCCACTCGGGGCCCCTGCAGACAGTGTAGCCAGGCACCAAGAAAAGAATGAAAGGAGTATGAGTGACCATTAAAAGTTCAGGGTTTCCCCAAGACTGAGCCAGTTTTCTAATATCTTTTGATTATCCACAATGGTAGAATGAATTCTTCTCATACAGTCAGGCTATTTTCAAACCGGAAAAGTGCTAGCGATGTAAGCAGCAAACAGGTGGTATTACTGATATTAAAATGCATTTTTCCAGAACAGATGTACACAAAAGTTAGAACTTAATATAAAGTCATATAATATACTGCACTTCACTTTAATCAAAGGTAATACACTTAATGTGGCCAAACTTAGATGAAAGATAACTAATCTGTGACCTGCACATCAAATTATGCCCTGAAAATTATCTACTTACACAATACATCAATATATTACTGCTTTTCATTCAGCAAAAAATTGAGCCTCGCATGAACAAGACTTTTGGCAATAAATTTTAATGATACATGTTATATAAATTATTGATATAAATAACCATCAAATTTGAACTAAACTTTTGCAGGACTTGCTCACATCCATTTCTTAAATCAAAAATATCGGATCCACAGTTGGTATAAAAGAAAGACATTATGGTTGTTTTTATTACTTTATGCCATATTGTTAATTTCTGCTACTGTTCTTAAAACAAGATTTCATTTTTAAAAAGCCATAACTTTGACTAATATCCAACATAACAGTTATTTAATTTTTCACAAAACTCGAGCAAAAAATGAAATTTTTACAACCAGCCTTGGGAGATGCAAAATCCCTTTAAAAAAAGCTAGCATCATGTATAAATAGTGTGGTGTCCTGTGTTTTATAAGAATACAAAAGGAAGAATCAATAGAAGCTGGGAAAGTCTAGTATCCTTAATGATGATTATTTTAAAAAGAAATTCCTCTTTGCAAGAAACACAGGTCTTACATTCAAGTTACTATCATTATTCAATGTTTGACATTTCTTATTTCATCTAGGACTCCATAAGCCTTAATGATGAAGATGAAACTCTGACACAATGTGGATGACGTAAAACTTGATTTGTGCTCTGTGATCTCTGCTTAAGGCATTTTGTGGACTCCGCATGTAGTGGTATATGGTTCCTGCATGACATGTTATGTAGCATCTGCATTATGTGCTATGTGGTCTCCGCATGAAGACTAGAGTAAAATATTATCCATACAACCTGCAAAGAAAAGAAAACAGTAGGCAAAAGGTATAATGAATGGCACATAATATTATAGACCATATAGGTTTCTTCAATACTTTATATGTAAGCTCTCCACACTCAGAGGTTAAGGCACATGGTCAAGAGCTAAATCTTACTGTACAAAAACCACAATTTTCTTCGCTCAATCAGTGACCCTGACTTTTGACCCAAAAAGCAAATGGCTTTTTCCTTACCCCATGCACAAGCCATCCACAAAATTTGGCCCAGGCATGTGATGCAAAACTCATATTACAATACAGAAACCATTTTTTTCTTCCTTATCCCAAATGCAAGTCAACCTCCAAGTTTGGTAGCTTTACATGGTCAAAAATGGACTCATTTAAATTTGTACGGATGAATGAACAAACTTCGCAAATAAAGTACTCCACCATATGGCAGGTGTATAAAACAATTTTAATGTTTTTTTCCCTATGCATCTGATGGCAAACTCCACAGAACCTCATCTGCCAATGAACTGTAAATTGCAATTGTTTTAAAGCTATAACTTATGCAATTTGGCTAAATTGTTGTACTAACACTACAGGCTATTTCTGCATTGCTATATATTTTCCTGCAGATTGTGTAAATATAAAATAATATTTTTAAAAAAACATGAGCCAAATCTGATACCAAAATCAATCTCCATCTAAGTATCTTCCTTTCCTTGGACTTAATGTATTTATATGTATGTCAAGATACTCAAAAATTTGTCAATTTAGGCATCGTGCTCATAATTTTATGTGTGGCCCCAAGAAGCAGGATAAAATATAGATATTTTACAGCGAAAGGTGAGAGTGACAACCGATTGCAAACTCTAATGCACAGAGAGAGAGAGAGAGAAAGAGAGAAGGTAGAGTATTACATATTAAGATCACATTAGCATATGAAATTATTTCCAATTTACTCCTTCTCTATATGAACCTAAATTTATTTTACTAATGTTTAAAACTGCTTTTTTGTGAGTGGTCTACTTTTCTTCACTTCTTTCAGTTACAAGAATTATTTTCTCCAGCCTTAAAATTTGTTTCTTTTCAGTTCGAGGTTCAACCATTGTTATTAAGATTCTAAGTAATAACATTATTAGTGTTCAGTTGTAATACTGAATGTTATGTTGGTTATGACTTTGGGAAATATGAAAAATCACTATATCTGCATTGTATATCTAACAATTAATGAAATAAAAAGAAACAGTTATTTCATCCCGAAACAGAACCATTTGATACAGAACTCAGAAAAAAAAAGTAAACAACTTCATTCAAAGATAAATGGAGATTAACTAATTAATCAAAGTATGTAACCTGGTTGCACCAGCTTGAATAGATGACAGTTTTGATTGTGATGTAATTACATACCACACAAAGGACAAAAACAACAAATGTCACAAGATTTGAACACTATCAATTGAATCCCACAAACATTTCTCTCTTGCTGGTTTAATAGACAATGACCTTAATGACACCCTGACCCCGGCAACACAGATTAAACTCTATAGACAATATATACGACCACAAGGTCAATTTTGGCAATTTGTGACATGTACATTAGTCTAGTTTACAGAATGTAGCATCTATCACCAGTAGCTACAATCTATTTTATTATTATTATTCTTTTTTTGAATCATAATCGTTACTAATCAAGAGGTCGTTGTAACAATTGATTACATATAGGTCAGTAGTGTCTATGTTCTCGTGATACGGTAATTCATAGGGATGCTGTGTCCTACTCATACATATGATCTATGCAGGCTATGTGTGGAAATAATTATTCTGGTTCCCTGCTTTGTACGATCCCTGGGTTGCTCTCCACACATGAATAGTGGAGAACAATGCTGGGAACATACGAAGTAAGGAACCAAGGAATCATCCACATGTACATTAGTCTGGTTTACAACAGAAACTATAAAACACAATAAGAAAACCTACAAAATTTCTGATATCGGTAGCCAGCCTATTTTTTTAAAAGAATGATAAGTGGTTGTTGATACAGGGATTAAATAAAGGTCAGATTATTTTCTCGTTTTTGCGATGCAGTCGTTCAATGTAGTGTCGAAATGTATATTTTGCAAAGACATCACAGTTGCTGGTTGCGTTCAGCAGGTGGCCGCACCTGACACAGTATTTAGAAGAAAAAAAATTGATCCATGCATTACAATTGTGGTCGGAAATGACAGGTGGTCACTCAGCAGTTTTTTAAAAACTGTATTTTATGAATGTTTTGCAGATAAAAATTCAATGACTTAAATCAGACATTATTTTGACCGTTAAAAAAAAACAATTGAAAATGTGAAAGGGGGGTTTAGGGGTACTCCCCCAACAGGGTCTCAAGAGGCTGTGCCCATAATCGGGGGGGGGGGGGGGGGGGCTTATGAAAATCTGCTCCTGGTGCAACTGGTGACCATAATATGTAATAAAATAATCATTTGAAAAACTAACAAACTTGCCAAAAATTTGAATAATTTTACAATATTTATTGTCACATGAATTTGTTCTCAAATAATATTGGTACTTAAGTTATTTCATCTGCATGTCTGTGTTCACATCGTAATTAAGTCAATAATTAGGCATTTTTTTGCTGCGAACATATTATACTTCTCTCTTTTCATAACAAATATGTAAAATAAACACCTAAATATATCATCTATATACAAATAATCCCATATATTCACTTGTCTTTTTGTCCACTGAACACACCCTGTTGATATGCCAGTTGAGCTCTTTTTGCGGTTTTTAAGAAAGATTCTTTTACTCTTCAGTCTTCCTTTTTGTCACCAATGATTTTGCTGGCTCAATGTGCAATCATTTCTTTTCCTTCTCAACAAAAGCTTTTTTTCTTTCAAGCTCTAGCTTGTATTGGCAACATGCAGTACACATATTCTGACAGAGGACTTCATTTTTTCCGTATTCAGCTTCATTTGTAGGTGCGGTTCCAGGCTCTTTCAACCACGACTTATGTAATGTATATATTGCATTCAGTTTTCTTATAAACTGACCAAATAAATTTCCATCGACAATTCGTTCCAGCCATTCCCTTCCATTTTTAAAAAAAAAAACTTTATCTTGATTTTTCGTGTCATCATCTCTCTCAACCATAAGGACGCCACTTCTTGCAAGCACTCTTCTTCTTTCCATTGCCATCAGTTTCCTTTACACAGAGATTCATTGGATGAATTTAAGCTTTTGACCAATCAGAATACTCTTTACAGGAGTCACTGGCTAACTAATATATGAAATGAATACGTTACAAGGGTTGTTGTGGAATGGGACTGAAAAGAACAGTTAAAAACAAAAACAAAAAAACTGATCGGACATTATTTTTTTTAAAAACAGACTATATCAGGAAAATATGGATTAAAGTCAGGAGAAAAGCCGAATTCCATTTTAAAACGGAGAAAAATCATGTCTGTTAAAAGTCCATAGTGAACAGTCTGATTCTCATCTGATGGTTGCTGGCTCTGTTTGAAGGGAATAATCTAATAAAAATAAGCAAGTTACATCTAGTTTACAATGATGAGGCACAATTAACAATCATCTCAGATTTTGGATTTTTGTGCACTAAATTATGAAATATCCCCCCCCGATATAATAAATCCAAAATTTTCATCTTTGAAAGTAGTCAAAAAGTCATTTGTTCATGGAAGTTAATCTTTATTTCTCAATCAACTAACACATTTTTAAAATAAAAACTAGGAAAATTTAATTATAATAATGTGAGTAAAACTTTTGTGCAAAGCTTACCAAAAATGCAGAAAATGAGGTCATCAAACCTTCCTTCAAAATTTCTGACGTTCCTCCATATGCTTCTTCGTCAATCTTCTGAAAGTTTGCGTAGTATAAGTAGGTGATTCCAACATTAATAGCAAAAAATCTGAAAGAATAAGGAAACATATTTACAATCAAACAGCATAAAGGAAAAAAAATGTGTTGTGCCCATGTGTATTTTTCAGCAATATTATTTTCCCATTGTGGAGGGGCTAGCTATACAGCCACTTGTATGCAATTAAGTCTCCAATATTTGGATCATGTTTTGTTTTACAACTTTGCCATAAATAGCAGACAATTGCTTTGGCCCTACATGTTTACCAAGTTTAAGATTCAACAATTAATAAAATATATGCAACCATCACCACTCAAATTTATACATTGGTAATTAAAACATGTGAATTCATTCTGACTGACATGCATTTTCATTGTAAATTTTGTCAACATTAAACAGAATACCACTTGTCCTTTACAGTCCCTGTTCTCATAAGATGCTGACTGGCTTTGCTAAAATCTCCGTTTTGACAGATAAAATTGGAAGAATAACTACAAATATGCTAAAAATATTTCGTGGAGAAAAAAAAATGTTCCCATAAAATTCCATACTCGAGTCATCTCCAAGGTATGATAATCCATTTGATCAACAAGGTTATGTAGCAGATAATAAAATATGCATGTTTCTTTAATTAACAGTGGAATTCCAAATTTTTCCACGAGTTTAATTTAAAAATTGTACATGAACAAGGTATGATGAGCACTTGGTCATTACTTTATTGATGGTTAAGAAGTACATACAAGCCCAGTCTTTGGTTCAATGCTGATACTGAATCTCAATATAACAAATCATAGCATTTTATAAGCAGTCACATGAAACTACCAGAAGAGTAACACCATTTATCTATATTGTGAACTATCCACTTCCATGGTTTATTATTTTACCCAATATCAGATCTGTTTTGCAGGCTGATTTAACACATGAAGTGTGATACACCAGGCATGCACAATCATAAGTTCTCGCAAAAAAACATTATGAACATGGATTTAAATGTAATAATTAATATTAGGGTTTGTGTCCCTGCTAGATGTCATGGTAAAATCTATAAAGACATTTATACATTGAGTATATACACTAATTGGTAATTTCTAAATTATAAATATGCCATTTGCTTGATGACATACAGTCTGCTGAGGGATCTGGTAATATTTTTTGTTCATTGCAACTGAGAAACAGTCAAAACATTTCTAATGCATGTACAGAGAAATTTAATTTATTGTATGCACAGTCTATCTCCTGGTTTAATGTCTTGATATGAAAACACCACTAGTAATTAAATACATGTATCATCAAAACCAAATATATCTAGCTCATTCCATTAACAAACCATAATGACAAAGGTGATTTAAAAAAACTTTTGTAGTAAAATGTTTTTTTTCAATACTTGCCCAATCCTAGTACCTTAGGAGAACTATAAAAAGCTAAAGGTTATTCTACTCACCTAGGTGGCAGTTAGACAGTGATCTCCCCTTGATACAAGAATTGTCACTAAATCCAAAGAATACTTCAGTTACTACTGGAGCAGAACGCATGCTCTCTATATCGATGTAACCGCTGGGAGGATTATGTGTTATGATCAGAAAACCATTAAGTATGAAATTTTTTGCTAGATTTTTAATTAAAAAAATCTTCAAATGTGTTACCAAATCATAATACCTTAGGAGAATAAGTAAGATATGGAGAGTTACATCCCCTTTATCACAAAGGCCATCTCTGACCCCATAACGTAACTGAGACAGCTTACAGATAACCCAACTGAAGATAGACTATCTGTCTGGCATGGCAGCAGCTTGAAAAGGAGCAATTTTTTAATTTGGTGTATATATTCATATATTTATATCACATACATTAAAACTAACATGGCTGTTAAAGTATTGGTATAAAGCAATTTGATATACCAATACTACAGGAATATAAAATCGCGTGGCACAATAATATGCATCTATAAACATTTTTTGCAACTGTGTGATGTTGAGTCTAGATCAATGATGAATTTCCACTTAATAATCATTACTGATATATGAAAATAACAATCAAAAGTATTAATAATCCCTGTTTTCTAAATAATTTAATATGGTACACAATTTCATAGCAACATTTTGTTTTTCGTTCTCCCCTCCCCTCTCATGCATAAGGGACAAATGACACAATCTGGACTGAGAAAAATAATTTGGGCTGGATGAAAACCTTGAAACTAAACTTATATCAAGTAACCTACAGGAATATAGTTTGTTGTAATGGTATGTTTACACTTGCCTTGGAGTTTATCAACAGTGTTTATGTAATCAATGATAAAAAGTTGCAATAGCCTGTTGATACTATATATCAAAGTTTTTGTTATCAGGCACACATACTATAATGTATTTAATGCTTGATTGTTTTTTTGTGTCTCAAACATATTATAATGCTCTAAAATTGATTATTATTAATTAAATATGAAAATGTCCAAAGGCAGTCTCTCTCTCTGGACCATCGTAGCAAGATATGGGCAAAAATCCATGAAAAGACATGCACTGAGGATTTTTGCTTGTGTATATGATGATGTATATGAATGATGGTAAAAGTTAAGTCAAACTGAACAAAGAAAGAGAGAGAGAGAGAGAGAGAGAGAGAGAGAGAGAGAGAGAGAGAGAGAGAGAGAAAAAAAACAACAAATTTAATGTTGGTCGTAATGTTAAAAAGGACTTAGATCAACTGTCAATATATTAAATATTTGATTACCTCATGTTGGTTCATCACTGCGCTTAGTTTCAATGCAACACTTATTTCTAAATGCCAGTACATGAATGGCTCAACTTTCTTTTTTCATTAAAACTTTCATCTTTCATGTTTAAATCATAAGTCTTACATTGCTCTAATTAATCAATAGGAATAAAAAAAATTAAAATTCATTAAAGAAAACAATTAATTTATCATTATGCAAAGGCAAATGTGAATAGCCAGAAAAGGCAAAGAACTACATTTTGTAAAAGACATGCTCGGTCAATACACAGTTGCCTGTAGTCAATTTTTACTCCCTTCTAAGGGCAAATATGTGTATTTGTTTGTGATATAAATAAAATATATGTACAGTATGCACACTGTATCAATGATATAACACTCCTTATATAAACTTTTCATTTAAAGGAAACTCAGCAAGCCTGGTTTCCTTTTTTTAAAAATGTACACATCTTGCGGTATTGTTGTTTGCAGAATGTGCAAAAATTAATCCCCCCCCCCCATTATCTTTTGGGGGGAATTGGGGGATGGAAGCTGTTGTGCTTCACAAAGTAAAAATACATATTTGCTTCCTAATTTGGCTTAAAAATTTAATTAAATTTTAACACTATTCCAACAAACGAAATGATCATGCTTTGCAATACACATATGCGTAAAATAGAGATCTGATCTAGATTGTGCCTTGAAAATACAAATTTCAATAGCATTACCAAAGATTCCTCAAGCAAATTAGATTTTTTCTTTACAAGCACAACAGGCATATCACCTAGAATACAGCATTGGCCCATTCTAAATTTAGAGGGGCCCTGGGTGTTGGACTGTCTGATTTTTATTAGCACATACAGTCTGGGTTCATACTGAACTATGAATGATAAATTCAAAGACTTTTCCCAAACTTTCAAAGACCACAAACAGAGATTTCCAAGACCTATTTTTGCTAACATTGTGTATACAGGTTATATGAGAAAACAACGAATGCCAAAATGAAATACTACAATATTGTTTACCGATAAAAGTCAAACTATACTTAATTTCCTAAAATTGCATTATAATGATCTGGAAGATAGGTTAACATTCTTTGTTTTTTTTCAGAAATATGTAACATACGTGTCAGATTTAATACAAAATAAATTGTTCTCTTAACAGACATCAGCACTGCTTTAAATGCATTAGTATATTTGATTTTTTTCCTCTTCAATCATTTTGGAAAGAGAGCCACCACTGTCATCTTTTCCTCTGCTCTTCTCCTAAGAGAATTTGACTCTGTGACAAGCACAATGAGTCCTTTTAACTCTGCCACTTCTGCTTTCTGTACAGAGGAAGCATGTAGACTGGCAATGTCAGCTTCAAGACGCAGGATTTTGGCTTAAAGTTCTTCCACTTCATCCAAGGCTAACTCCCCGTTTCTTTCCCTTTTGGTTTTTCTTCTCATCCTTCTCCTGTTTTCTTTGTATCCAGATAGGCATGGTAGTTATGTCTTGCAGAGGAGACATGTCATCATTTCATTGGTAATGATGATTTCCAAAGGTTCACCTGCTTTTCTCCTTGTGTCAATGATTAGCCTTTGAGCTCTGAGGCTTTCTCTGCTGAGGTTCTCGATAGATGCCTGTTTGTTGACAGAAAATCCTCTCTCCACTGTTGCCTGCCCATGTGACAACAACAACATTTTCTGGAGAACATTCCAAAGTTCCACATATTCTTTTCTTTTGGAAAGGACAGAATAAAAACTTCATCAAGGCTGTCATCTGTTCTATTGAAGCATGTCAAGGGATGATTGTCCGATTGGATAACTTAGGGGTACAAACAAATGGGGATGTATAGTCAGACTAGAGATACACAAATCAATTTCGGCAACATGATTTTTTTAAATAAATTTTTTTTATTTATAGCATTGGGGAAAAAGTCGAGGGTCGGCAATGAGAAAAGGAGACATGCCGTCAACTGGAAACACATTTTTTAATTCTTTTTTTTTTTATTTGCCTAATCAAATGACTTGACTTCACAGCACACGTTAACGCCATTTAAAATTTTTTTTACTCACAATTTAAGAACAACAACTCTTGCTTAACTATACTGTACGCATGCGCACTTTAAAACTGTTTATCCGTGAATTGAATTTTATTACAATCGATGTTTCTATATTAAACCAATGGACATTATTATGTAGAACAAAATTTTTGAAAATGATTTTTGTCCCTCAAACATGTTAAATAAACCGACAGTATAAGTAAATTTAAACTAGCTTTCTTCTTCCGTATCTCCCAATTCATCAAACTAAACAATATCTTATTGTATACCCGAAGAGTATTTTGCCCAAAACTACCAATAGCTTATACTTCTGCATCTTTGTTGCACTAAATGAACACTATGTAGTTACTAATTTGCAACTTGTCTTTGGCATGACTTGTAAAGGAAAGGCTCCTCCCATTGAAGCCAAGTTGATTGTCTTAATTTTACACAATGTACAAAACGCCTTTCGTTTACATAATTTATCCTTTTGCAGCCATTCCTTGTATTTCTCTTGTTCAAGCCAGATAGTGTTGAAAGAGCAAAGACCTGACATTTTTAAACACGGAAGATGTAAATCGACTAAACAAATTTTGAATCCTCCAGCGTGTTACTTTCTACGTAGAGTGAATTAGTGTAATGAACATTTTGATTGGCCAAAGCTGATGGACTCGTCCAATCAAATTGAACGCTTCATCAAAAGAATGAAACCAGGAAAACCAGCTACATCTGAAGTTAACTACCTTAGGCAATTTTATTTGTGACTTCCTTTGATGAAGTGTGTTGCTTTGATGAAGAGTGCATGTGTGATTGAATTCGCCGCCAAGGCCAACTTTGGATGGTCAAATAAAGCCTCTTTTGTTTTTGCGGCGGCAATTAAACTGAACGGGTCAGCAAAATAAAGAAACTAGGATAACTAGATTACATCCAAATCGAACCTCGGATAATTTTATTTGTGATTCTGGTAAGAAATTAAAAAAACTGGGGCTTATTTCAATTTTCAAAGACTTTTAAAGACCTCAGGGTAATATGCTCGATTTTCCCAAACTTTCAAGGCCTTGAAAACGCTACCTCATTTTTCCCAAACTCTCAAAGACCTTCAAAGACCGTACGAACCATGATACTGTAATATTCATCAAATGGGGACTTGTGTCGTTCTAGCCTATATTTCTGCTCAGACCTATTTATTCCACCCATTAGTTTTATATTTTATCATTTATTCAATCCAAGCAATAACACCATGGTCAATCATCCTCTAGAAAACAATAACTACCACGCCGTGTAACAACAGACAACAACAAAAGCCCTAAATGTACAACAACTACCACACCATGTAACAACAGACAACAACATAAGCCCTAAATGTACAACTACCACACCATGTAACAACAGACTACAACCTAAGCCCTAAATGTACAATAACTACCACACCATGTAACAACAGACAACATAAGCCCTAAATGTACAATAACTACCACACCATGTAACAACAGACAACAACACAAGCCCTAAATGTACAATAACTACCACACCATGTAACAACAGACAACATAAGCCCTAAATGTACAACAACTACCACACCATGTAACAACATAAGCCCTAAATGTACAACAACTACCAAACCATGTAACAACAGACAACAACATAAGCCCTAAATGTACAATAACTACACCATGTAACAACAGACAACAACATAAGCCCTAAATGTACAATAACTACCACACCATGTAACAGACAACAACATAAGCCCTAAATGTACAATAACTATCACACCATGTAACAACAGACTACAACATAAGCCTTAAATGTACAATAACTATCACACCATGTAACAACAGACAACAACATAAGCCCTAAATGTACAATAACTACCACACCATGTAACAACAAACAACAACATAAGCCTTAAATGTACAATAACTACCACACCATGTAACAACAGACAACAACACAAACCCTAAATGTACAATAACTACCACACCATGTAACAACAGACAACAACATAAGCCCTAAATGTACAACAACTACCACACCATGTAACAACAGACTACAACCTAAGCCCTAAATGTACAATAACTACACCATGTAACAACAGACAACATAAGCCCTAAATGTACAATAACTACCACACCATGTAACAACAGACTACAACATGTGCTTCCTCACATAATCTCTGTCACTATGCAAAATGCTAAAATTTGTGCAACATGCATGATGTATATCAGTGTTTGATGGCTTGAATACAAGGCAAATGTTTGGTATATTCCAAACTAAACTTCACTTTTTTGTATATTTCTTTTCCTAGTTTGAGTTTACCCTGACATTTGGCACCCCATTTTTGATAGTTCGACATCTATGTTGGGGTGAGACTCGGACTGAAAATAACCAGTTCCAAGTCAAATTCAGCAGCGACACACTTTCATCTCTGTTAGCGGGTTAAAGACATAATGAATGCCATGCTCACGATTTTTGAAAAAAATAAATCATATTCCTATAGATTTCATGCAGGTATACCACGACAAAAGATGGTTCAAGTTTGCTGGGCTGGCTTGTAAGCGGTTACCCCATGCCAACACCAAATGGTGTCGATGAATTCCAACTTTTTGATAGGGAATAGACTCAGACTCTACACCCAATCATAAATGTCCAAATATAAAAAATGAGGTTATAGGAGTCAGAGGAACTGTCTTTTTCCTTAGTGGTGAAGACATTTTTTTTCCAGATGCATTGTCGAATGGTAATTTAAATTAGTGTTGGCGATGCATGCGCAGGAAAAATTCAGGTTAGGCCCCAGTTTCTCTTAAAAACAATTGTAAAACTACTTTAAAAAATGCTAAAATGCTTGCTTCCAGGCAAATTGTACCAATCAGCCTTAGTTCACTAATATCATGAACGTTTTGGCAACTGCCAATATCACAACTAGCGCTTAACGGAAAATAGGACATTTTATTAAATATTTTAAATAATTGGGGAATTCGTGAAGTTTGTGTATGCGGCATGAATTTGTGAATTGCTGAAATAAATCATAAAATTTGTGCCAAAATCGTGAGGGTTGGCAGTTATTGATTACACTTGATGATTTTTTTGCCATCACAAGTGCAATACAAGTTAAAACTGTCAAAACATTTACTTAAAGAGTCTGGCTTTTAATTTGGAACTTAAAGTTCTAATAAGGTTTTAAAAAACAAGAAGAAAAAAGTAATGAGAGGCTTAAAATCAAGTCTGCATCCTGTAGCTGTATACTTACAGTAATAAACCTAAAAAGCCTTTGAGTGGCAGGATTCCCCATACCAATCCCAAGATAATTCCAATAATCTGTCTCATCCAGTATATGACATCCAGGAACTCATCCTGAAATTATTCAAAAATCAAAGACCTCAATAAAATCAATTAGTTAAAAATTAAATAAAATGGTGGCTATATGGTACGTATTAAGCACACAATTATGAATACAGACTTGTGCCTCGGGGCCCCGAGTGGCCAAGTGGTCTAAAGCGCTGTCCGTTATGGACCACTGCCATCTCACCTCTGTCTGCATGTGTTCGAGTCTAAGATTCGGCAAATGTAGTTATGTGAGAAAGCTTGCCAGTAGCTTCTTGTGGGTCGGTGGTTCTTTCTGGGGGTTGTCCGGGTTCTTCCTCCACCATTGATACTGGCTGCCATGTATAGCCTATATTGTGCTGAAAAATGGTGTTAAACCATAAAAAACAAAACAAATAACAGACTTGTGCCTGCAATCCAAGCTCATAATAATAACACTGCTGATTTTTTTTAGCCTCAACTATTGATGGAATTGCTTACTGCAAGCAGAAATGTATTATGTATAGCTTCCAATTAAGCAATTGAATGGTATCCATGACAACAATACACGTAGCTCTCTTGCAGTATACTAAGGGTGTTATAAGGGACCATTGGCTTAAACACTTACAAAGTTTAAGCTAAACTTCTTTCTGCTGTTATCAGTTTTTATGGCCACAAAAAACAGCCAACTTTGTGCTAAAATGCAGACTAATAATTTTTGTTCTAAATTACAAATGTTCACACAATTCTCCAAAAATTGGGATTGGTGATTAAATATTTCAGGCAGAAATTCATTTAAATAAAAAAACACTGGACTGGCGATTAAAAATACAGGAGCTTGTGTTGCTATTTCCAGACGTTGCCATAAAGGCAGTGACATCCACTAGCAAAGTATGGTTTTGCAGTTCCATAAAATTACCACAAAAAAAAAAAAAAAAAAAAAGTTAATTTGTATTAACAAAATTTGTGGAAATTAATATTCTCACAACAAATCAATGTTGTACAATTTTTAAAAAGGCAAAATATTGGGAATTATGCTGACTCATCCAACATAAGGGGGGGGGAGCAGAACTCTCAGCAATGAGAACATTTTTTGACTCCACATCTTTCATTCATAAATTCTCTGGTCAGGTGAATCTAATTGTTATTTGCAAAAGTCAGCAGGTCAGCATTAGGGCTGCAGGTTTTAGTTACTGTATTCTCCGGCCTATAAGTCAATACTTTTTGACTTGAAAGTCAGGTCTTCGCCTTATACTCCAAGTCAACTTATATATGGATTGTGTTTATATAAGTTACGTTCGTAACTACAGGTAATAAAATGTAATACAACATGGATGTGCTTTCAATTATAATAAAACAAGCATGGACTGTTTATTCAGCTGTGACAATTGATAACAGAATATAGTAGTGATTTGTTCATAAGTAAAATCACAAGCATGTTAGCATCGGTAATGCAATTTCATGATTACCGGTAATATGGAATATCATACAACAATACCAAGGATGGAAAATT
The DNA here is from genome assembly GCA_030141615.1 of Unio pictorum. Classification (NCBI taxonomy): domain Eukaryota; kingdom Metazoa; phylum Mollusca; class Bivalvia; order Unionida; family Unionidae; genus Unio; species Unio pictorum. The sequence goes on along the minus strand of JARLTB010000187.1, from coordinate 343,238 downwards.
TACAAAATTGGTGAATTTGACTTTTACTCCGAATCAACTTATAGGCTGGAAAATATGGTATTATTCAAGTGCTGACATCAGCAAACTGGTCACTGTTTAGGATTGGGATGTATGCTTTTTTAATTTACAAATGGTGCAACTATTTATTGAAACAACCCAGAACTGAAAATTCCATAAGAAAACAAAAATATGTAAACCAAAAATACAGGTGTAATGTATAATTAAACTTTCAACGATCCAGAAGATTTTTTTTTATTCAAGGAAAATATAATTTTATTAAATGATCTCTTTCTTGACTTAGCATTTATTTTTAAATGAAACAGGAGTAAATTATCCCTATAACAATTCTAAGCAAGTGGTCCTTCTTAGATATTGCAAACCAAACTACTGCAACATATAGACTAACGGACAGACACAGACATTTCCTGATATCCAAAGCAGTGGATGACGAAAACAATGAACATGCCATTGGGTAGTACTAAAGTGCAAATAAGTATGTAAACTGGCTTGCGAAAATAGGAAATAAGCACAAAAGACTTATCTTTTTAAACCAACAAATTAGACGATTCTTGTTTAAATTTAAAAGATAATGGCAAAACACTGACTAATGCATTTACAACACACAGTACACGAAGTTAGAGTTGCTTTTATCTGAATTTAAAAAAAGTCCTCTGGAGAATCGTTGCTCTTTCCAACTTATTTAATGTAGATTGCCAATTTACATACGTGTACAGTAGTGCATTGACATGGACAATGAATTAAGAGTTAAAACGTGATTTCTATATGTCAACTTAAAATATTGTTTCCATATGAATCCAATGATAGCATAGAAGCTTTCAAACCTTCATATTCAAGTACTTTCTGAGATGCATGTACAATTCTAAAATATTAAAATTCATGTGTTTAGCTGTTCTTAAATGAGCAAGAAAATACAAATCTGATTGTGTTATAAAACCATGGTTTTTCTTCATGCATGAGAAAATGAGCAGTGTGGTTAAACAATAATAACAGCATATTAACTATATCGCAAATGTCATAATATATCGTATTATACCATCCTACTACTAGCCGCTACTTGCTGAAACTTGACTCCTGCAGATATCGGACACAGCTCGATGTTCAGAAGAAAAAAAATCTTGATATATACATATAATTATTTCCAGTATTATCTATTTATGTTCCAGTATTTTAATTTGTTTCCCTATTACAAACTTTAAAAAGAGTAAAATAACCAATGTCAGAATATAATTAAGTTAAATTAATGGAGATTTCAAATCAGAATTAAAAAATCTTATCTTTTATTAAAGGAGCGATTTTGAGTGTTTGTCCAATCAAAAACTATGTAGAAAAGTCACACATTCGATCTTGTGTGGTTGACATGCACAGCAGAATGTGATGTACTATTATATTTTTACACACAAAATGAAATGTGCCTTCATAAGTTTGCGTAAATAACAATGTTATTAGATGCTGGTTATGAGGGCTAGGGAATGGAGGTTATGAAAGTACACACATTTTGTGACGTCACGGGAAACCAACAGATATATTTCCTTTGAAAAGTAAGGAGGCAGATGTTGCTAATCCCTTTAGTTTTTCACATGAATAAAAACAAGCTTTTGATTAATTAATTAATCTCTTGAGCAATTAAATTTGTAAATTGTGGATCAGCTGAAGCACATTACCCAACATTTTCCTTATTTATAAATCACATATATTTGTATATTATTATGTCTTAGAAACTGTCTATTTATCTACAAAAGTGACTGCAATAAGAATTAACACCAAAAACCATTATATACACTGCACAAAAAATGATCACTTCTTGGAGAAAAATAGGTTTTTGCAGAGAATAAAATATGTTGTTTGCACTTGAAATGTGCAAAAAACTAAAAAAAAGGATTATATTCTGCTTCCTAATTTGTGATTTCTGATGCTTGATGCTTTGACCTTCATTAAAAAAAAAAACCATATTTATGAACCTCGGATGAAATTTTAAATTTGGCCCGTCATCCCTGTGTAATAGCACATACACAGCAAACATGGACAGTAGGCCGATTGTTGGCCGTGATCACTGGAAATAGGGATCAAGTTCTGTAATTATCCTGTCATGCGTTTGGTACGTTACAGTACTGTTTTTTGAACAGATATTTGTAGTTTTTCAGACTTCTTCTTTCTTGTGATTCTAAAGAGACAAACAACGCCTGAGAAAAGTCTAATCGAGTGGAGGGTTGTGGTCACGCGTGCATTCCTTGTGTTCGTTTAATATTACCGATAAGGTGATATCATTTTGTCAGATTTCACTGAACTTTATTGAAAAACTGTCAGATTCCTGTGGTTAAATCCACAGGAGTCTGACGTTTAATCAATAAAGTACAGCGAAATGTCTGACAAAATGAAATACCCTTATCAATAATATATATATATATAAACACAAGGAATGCAAGCGTGAACACAACCCTTCGCTCGATTCGACATTTTCTCAAAAGACTTTTATCACTTCAGAATCGCAAGACTGAAACACTACACATATGCATTCAAAAGACAGTTACTTACCAACGCATAGCTCTTAAATGACCATGTCCTGAATCCAACTGGCGAATTAACCTTTTTTTCCACAAGTACGGTCACATTAGCCACGGTCATAAGCTTACCTGACGGAAGTAGCCCATTCTACCAGTTTCTACCCTGCAGTAAATATGCTGAATAACATGATGAAAGTAATTTCTCAAGATAAAATGTTCATCTTGCTTTTTATTTCAGATTGCATCATTTTATAATTTTATTTAAATTTCCAGAACAGAAATATGTAGTCAAAGTTCTGATAGTAGAAATAACGGTTGATGACGTCATCACACTTCAAATATTTACGACTGTTGCTGAATCCGGTAACTTTAAAAACACAGATTCTGCGCCGTGTTCGGTACAATTATTAGACCAACGGATATTTACTGCAGGGTAGAAACTGGTAGAATGGGCTACTTCCGTCAGGTAGGCTTACGACCGTGGCTAATGTGACCGTACTTGTGGGAAAAAAAGGTTGATTCGCCGGTTGGATTCAGGACATGGTCATTTAAGAGCTATGAATTGGTAAGTAACTGTCTTTTGAATGCATATGTGTTGTGTTTCAGTATTCTTGCGATTCTGAAGCAATAAAAGTCTCGTGAGAAAATGTTCAATCGAGCAAAGGGTTGTGTTCACGCTTGCATTCCTTGTGTTTATATATATATATATATATATATATATATATATATATATATATATTATTGATAAGGGAATTTCATTTTGTCAGACATTTCACCATACTTTACTGATTAAACGTCAGACTCCTGTGGTAAATCGTGCCAATTCTGTCGCATCGATGCAAGTTTTAAATGCACATAGCGCTCTAAATGTACAAAGCGCAGGAGACTGACGTTTTATCAATAAAGTACGGCGAAATGTCTGACAAAATGAAATATCCTTAACAATAGTATATATATAAACACAAGGAATGCAAGCGTGAACACAACCCTTTGCTCGATTCGACATTTTCTCACGAGTCTTTTATCGCTTCAGAATCGTAAGAAGACTGAAACACAACACATATGCATTCAAAAGACAGTTACTTACCAATTCATAGCTCTTACCTGACAATGTCATGAATCCAACCGGCGAATTAACCTTTTTTTTTCTCACAAGTACAGTCTTTTGAATGCATATGTATAGTGTTTCAGTCTTCTTGCGATTCTGAAGCAATAAAAGATTCGTGAGAAAATGTCGAATCGAGCGAAGGGTTGTGTTCACGCTTGCATTCCTTGTGTTGATATATATATATATATATATATATATATATATATATATATATATATATATATATATATATATATTATTGTTAAGGGTATTTCATTTTGTCAGACATTTCGCCGTACTTTATTGATAAAACGTCAGACTTCTGTGGTACAAAGTAACACATATATTGTGACATGGATAGTCTTATTAAACAAAATATGACCAAAGTAATCTGTGTTCGGAGCAAGTACCTTTTCTGTCCAATTGGCTTCTGCTGTGACAGCTTTGGAGACTAGCGTCATCAAAGATGGAGTTAATGGAGCCTGTTTCTCGGCTTGTCGTTTCCGAATAATGCTTGCCATTAAAACCAAAAAAAAACAACTCGTTTTATACTGCTTTGATGTGAATAGTTTAACTTCAAATATTACACTATATCATCTAAACCACAGATATCAGTATCATACACTTCTTGCCATGCTTCTAACAATATTGCTACCTTCACCAACAGAGCTCTCCTACGGACGGGTTCCTAATTTCCTTTGATCATACAAATGATCTAGTCTGGTTCCCTGTTTAGTATCCTACCTTCAGAGAACCAGACTAAAAAAAAAAAAAAAAAAATCCTTCAGCCGAGCAGTCCGGTTCCGTAACAGATTATCACTCTGCAACTCTTAGTGGGGCGCTCTACAGATATTTTGAGAAAGTGGTGGGCGTAAGGTAAACTTGTTTACATTTGCAACATGCACATTAGAGAGAGTGTTGACATACCTCTATGTTACTTTTATGTACTGTGGTTTGTGGAAATTGTAAATGATCTAAGAATGAAAGTGACTGCTCACTTGTCCGAAAAAAAAAATCGTCCTGAATTAGTCTAAAGTACACTGTTATTAACTGTTAAAAAATGGGGAAATGAACTTTGCCAGACTAGATAATAACAGCGACTGAAAGTGCAATGACTGAATTACCAAATATATAAAATGTATTTTTGTTTTGAGTTATCGGCTCGTTTTTTTAATTGCAACTTACCTCCAAAGTCCAGGAATTGAAAATGACCCAGCGGAGCTGACAGTTTTTTTTAGAAAAAAAACATTTGAAGTGAGGTATAGCTATGTACTCAATAATAATAATAATAATAATAATAATAATAATAATAATAATAATAATAATAATGAGGACTTTTGCAGCGCCTAATCTGTTGAAACTCTGCGCTTTACAACATCTAAAATGATATGACAAAAAAAAAAAACACCATGAAATTAGAAGGAAAAAAATATTTAAGGTAGGAGACATTATTAGCTCTTTAAATTTGTTCATACAGTCAAGAAAGGTTAGTTTTAAGAGCACTTTTGAAAGTGATCACTGTGTCTTTGTGCCTAATTTCAATAAGCAATTCATTCCACGTTTCTGGGCCTTGGTGTACCAAGATAACCGGGTGGAATTTTCGGATTTACAACAGAGCAATTTTCACGATGATATAAATACAATGTTCAATAATGAATGACTTGAATGAGCAATTAAATTATGGATACGTGCGTGTATATTTAATCCAAAATATTGGATTATTAACATAATAACGCACAAATGTAATGAAGAAAAATACAAACAAATTACCCTGCAAAAAGACAAACACAAGCCGTGAATGATTCACAGTGACTAAACCATGCAAAGATGGATATAGTTTACTCAGCTAGCAAACAATGTAGAACTTTAATTACTCATATAGTAAAATGAATTCCCTCACTGTAAAATTATATGAAAAAAGACAGATATATAACTTATCTTTGCAGTCCCGAAAGATACAATGGGTTTTACGAACCCCAAAATAAAGCCAACGGCTACAAGAGTACATGCAAGGAGATACACTCCGTCGTCAGAACACTTTATATCAACTCCATGGCTGCTATAAATAATACATTTACAGCTTGCACCAAGGAGACCTCGATCACTCCAATATATGGAACGCTCTGGTCCCTCTAGCCACTCTGGACACTCCAGACATCTCTACACTTTCCGGACTCTGGACAGCACCGGACAATACCAGACACACCTGGTACTGGACATTCCAGACACTCCAGATACTGGACATCTGTACAGCAGGGACACTCCAGATACTGGACAGCTCTAAAGCTGGAACGCTATAGAGACCGGACATTCGAAACACTGGACAACATTGGCCACTGTATATTCCAGACACTGGACAGCTGAAAACATATCAAATACCATCTACTATATATATATATATATATATATATATATATATATATATATATATATATATATATATATATATATATATATATATATATATATATATATATATATGACAATAGCATAAAAACGTAATAACGTTATATACGGTAAGTTAAACAAATTATATTACCCGCACAATAATTACAAAAACAACAAGTTCATAAATAAACCTAATCATGCTTGATAAGAGTCCTACTGTACGAAACATTAAAAATATAGCCATATATTAATAATAAACATTTTTCTCTAAGTCATAAACAATAATATAAACGTGTGCGTTATTCTGCGTAAACCAAAGCTACAAATCATGAAAACATTAATGTGGTAGTACAATAGTGTTATCGTATATACGAGAAATGAATTAAGATTGCATACCTCTACAGCTGGAGATGTGCGAGTCCTTAAAGTAGACCGCCGACTGCCACGACGTTCCGAATTGTAAAGAGCTTTACATACGATCACACAGGTATGGTATGTGCATTGAAGGCATTCGGCTCATCTCATCAAAAGCACTTCGAACGTGCGGCATAGAATGAACCATCAGGTATCGTTGTACGCCAAAAATGAAACTTGAGTACACGAATTTAATAAATAAATAAAAAGGGTTTATACGATTCCGAGACAATACCTCTCCATTTAAAAAAAAGTGGTGACACTTTTGGAAAAATCACTGAATGTGAGCATAAACCATTGTGACAACATTCATATTTGGAATACTGAAAGAAAATGATGGGCTAATTACACCCTACTTCAAGTACAAGAGCGGCTCTCGGTCCGTTTGTAAGGAAAATTCCCTCCTAAAAAGGTAGGCATAGAATTTTACTATCCCACATACTAAGGTTAGGCACTCCTTCTTAATCATGGAGAAGTTTTGCTTCATAGAGAACAATTTCCTACTTGCATAAGCAATTGACAATTATATCCCCGCTTGCTCCTGTAGCAAAAACAACCACACGACCCATATCGGAAGCATCAGTCCTCAGTACAAAAATTTTGTTCAATTCTAGAAACTTTAAGATTGGTGCACTTGGCAATTTCTGTTTAAAGCGTTAAATGCTTTTTCCTGGCACCCCACCCCCACTCCCGACTCCCCGGGACTTATTTGGTTGCCTTTTCCTAGTCATCGTTTAATGAGCTGGTAACAGCCGCAAAATTGGGGACAAATTTACTATAAAACCCAATCAAACCCAGGAAAGATCTTACCTGGTTTTTTTTTAGTTTCTGGTCTAGCTGCATCTCTGATTGCTCCTACTTGATATGAGTGAGGTTTTAACTGGCCTAGTCCACTTATAAGGTGTCCCAATCATTCTAGGCTACATTTAGTGGATTTGCAGTGTGAAATCTATCGAAAATCCCTTAATACCATAACATGTTCAATCCATGTATGTGTACCAACAAAAATATCATCTACGAAACTGTCGACGTTTTCCATACTGATTAACAGTTTGCGCATGAGACGAACGCATGACGCACCGGCGTTGATTATACCGAAAGGCATAACTTTAAACTGAAAAAGACCTTTGTGAGTCGCGAATGCCGTTAATTCCCGGGCATTATCAGCGATTGGTATCTGCCAATATCCCTTGGTAAGGTCTTATTTGGAAATGTATTTATGACATGCAAACTTTGAAAATACTTTTTCCATGTCTGCCATGATTTTGTTAAATTACCGCAAGGCAACGCAAAAACGGTTCGTCCCGTCTTTTTTCTGACCAACACAACGGGGGAAGGGCACGGAGAACTGGAAGGTTCGATCATTTTCTGGTCTAACATTTTCCCCACTTCTTTGTTGATTGTCTCCCGCGCATTAAAGGGGATTGGATATCCTTTATTCCTGATCTGCTCCGAGGTGTTCAATTTAATCTCGTGTTGAATCGATCCAGTACGGCCTTGTTTGCCAAGGTATTAGGGTAACGTCTCCAAGATCTGGGTATGCTGACCCTCAATTAAAGCAGGGCATACCTTGATCTGATCTATGCGTTGTTTCCCTCCGTCAATGGGGTATTCAAGGGACATTTCTGTACTGGAGACAATTTCCAATTCGTCACACGACCTATCCTCTATCTCTATTACGCATACTGCATTCAAGACACCTTTATCTCTTGCTTGACTGTCTTTCTACATAGAGTTTCTGCATATTAGCGTGAAATATCTTGGTCTTACCTTCTACGTCGATGATGTAGTCCATCTCGCCTTACACCGGTTTGACTTCGTATGGCATTTTCCATTGGACTGGCAATTTGTGTTTATCCATTGGGAGAAACACAAATATTTTTTGATTGCCTACATCAAACTTTTTACTCTTCATTCCTCGGTTGTAATACTTCGAATATTTACTATTAGATTTCGCTAGTTCCTCTTGCGACATTCGACACGTATTCACTAACCGTTCACGTATATCCACCGCGTATTGGTAAATGGTCCTGACTTCGTTCGCAACCTCGTCTGACCACAGTTAGCGTAGAATACACATAGGACCATGAACTGTCCTAACGTACAATAGCTCAAACGGGGATAAGCCTAATCTTTCGCGAGCAACCTCACGATAGAAGAATAGAATTGCGTTTAGATACCTACCCCAATACCTAGGTCTTGCCGCACACATCCGTCGCAACATTTGCTTCAACGTTCAGTTGAATATCTCTACCAACCCACTGCACATCGGTTGGAAGGGTGTTCTGCGGAACTGTTTAAGGAGCAACAACCTACTAATTTCTGCCATGATAATGCGCTCCACAATCCGTTAGAACCTCTTCTGGCACTCCGACCCTACTAAACATGTCTACGAGCGCTTCGGTTACACGTTCGGTTTCAATCGCTGTCAAAATTATGGCTTCAGGGTATATAGTATCATAATCTACCAATGTCAATATGTATTTGTTCTTTCTATCCGTATGTGGAAATATAATTTTGACAATGTTAAAGGTTACTCTTTTAAACGGGGTATCTATCAAAGGCATCTAACCTAACGGTACTCTAATTACCTGCCCTTAGAGACAGGCTTTTGGCAAACATAGCACGAGAAACAAATCCGCGCTCTGTCGCCACTGACACCAGGCCAATCAAATTCTCTTAATACCCTATCCGTTGTTTTCTTCATACCTAAATGACGCGACCTTTAGTACATGAGACCTGAATAACTGAAGGACCACTAGTTGCAAGAACTTCCTATCAATGGTAGAGTATTCCCTATACATTAAAACTTTCCGAAATATGAATTTAGAGGAACCTACGTTCTTACACTTCCTCACGGTAACCGATAATGCTTTCCCTGCGGTTGCACGTAAAGACGCATCACGTTCTTGCTCATTCTGAAATTTCTCGCAGGAGATATCAGTATTAGCTTCCGGTACGTTTACTTTACGCAAAGGTTGGTTTCTTGATTAACTCAAGCTCTGGTTTGCACTGCTTGGATGATCGGAAACTGAAGTCAGATGTTCTTGGGAGTCTAGATCAGTGTACATTGCCAATCATAAATTAAAAGATCGGGTTGTCTATGCACAGAGCTTCCACGGTTCCGGTCAAGGAAGGTGTTTCGATAACTAAGCTTGTGACAAGAACGTGTTGTTGTTGTTGTTGTTGTTTTTGTTGTAGGGTTTAACGCCATTTTTCAGCACACGATAGGCTATACATGGCGGCCAGTATTTTTGGTGGAGAAAGAACCCGGTAAAACCCCCAGAAAGAACCACCGACCCACGAGAAGCTACTGGCAAGCTTTCTCACATGACTACATTAGCCGAATCATAGACTCGAACCCACGTAGACAGAGGTGAGATGGCAGTGATCCGTAACGGAGAGAGCTTTAGACCAATCGGCCACTTGGGGCCCCAGAACGTGGTGAATTGTTTAGTCTAGTAGCATACATGGCGATTTAAACCCGAGCAATTGGTCGTCGCGGACTAGGCTCCGTTTCACGACCACAGTAGTGCAACCTGTTTGTCGTAAAATAGTAATTTCTTGTCCATTGACAGTGCTATTTGCCGTCGGTACCCTTGCCTCGTGGGAAATACACGTGCCGATCGATTGGATTGCATCACGACCGATCATGGCACGCACCACTTGGTCGTGTATTGCATCCTCCATTGCCTGCTGGGGAACATCGAGATTTCGATCTATCGACCGTCCACCTTCAATGGCCACCGCGACTCTTTTAACCAGTCCCTACCGCATAGGACAATTGGGGGAGATATGACCCCACTCCTTGCAAGTGAAACATTTCTTGTCCTTATGCCTTACCTGTTTAGCCCTATCAGGGTTCTCAGGTTCCATGGATTTTTGGTACGTGACCTGATTTCCACCTTTGCTGGCTCGCGATATACCACAGTAAGGCTGTATTGTAAATGTCAAATACATGCTGGAGACGGTGAAGTAATATATCAGGATCTATTGTGCCAATTTACTGCAGACAAATCAAGTAGTTTGTGGACTAATCTTTCCGCTACCCAAAGCAGAGAGATTGTCATTAACTACTTTCAGAAGAGTAGTAACAGTACTGTGGCAAGGGCGTCATGCAGACTGTACATTGGAAGAAAGAAAAAAACAGTTTGAATTCAGATGAGATACAAGTTAACTGAGAGCAACGTTTTTCTAAGAATTTTTATATAAACGGGAAATCAGAACCTAGGCAGTAGTTCTTTATGGTCAAGTGTTGGTTTCTTCAGCATAGGCTTTTACAATGGCAGTTTTGAAAAATTACTAAATTCCCAGGATGAGAAACAGGTATTAATAACATAAGTGCGTGAAGGCGATTTACTAGTTATCTGCACCAGATTATCTATATTAACGGCCAAATTTTTAACTGTTTAGCCGGAAAGGGCGAAAGGGAGATAACTAAAATTCTTCTTCCTTTTCTACGCCAGCAAGCTTTGAAACAACGTATAACCAACATTACACCCATCAATCATACACCAACATAAAGGGAATTAAAGGTCCTTTGATTAATGCCTAAGATATACAATGTCCTTTTTAAATAGCCAGTATAACAGGTGAGGATACCCGGGGAAATTCATTTTAATTAAATTCAAAATGAGTCATATATACATCTAGCGGGACCACAATACCCAACATAAGAAACACATTATTTATTTATTGAAATATACCCCTAATAGAACAATGATAAATTGTTTGAAATTGTTGTTCTCCAAATTAATTTTGTTTATTTGTTATGAATGACTAATTGCATACATACATAGCAGGACGCTATGTATATTTACATTCTATTACAAAATGATCCACCTGACGTGACGTCATATAACGCAGCAACGATTGTACGGGAGCATAGGTATGTTTAACAATGCACAATAAGTATTGAAGAATCCAATATGTATATGACCCTCGATTATGTCTAACGGGAATTAAAATTAGCCCTTACGTTTACATTATGCGCCTCTTCAGGGCCATAAAGGAAATTCAATGTTTAAAGTGTCACTATGTTTAACATGTGAATGTTTTCATAAGGTCCAATGTGTTTATAGGGTCAAACGTATTTATGTGGTCAAACTGGAATGATAATACTATTTTTATATCTACAATTCAACACACACCTTTACTATCCAACACATCACACAAGCGATCCAGCAGCCACTTATTAATTACTCTCCAGCTCACAACCAACTATGCAGCAACCACTTTTAAAATAATATATAGCACACACGCACCTAACCAACAGTCGCTTTTTGATTACAAATACAAACCAAGCACAAACCGTACTATCTACCAACCGCACAATTTAACATACCCATTTATACTATCCAAAACCCACTTGTTGATTACAATCCAAACATATACTCTACCGTCCAATGAAAAGGGTAGGAAGTGTTTATACGCATACTTACACACAAATATACTATCATACACAAAGTTAGGAAGTCTTCATAGACACACTACTATACTATTACACACATTATCACAAGAGAATGAGTAAAAGAGGTTCACTTTTAATTGTCAACAACAGAGACATACACAGCACATAATTAATAAAATACAATATACACAAACACACAGTTCTGGCAAATATGATTGATATTTATCTTTTGTAGAAGTCTGGGTGACCCTGAAAAGCAACATTTTATTGACACAATGAAAACTACCATCCAGAATAGCAATTATATCAAAATTGTCAATTCATCTATTAAAATAAAAAATGTGATTTCTAAAAATGTAATTTAGCACCAAAGCAACTCAAATGCCATAAGGCAATTTGCCCAATGCAAATTCACTGGAACGGAAGTTGCCTTTGGGAAATCTGCACTTGACTCATTATATGATAATATATCACTACACAAGTTTAAATATTATGCAGCATAAAAATGGAAGTTAAGGAAATTGCGTTCCATTAATTTTACAGTTATTTTTTCTTCATTTTTTTTATTTGCTTATGCCTTAAAATCATACGTCCATAATTAAAGTTATCAAAAAGTGTAAATAATAAATGAAGATAAAATATGTATGTGAGAAGGAAAGGAAGGGTTAGAAAATATACCGGTATATATACATCTGTATATACATACATAAATATAGTATGTTTTTTAAATATTTAGAAATGAGAGATTATAGATATAAAGGGGGTTAAAATACATTGAACTGAAACATTAAATATTTTATCTTCTAACGGCTTCATCTAACTTGATTTTGGAACCGTTATTAAATTCACTTATATATACCATGATATGCTACCATATCAACATGTGCAGTAATGAAAGCTAGACTTTAGGAAAAATATTTTGTTCTAAATACTAATTGTTTTCAGAATACTTGCTTATTCATTTGCTTTAAAATAATCATCTAGTCACCATGAAGTCTGCGATATGCATTTAAACTCTCTGACGAGTTGAATTCGGAGAAGTTAAGTACACTTATTTTAATTTACTTCTTTTTCAAACAATAAAGAGTTATCAGCCTTCTTTAATTTGCAGGTAAACAATCATACAATAGATAATAAACATTGATTAAGTTGCAAGTGTTTAGGTTGATTGATTAGGCATTGAAAGAAAAAGAAATAGAACTTCCTTATTGCAGGTCTTAATAACATCAGTTTTTGAGGACTCAATTTCGGTTGCATTTTAGTTAACATATTAACCCCTGGAGGTTTTTGCTGTTTTGTCATGGTAGCTTATAACTTTTCAGTACTGACTAATTTTAAGATAAACCAATAACAGCGTTTTCTTCAAAATTGTATAATTCTGTTTTACAGGCTTCCAGATATCAAGAAACTATGTGTATATGATGCTTTATTTCTTATATATTGGTCACTATAAAGGCGGATGTACTTTAGGCATGACATTGTTTTTTTTGTGGCTATAATTTAAATGTATTGCCAGTAAACGGTAATATATGACTATATGTATATTAGAAGTAACACTGAAGAAACTATGACCATTCAAATATTAAACTGAAATAAATAATTTAAAATATAAAAAAAAATTAAAATAAAGTTTCTTGAAATGATATGAACATGGAAGTTTCTAAAAGTTTATGATTAAAATTTACACGAACCTTCTGCATGCAACATTCGTGCAACAATGTTTATGATTCTCAATTTGCATACTAATTAAATAATAATTCTTTTTTAGTTTCTATTTCTGTACACATTTAATCTTTTTTTCATAAGCCAAACTTATAGTCTTTTATCTTTGTAACGGATATGCTCGGTATCAAGCGCTATTAGTACAATATTACACAAGTCCCTGGTCAGAGGTATTGCGCAACTTGGAAAACAACACTCGAAACCGCCTCCCGCTAACACTCGTTTATCTAAGGAATGACCTCTACGGTGTGATTTGCCCGGTTAGAATGGATTTGGTAATCTGAGACGGTATCTTAAACAAAACAACACACGAGCCCCCGTAAAGATAAATTAAGAATTTAATTAAAATACAATCAAGAGAAGAATGACACAGTAAATTGCAATTTCTTTCCTTCTGAATATTCTTAGTTCAGAAGCACTTTAACCGAAGCTTTAAATAATGGATACATTAATTAAAATTCAAACACTAATAAAATAGATGAGTTTAGCCGTTAATAGCTGATAGTAAATTTCATCACGAAATCGAGTGTTCATTAACATCGGACTGCTTGGGAAATTCACAATGACCTTGTTCGACGACTGGTTTTTCCTTCTGCGTGCGTCACGACTTTAGCTTGCCCTTTGGTTGAACGTGGGATTCCACAACTCTGACTTCTATTTTCTTTTTCCGTCTCTGAATCTAGATCTTCTCTCTATTTCTCTCTCCAAACAAACTATTTTCCTTTAAAAAGAAAAGGGTAAAACGCCCTAAGTATCTCGTTAGGTTTTGAGAGTTGAGATTGTCCGTCCGTCTTTCTGGTTCGAACAATCAGATCTTACTATCAGTGTTAACTTTCATACGGCTAACAAATACTACACAAGCCTTCAGATCAATACAGTTATACCGCTAATTATCGACATCAGAATTTGGTGAAGTCACATATATTCCCGTAAATCATTACATAAAGTGAGGCAATATATCATAGCCCACAATCAATATTTACTAATAAGATAAATTCAAATTAATGTAACACTTTCCAATCATAAATGTACACAGCGGGTTTCTACACCACCCATTAACCTACCTAAGTATATAAGGTGAAAAATGCTATATCAGAATTCAAAATACATTAATAAATCACTGTAAAACCGAACTATCCATACAAAAATCAACTCGTCATGCATCTGCGACAACCGTAACAACCTATAAATTGCATTATGATAAATGTGAACGATTCCTACAAAATCAACAGATCATGCATCTGTAACGAAGAAAACATCAGACATATTACATCATGATAAATGTGAATTTGAGTTAAATACCTTGTGTTTTTGGCGTCTTACAATCGTTCCAAATTCAATTTCCTGGAACCACGTTTTTTTTTTAACGGACGTCTTTCTTAAAGTACGGCCGGAGTCTTCTCCTATGTAGAAATTAATAATGCTGACCGTCTCTTGCAGAGGTCTTCCTAGACTGGTTCTAATTCATGTGGTTCGGAGTATATATTCCTTTCAATATTCCTTTCAATATTAGGGATCGACCCTGATCCTGCATTTGACCAATCGGAATAACTGCTATTCCTACAGACATTTGGAAAACTGTTTAAAAATGTGTCAAAATGCCACCTATCATTTGTTTCAAATCACTTTTACAGCTTTACGTGAGAATTTTCCCTTCTGTATCCTGTCATACAGCTAGGTCGTTTTTACTATAAACATAGTAATGATGGTGACCCAGTTAGGTAAACATTCCTTCGTCCAAACTCTCCTCCAAGACAGTTAATTGTCGGCTAGACTAAGAATTAATTAATTGATTTCACTGACGAAAAATTTGGCACTTGACAATCTTCCAATATATATATATATATATATATATATATATATATATATATATATATATATATATATATATATATATATATATATATATATATATATATATATATATATAACCTAGTACCAAAATAATAACTTTGTATTTTATAAGAATATCTAGTTTGAATGAATTATTAATGTCAGTTAGTTTCATAATTCCATTCCAATTTCCATCTGCATATTATTTCTGGTGCGTCTACAATTTTAATTAAAACGAAGATGGAACCTTCATGATAATATATGGTTTTGTAAAGTTCCTTGAAAATTGTGAAAGCAGAAAATATTTTACAAGAATCATAGAAACATGATCCTGGGATAATTCAGAAAGAAGAAAAGAAATTGATTCCATTGCTGCTGTCTTTATGTTTCAACACTACAAAGACTTCCATATTTGTAAAGTTGTATGTGGTGAGCCCTTAGAAAGACAAACGGTCCACATCTCCAAATAGATCAAACAAATCAACATGGAACGTGTATCAACAATTAGCATCTCTTGATACTTTAAGTTTGGATCCATATGAAGTGTTACAACTTTATGGTGTTAAACTAAGTAAGAGAAACAAGCAAAACCGTAGAGTTTAAGAAAATCTAACTTTGTGCATCATTATCAGATTTATTATGTAAAGTAATTTCTTCTTCTTCTTCTTCTTCTTCTTCTTCTTCTTCTTCTTCTTATTACTGTTGTTGTTGTTGAATATGATATTTGTGCTCCTGGTGTCTTTAATTTATTCTCAGTTATTGGTCTAAGTGGTGCTAAACAGTGATTGAGATTGTAATGTTTTGTTATTGAAGAATAACTCCAGTAGCGATCTATAACTTTTCTCATAGATTTCTCATAGATTTTATTCAATAAAATTTGTATATATGTCAGCAGTATAACATGCGCAGGCGCGCACTGAGAAAATGTATCATGAAAAGGAGAGCGATATATGCATTCCAATCAATATGTATGTACAGCAAGTATGACTTAGAACGCGATGAGAATAATGATAGTGTATGGCATAAAATTAATATTACGTATAAATATGAGTGACAACATCATACGTGGTAATTTTTCTGAAAGAAATGTGTTCACAGTATAAAGACTTAGTTTCTAATGATTCGACGCCAAACTATATAAACAATATGTTCGGTAAAAGGACAAATAATGTCAATACAGTTTCTGGTCCATCGATAATATGCTCTATACCAAATTATAACTTTCTTCTTTCTAAGCCCGAAATGGAATTGTAAAAAAATAGTTTGGGTCCAGTCATTTGGAACTGGCTACCTATAGATGTTAAAGAAGAACCATCAGAGCACTCCTTTCTCACAGGCGTTTGCAATGGCTAGAATCTAAATAATGTATATAACCGGTTATGGTCAGCTTTCCCATGTGTGTGTGTGTATGTGTGTGTGTGTGTCCGTGAGTGCGTGCGTGTTTTGAATGAAAAGCTTTAAATCATGCATGTGGTGTACACAATGCTTTCTGTGCTATATCAACACTTAATTGTTCCTGTGTATATAATCGTTTATTATTACAAAATGCAAAGAGAAATTAACATTGAACCAAAGGTGGAAAACAGAGTAACGCGTGAAATTAATATGTAAAACTCAGGCGTGGATGAGTTACGCGTTCAGTGAATTATGCATTAATAATAATAATAATAATAATAATAATAATAATAATAATAATTCATCTTTAATCAGGAAAACACATCTGGTCATGGTTGACCCATCTGCCGTGTGGTCCTCAGTTTTGTAATCGGCTAGGTTACAATAAAAATTTAAGATCATGCACATAACCAGGTATCTTCGCACACTCATTCTGACTGTGTGACTATACTGTGAAACATACAACTATGAACAATATTCAGTTCACAGGTTCTCTCTCTCTCTCTCTCTCTCTCTCTCTCTCTCTCTCTCTCTCTCTCTCTCTCTCTATATATATATATATATATATATATATATATATATATATATATATATATATATATATATATATATATATATATATATATATATATATAAGATCTGGATATATGGATATATCAATGATGGATATCATTATAAAAGTTTTCTATTCAGAGATTTTAGTACGTCATTCCAGCTGGTCTAGAAAGAATTTCTTTAATGATATTTTAAAAGAAGCAAGGGAAGTTGAATTACGTATCCTCGTGGATATGTGGATATATGTGGATAGATGGATGGATGTATATTTTTTTCGGATATAGACATTGATGATGCTACATCTGTTCCTTGTGAGATAATAAAGATGCATATATAGCTAGTGTCACAACAGTCTTGGTAAAAACACTGGTCCATATTTTTCGTTTTTACCGACCTAAAACGTCTACAATTTTCATGTTCATCTCTAACATTGGTTTCATGTCAACGATTTGCTTAATGTTGCTAGCTTTCTTTATGAACGACTCATAATTTTTTCCATGCTTTTCGAACCTTGTGGCGACAATCGCATCGCCTAACTATTTTACCCTTCCTGAGTATACAGCTCCTGAAATTAAGAACTTCGAATTCCATTGCTTCTTAAACTAGCGAGCATATCTCGACGCTACAGAACTTCGTTTGCATGATCCATTGATTGATTTGTAGATAGAAGCCCCAAATGAAGGCATATAACGGTACGATTGCCTTCGTTCTTTTCGTTCTTTCTCCTTTGTGGTCTGCTGTTTTCACTTGGGGTTTTAGCGTATATGTTGTGCATATTTAGTTGTAAAGCTTATTTCCTACTACAACCGTTCCGGTGGTCTGGTGGTAAGAGCGTCGGCCACGGAAGCGGAAGGTTGTGGGTTCGATCCCCGGTCGAGTCATACAAAAGACTTACAAAAATGGTACAAACAGCTGCCTCGCTTGAAGCTCAGCATTAAGATGTTAGTGTTAGGACTGGCCTGGTGTCAGCATTATGTGACTAGGTGGGAAATAATGCTACATGTCTGCGGCATGATGCCCCAGTGCTAGACATCACTATAAACTGCCTCACTGCAGACATCGTAGCGATATGACTGAACATTTGTTAAAGCTACGTTATCAATCCTAATCAAACAAACAAGCAATATTTCCTACTACCGTTAGCTTATCCTTTACATGTTCATTTCAAGCACCTATGAGAGACCTTGATCAACGTGTTCCATACTCTCCCATTAGGAACCCCTGACCAGTGTACCTTGACCTTTCTTTAACATGGTCATCAAGACGATTCCAAGCATCTTTAGTGGAATGTATTTCTATATCCATTTGTATCCGTTCTCCTTTGGTCATGGTATTTCCTTTTCCTTTCAATTCAGCCCAACCATATGATCATAAATTAGATATAAAGCTTTACCCGTTTTATTAACGGATATTCTAGATCTGTAGGACAACTGAAGAAAAAAAATTCAATAAATGTTATTTTGATCTTATTTGGGTTTTGAAAATAAAAAAAATCACAAAATTAAACTGGTTAAATGACTTTTCTTGATAAAGACTATTTTCAACTTTAACGGTATATAAATTAAAGTAAGGTAAGAATAGTTAATCAAATACATTGTTGGACTCTTGCTCGTATGTGAATCTAAAAATATTTTCAAATAGCTCCAACAGCAAAATAAGAATTTATTTATTGACTGTGAAATAAACTCGTGTTTCTTATGGTTACGCCTTTTGGTTATTTATGATATGCACATTGTCCAAGATTGACAATTAACCCATATTGTATTTGCGTACAGGTTGGAATACTGTACCTGTGTATTGTCATTAGTATCCCTATGTTTTAAACAGGTAAATAAGGTCTATGTTGTCAATAGATATATAATGTCTTGTTTGTCGATAGACGTGTATGTTGTTGTCAATAGATAAATGAGTCCAACTTTGTGAAAAAGATAAATGAGGCCTGTGTTGTTGGTAATAGATAAACGAGGACTATTTTATCAATAGGTAAATTAAGCTGATGTTGTGAATAGAAAAATGAAGCCTTTGCTGTTATCTATAAAGTTAAATACATTTTGTCAATAGACAAATGAGGCCTATGTTGTTGGCAATATTTTAAAGAGGACTATGTTGTCAATAGATAAATGAAGCTGATGTTGTTATCTATAAAGATAAATTAAAACTATTTTCTCAATAAACAAATGAGGCCTATGTTGTCAATAGAAAAGTTAAGCCTGTTTTGTTATCAATATATATGGGGCTATACAGATATATAAGTGGGGCCTATATTGTCAATAAATAAGTGGGGCCTATATTGTCAAAAAATAAGTGGGGCCTATATTGTCAATAAATAAGTGGGGCCTATATTGTCAATAAATAAGTGGGGCCTATATTGTCAATAAATAAGTGGGGCCTATATTGTCAATAAATAAGTGGGGCCTATATTGTCAATAAATAAGTGGGGCCTATATTGTCAATAAATAAGTGGGGCCTATATTGTCAATAAATAAGTGGGGCCTATATTGTCAATAAATAAGTGGGGCCTATATTGTCAATAAATAAGTGGGGCCTATATTGTCAATAAATAAGTGGGGCCTATATTGTCAATAAATAAGTGGGGCCTATATCTATATATATAAAAATGAATGTTTGTTTGTTTGTTTGTTTGTGTCGTATGCGTTCCTATACCGTTCATCCAATTGCGATAAAACTTTGGTGATTTGTTCTGCGCACGCCCGCGAAGGTTTCTGAATTAGTACAACCATTAAAATTGTAACAATTAACAAATGTGTTTTTGCGACATTTACCGTGTGTTCGATGTGAACTGTAGGCGCCTTTAGATACGTCACGTGATCGAACAGTAGGCACCTTTAGATACGTCACGTGATCGAACAGTAGGCGCCTTAGATACGTCACGTGATCAAACATGGTCTGTAGCGATACCTAATTTTGCGTGTCTTCGGTGTGAACTGTAGGCGCCTTAGATACGTCATGTTTACTTAGTTACGTTTGGTTCGCGCCTTGGTTACGTCAAACAATCGCGGTATGAATTTGTACGTCACGTGATCGAACAGTAGGCGCCTTAAATACGTCACGTGATCGAACACGGTCTGGATTGGCTGAAACTATGATGACGTAAATCAACAGCTGTATGAAATTCATAATCGGTAGCGATACCTAATTTCGCGTGTGTTCGGTGTGAACTGTAGGCGCCTTAGATACGTCATGTTTACTTAGTTACGTTTGGTTCGCGCCTTGGTTACGTCAAACAATCGCGGTGTTAATTTATAATAATCGTTACAAAGCATTACTTTCGCTGTCAAATCAATTATGCCACCTAAACGAAAAGCTATTGGTATACACCTCAAGCACGAAAGATAAAGGCATCACGAGCTTCAGAAACATACGAGCAACGGAAAGCAAGATTGGAAACAGTTCGAGTTCGCACTGCTCAAAACCGAGCATCTGAAACAGACGAGCAATGGGAAGCAAGATTGCAAACCGTTCGAGTTCGCACTGCTCAATCCAGACGAACAATGCACGCGGATTTAAATCTTAGTGCATTCCATTACAATGCTAATTATGATTACAGTCTTCATCCAAGTGTGCTTATTGGAAAAATGGATAAATTATGCGTGTATTGCAATGTCCTCAAATTTAAGAATGAAACACCAGGAATATGCTGCGCGGGTGGAAAAGTGAAATTGCCAGAATTACACTCGCCACCCGAACCATTATCAACGTTGGTATCAGGTGACACAAGCCAATCGAAACATTTCTTGGCAAACATACGGAAGTACAATTCATGTTTCCAAATGACATCGTTCGGTGCAACAAATAACGTACGCGAGAATTACATGCCAACATTTAAAGTGCAAGGGCAAATCTATCATCGTGCAGGATCACTACCACTGCCGAACGCAGATCACAAATTACTTCAAATTTATTTCATGGGAAACACTCATGAACAAATCGATCAACGTTGTCAATTCAATACGGGCACTAAACGAGAAATAGTCGCTGCATTACAAACTTTATTCGATCAACACAACGAATTAATTCGTTGTTCAGAACTGCCCTTGAACAAATGCCAACTGATGACTACAAAGTTGTAGTTAGAGCAGACAAAACACCTGTCGGCCAACACGAAAGACAGTACAATGCACCAAAAATTGACGAAGTGGCGATCGTTATAGTTGGCGAAGAATTTAACTCGCGTGATATAATTCTTCATCGCACAAATGGTGATGTTCAGCGAGTCTCAGAAACTCATCGCTCATACGACGGATTGCAATATCCGATTTTATTTTGGCCATGAGTAGATGGATATCATTTCAACATCTTAATGAGAAATCCAGAAACAAATGAGGAAACGAATAAGAAAATCAGTGCCATGAATTACTATTCATATCGATTGATGATTCGTGAAAACGCTGAAAATCAGTACCCGGCATGCGTTGCAATGCCACTCAAAGAAACTTTCTTTCTTTGAGTGGCATTCCAACGCATGCCGGGTACTTGCTAGTTGTCTATAAATAAGTTGGGTCTATACCATCCATAGATAAATGGGGCCAAGTGTGACAAATAACGTCCATAGATAAGTGGGGCCCAGTGTGACCCATAACGTCCATAGGTAAGTGGGGTCTATACCATCCATAGATAAGTGGGGCCCAGTGGGACCCATAACGTCCATAAGTAAGTGGGGTCTATACCATCCATAGATAAGTGGGGCCCAGTGGGACCCATAACGTCCATAGGTAAGTGGGGTCTATACCATCCATAGATAAGTGGGGCCCAGTGGGACCCATAACGTCCATATATAAGTGGGGTCTATACCATCCATAGATAAATGGGGCCCAGTGGGACATATAACGTCCATAGATAAGTGGGGCCTATACCATCCATAGATAAATGGGGCCCAGTGGGACATATAACGTCCATAGATAAGTGGGGTCTATACCATCCATAGATAAATGGGGCCCAGTGGGACATATAACGTCCATAGATAAGTGGGGCCTATACCATCCATAGATAAATGGGGCCTAGTGGGACCTATAATGTCCATAGATAAGTGGGGCCAATACCATCCAATGGGGCCTAGTGGGACCTACAATGTCCAAAGATAAGTGGGGCCTATACCATCCATAGATAAATGGGGCTTAGTGGGACCTATAATGTCCGTCGAAAAGTTAGGTCCTATACTGTCCGTCAAAAAGTTAGGTCTTATACTGTCCGTCGAAAAGTTAGGTCCTATACTGTCCATCGAAAAGTTAGGTCCTATACTGTCCGTCGAAAAGTTAGGTCTTATACTGTCCGTCGAAAAGTTAGGTCCTATAGTGTCCATCGAAAAGTTAGGTCCTATACTGTCCATCGAAAAGTTAGGTCCTATACTGTCCATCGAAAAGTTAGGTCCTATACTGTCCATCGAAAAGTTAGGTCCTATACTGTCCGTCGAAAAGTTAGGTCCTATACTGTCCATCGAAAAGTTAGGTCCTATACTGTCCATCGAAAAGTTAGGTCCTATACTGTCCATCGAAAAGTTAGGTCCTATACTGTCCTTTGAAAAGCTAGGTCCTATACTGTCCATCGAAAAGTTAGGTCCTATACTGTCCGTCAAAAAGTTAGGTCTTATACTGTCCGTCGAAAAGTTAGGTCCTATACTGTCCGTCGAAAAGTTAGGTTCTATACTGTCCGTCGAAAAGTTAGGTCCTATAGTGTCCGTCGAAAAGTTAGGTCCTATACTGTCCATCGAAAAGTTAGGTCCTATAATGTCCATCGAAAAGTTAGGTCCTATACTGTCCGTCGAAAAGTTAGGTCCTATACTGTCCATCGAAAAGTTAGGTCCTATACTGTCCATCGAAAAGTTAGGTCCTATACTGTCCATCGAAAAGTTAGGTCCTATACTGTCCATCGAAAAGTTAGGTCCTATACTGTCCATCGAAAAGTTAGGTCCTATACTGTCCATCGAAAAGTTAGGTCCTATACTGTCCATCGAAAAGTTAGGTCCTATACTGTCCATCGAAATGTTAGGTCCTATACTGTCCATCGAAAAGTTAGGTTCTATACTGTCCATCGAAAAGTTAGGTCCTATACTGACCATCGAAAAGTTAGGTCCTATACTGTCCATCGAAAAGGTAGGTCCTATACTGTCCATCGAAAAGTTAGGTCCTATACTTTCCATCGAAAAGTTAAGTCCTATACTGTCCATCGAAAACTTAGGTCCTATACTGTCCGTCGAAAAGTTAGGTCCTATACTGTCCATCGAAAAGTTAGGTCCTATACTGTCCGTCGAAAAGTTAGGTCCTATAGTGTCCATCGAAAAGTTTGGTCCTATACTGTCCATCGAAAAGTTAGGTCCTATAGTGTCCATCGAAAAGTTAGGTCCTATACTGTCCATCGAAAAGTTAGGTCCTATACTGTCCGTCGAAAAGTTAGGTCCTATACTGTCCATCGAAAAGTTAGGTCCTATACTGTCCATCGAAAAGGTAGGTCCTATACTGTCCATCGAAAAGGTAGGTCCTATACTGTCCATCGAAAAGTTAGGTCCTATACTTTCCATCGAAAAGTTAAGTCCTATACTGTCCATCGAAAAGTTAGGTCCTATACTGTCCGTCGAAAAGTTAGGTCCTATACTGTCCAACGAAAAGTTAGGTCCTATACTGTCCGTCGAAAAGTTAGGTTCTATAGTGTCCATCGAAAAGTTAGGTCCTATACTGTCCATCGAAAAGTTAGGTCCTATACTGTCCATCGAAAAGTTAGGTCCTATAGTGTCCATCGAAAAGTTAGGTCATATAGTGTCTATCGAAAAGTTTGGTCCTATACTCTCCGTCGAAAAGTTAGGTCCTATACTGTCCGTCGAAAAGTTAGGTCCTATACTGTCCATCGAAAAGTTAGGTCCTATACTGTCCATCGAAAAGTTAGGTCCTATACTGTCCATCGAAAAGTTAGGTCCAATACTGTCCATCGAAAAGTTAGGTCCTATACTGTCCATCGAAAAGTTAAGTCCTATACTGTCCATCGAAAAGTTAGGTCCTATACTGTCCATCGAAAAGTTAGGTCCTATACTGTCCATCGAAATGTTAGGTCCTATACTGTCCATCGAAAAGTTAGGTCCTATACTGTCCATCGAAAAGTTAGGTCCTATACTGACCATCGAAAAGTTAGGTCCTATACTGTCCATCTAAAAGTTAGGTCCTATACTGTCCATCGAAAAGGTAGGTCCTATACTGTCCATCGAAAAGTTAGGTCCTATACTTTCCATCGAAAAGTTAAGTCCTATACTGTCCATCGAAAAGTTAGGTCCTATACTGTCCATCGAAAAGTTAGGTCCTATACTGTCCATCGAAAAGTTAGGTCCTATACTGACCATCGAAAAGTTAGGTCCTATACTGTCCATCTAAAAGTTAGGTCCTATACTGTCCATCTAAAAGTTAGGTACTATACTGTCCATCGAAAAGTTAGGTCCTATACTTTCCATCGAAAAGTTAAGTCCTATACTGTCCATCGAAAAGTTAGGTCCTATACTGTCCATCGAAAAGTTAGGTCCTATACTGTCCATCGAAAAGTTAGGTCCTATACTGTCCATCGAAAAGTTAGGTCCTGTACTGTCCATCGAAATGTTAGGTCCTATACTGTCCATCGAAAACTTAGGTCCTATACTGTCCATCGAAAATTTAGGTTCTATACTGTCCATCGAAAAGTTAGGTCCTATACTGTCCATCGAAATGTTAGGTCCTATACTGTCCATCGAAAAATTTGTGTGTGTGTGTGTGTCGAATAAGATCTGGATATATATCAATGATGGATAGCATTATAAAAGTTTTCTATTCAGAGATTTTAGTATGTCATTCCAGCTGGTTTAGAAAGAATTTCTTTAATGATATTTTAAAAGAAGCAAGGGAAGTTGAATTACGTATCCTCGTGGATATGTGGATATATATGGATGGATCGATGGATGTATATATGGATGGATGTATATTTTTACGGATATAGACATTGATGATGCTACATCTGTTCCTTGTGAGATAATAAAGATGCATATATAGCTAGTTGTCACAACAATCTTGGTAAAAACACTGGTCCATATTTTTCATTTTTACCGACCTAAAACGTCTACAATTTTCATGTTCATCTCTAACATTGGTTTCATGTCAACGATTTGCTTAATGTTGCTAGCTTTCTTTATGAACGACTCATAATTTTTTCCATGCTTTTCGAACCTTGTGGCGACAATCGCATCGCATAACTATTTTACCCTTCCTGAGTATACAGCTCCTGAAATTAAGAACTTCGAATTCCATTGCTTCTTAAACTAGCGAGCATATCTCGACGCTACAGAACTTCGTTTGCATGATCCATTGATTGATTTGTAGAAAGAAGCCCCAAATGAAGGCATATAACGGTACGATTGTCTTCGTTCTTTTTGTTCTTTCTCCTTTGTGGTCTGCTGTTTTCATTTGGGGTTTTAGCGTATATGTTGTGCATATTTAGTTGTAAAGCTTATTTCCTACTACAACCGTTCCGGTGGTCTAGTGGTAAGAGCGTCGGCCGCGGAAGCGGGAGGTTGTGGGTTCGATCCCCGGTCGAGTCATACCAAAGACTTACAAAAATGGTACAAACAGCTGCCTCGCTTGAAGCTCAGCATTAAGATGCTAGTGTTAGGACTGGCCTGGTGTCAGCATAATGTGACTAGGTGGGAAATAATGTTACATGTCTGCGGCATGATGCCCCAGTGCTAGACATCACTATAAACTGCCTCACTGCAGACATCGTAGCGATATGACTGAACATTTGTTAAAGCTACGTTATAAATCCTAATCAAACAAACAAGCAATATTTCCTACTATCGTTAGCTTATCCTTTACATGTTCATTTCAAGCACCTATAAGAGATCTTGATCAACGTGTTCCATACTCTCCCATTAGGAACCCCTGACCAGTATACCTTGACCTTTCTTTAACATGGTCATCAAGGCGATTCCAAGCATCTTTAGTGGAATGTATCTGCAGTCCCACTACGTTCCATAGGATTCTGAGCCTTTCTATATCCATTTGTATCCGTTCTACTTTGGTCATGGTATTTCCTTTTCGTTTCAATTCAGCCCAACCATATGATCATAAATTAGATATAAAGCTTTACCCGTTTTATTAACGGATATTCTAGATCTGTAGGACAACTGAAGAAAAAAAAAATTCAATAAATGTGTTATTTTGATCTTATTTGGGTTTTGAAAATAAAAAAAATCACAAAATTAAACTGGTTCAATGACTTTTCTTGATAAAGACTATTTTTAACTTTAACGGTATATAAATTAAAGTAAGGTAAGAATAGTTAATCAAATACATTGTTGGACTCTTGCTCGTATGTGAATCTAAAAATATTTTCAAATAGCTCCAACAACAAAATAAGAATTTATTTATTAACTGTGAAATAAACTCGTGTTTCTTATGGTTACGCCTTTTGGTTATTTATGATATGCACATTGTCCAAGATTGACAATTAACCCATATTGTATTTGCGTACAGGTTGGAATACTGTACCTGTGTATTGTCATTAGTATCCCTATGTTTTAAACAGGTAAATAAGGTCTATGTTGTCAATAGATATATAATGTCTTGTTTGTCGATAGACGTATATGTTGTTGTCAATAGATAAATGAGTCCAACTTTGTGAAAAAGATAAATGAAGCCTGTGTTGTTGGTAATAGATAAACGAGGACTATTTTATCAATAGGTAAATTAAGCTGATGTTGTGAATAGAAAAATGAAGCCTTTGCTGTTATCTATAAAGTTAAATACATTTTGTCAATAGACAAATGAGGCCTATGTTGTTGACAATATTTTAAAGAGGACTATGTTGTCAATAGATAAGTGAAGCTGATGTTGTTATCTATAAAGATAAATTAAAACTATTTTCTCAATAAACAAATGAGGCCTATGTTGTCAATAGAAAAGTTAGGAATGTTTTTTATCAATATATATGGGGCTATACAGATATATAAGTGGGGCCTATATTGTCAATAAATAAGTGGGGCCTATATTGTCAATAAATAAGTGGGGCCTATATTGTCAATAAATAAGTGGGGCCTATATTGTCAATAAATAAGTGGGGCCTATATTGTCAATAAATAAGTGGGGCCTATATTGTCAATAAATAAGTGGGGCCTATATCTATATATATAAAAATGAATGTTTGTTTGTTTGTTTGTTTGTTTGTTTGTTTGTTTGTGTCGTATGCGTTCCTATATCGTTCATCCGATTGCGATAAAACTTTGGTGATTTGTTCTGCGCACGCCCGCGAAGGTTTCTGAATTAGTACAACCATTAAAATTGTAACAATTAACACATGTCTTTTTGCGACATTTACCGTGTGTTCGCTGTGAACTGTACGCGCCTTTAGATACGTCACGTGATCGAACAGTAGGCACCTTTAGATACGTCACGTGATCGAACAGTAGGCGCCTTAGATACGTCACGTGATCGAACATGGTCTGTAGCGATACCTAATTTTGCGTGTCTTCGGTGTGAACTGTAGGCGCCTTAGATACGTCATGTTTACTTAGTTACGTTTGGTTCGCGCCTTGGTTACGTCAAACAATCGCGGTATGAATTTGTAAGTCACGTGATCGAACAGTAGGCGCCTTAAATACGTCACGTGATCGAACACGGTCTGGATTGGCTGAAACTGTGATGACGTAAATCAACAGCTGTATGAAATTCATAATCGGTAGCGATACCTAATTTCGCGTGTATTCGGTGTGAACTGTAGGCGCCTTAGGTCATGTTTACTTAGTTACATTTGGTTCGCGCCTTGGTTACGTCAAACAATCGCGGTGTTAATTTATAATAATCGTTACAAAGCATTACTTTCGCTGTCAAATCAATTATGCCACCTAAACGAAAAGCTATTGGTATACACCTCAAGCACGAAAGATAAAGGCATCACGAGCTTCAGAAACATACGAGCAACGGAAAGCAAGATTGGAAACAGTTCGAGTTCGCACTGCTCAAAATCGAGCATCTGAAACAGACGAGCAATGGGAAGCAAGATTGCAAACCGTTCGAGTTCGCACTGCTCAATCCAGACGAACAATGCACGCGGATTTAAATCTTAGTGCATTCCATTACAATGCTAATTATGATTACAGTCTTCATCCAAGTGTGCTTATTGGAAAAATGGATAAATTATGCGTGTATTGCAATGTCCACAAATTCAAGAATGAAACACCAGGAATGTGCTGCGCGGGTGGAAAAGTGAAATTGCCAGAATTACATTCACCACCAAAACCATTATCAACGTTGGTATCAGGTGACACAAGCCAATCGAAACATTTCTTGGCAAACATACGGAAGTACAATTCATGTTTCCAAATGACATCGTTCGGTGCAACAAATATCGTGCGCGAGAATTACATGCCAACATTTAAAGTGCAAGGGCAAATTTATCATCGTGCAGGATCACTACCACTGCCGAGCGCAGATCACAAATTACTTCAAATTTATTTCATGGGAAACACTCATGAACAAATCGATCAACGTTGTCAATTCAATACGGGCACTAAACGAGAAATAGTCGCTGCATTACAAACTTTATTCGATCAACACAACGAATTAATTCGTTGTTCAGAACTGCCCTTGAACAAATGCCAACTGATGACTACAAAGTTGTAGTTAGAGCAGACAAAACACCTGTCGGCCAACACGAAAGACAGTACAATGCACCAAAAATTGACGAAGTGGCGATCGTTATAGTTGGCGAAGAATTTAACTCGCGTGATATAATTCTTCATCGCACAAATGGTGATGTTCAGCGAGTCTCAGAAACTCATCGCTCATACGACGGATTGCAATATCCGATTTTATTTTGGCCATGAGTAGATGGATATCATTTCAACATCTTAATGAGAAATCCACAAACAAATGAGGAAACGAATAAGAAAATCAGTGCCATGAATTACTATTCATATCGATTGATGATTCGTGAAAACGCTGAAAATCAGTACCCGGCATGCGTTGCAATGCCACTCAAAGAAAGAAAGTGTTTGTGTTTTAATCCTGATATTCGTTGCAATGCCACTGAAAGAAAGAAAGTGTGTGTGTTTTAATAGACTATTTGACTGGTTTCTGGAAAGCATCTCAGATTATTTAGTGGTATTTATCGAGCCCACAATAAGTGGTTACCTTACCGAAGACGTTTTAGGTATCGCTACCGATTATGAATTTCATACAGCTGTTGATTTACGTCATCATAGTTTCAGCCAATCCAGACCGTGTTCGATCACGTGACGTATCTAAGGCGCCTACAGTTCACACCGAACACACGCGATTTTAGGTATCGCTACCGATTATGAATTTCATCCAGCTGTTGATACTCACCAAAGTTTTATCGCAATCGGATGAACGGTATAGGAACGCATACGACACAAACAAAGAAACAAAGAAACAAATTTTTAACAAACATACATAAAACACAAACACATTCTTTCTTTGAGTGACATTGCAACGTATGTCGGGTACTGATTTTCAGCGTTTTCACGAATTATCAATCGATATGAATAGTAATTCATGGCACTAATCGAAGACGGTCTGGATTGGCTGAAACTATGATGACGTAAATCAACAGCTTTATGAAATTCATAATCGGTAGCGATACCTAATTTCGCGTGTGTTCGGTGTGAACTGTAGGCGCCTTAGAAACAGACGAGCAGCGGGAAGAAGATTGGAAACCGTTCCAGTACGCACTGCTTAAGCCCGATCATCTGAAACAGACGATCAACGGGAAGCAAGATTTGAAACAGTGGTATTGCAACGCATGCCAGGATTAAAACACAAATACTTTCTTTCTTTGAGTGGCATTCCAACGCATGCCGGGTACTTGCTAGTTGTCTATAAATAAGTGGGGTCTATACCATCCATAGATAAATGGGGCCCAGTGTGACAAATAACGTCCATAGGTAAGTGGGGTCTATACCATCCATAGATAAGTGGGGCCCAGTGTGACCCATAACGTCCATAGGTAAGTGGGGTCTATACCATCCATAGATAAGTGGGGCCCAGTGTGACCCATAACGTCCATAGGTAAGTGGGGTCTATACCATCCATAGATAAGTGGGGCCCAGTGGGACCCATAACGTCCAAAAATAAGTGGGGTCTATACCATCCATAGATAGGTGGGGCCTAGTGGGACCTATAACGTCTATAGATAAGTTGGGCCTATAGCATCCATAGATAAATGGGGCCTAGTGGGACCTATAATGTCGATAGATAAGTGGGGCCAATACCATCCATAGATAAATAGGGCCTAGTGCGACCTATAATGTCCATAGATAAGTGGAGCCTATACCATCCATAGATAAATGGGGCCTAGTGGGACCTATAATGTCCATAGATAAGTGGGGCCTATACCATCCATAGATAAATGGGGCCTAGTGGGACCTATATTGTCCATAGATAAGTGGGGCTTATACCATCCATCGATAAATGGGGCTTAGTGGGACCTATAATGTCATTAGATAAGTTAGGTCCTATACTGTCCGTCGAAAAGTTAGGTCCTATACTGTCCGTCGAAAAGTAAGGTCCTATACTGTCCGTCGAAAAGTTAGGTCCTATACTGTCCGTCGAAAAGTTAGGTCCTATACTGTCCGTCGAAAAGTTAGGTCCTATACTGTCCGTCGAAAAGTTAGGTCCTATACTGTCCGTCGAAAAGTTAGGTCCTATACTGTCCCCGGTCGAGTCATACCAAAGACTTACAAAAATGGTACAAACAGCTGCCTCGCTTGAAGCTCAGCATTAAGATGCTAGTGTTAGGACTGGCCTGGTGTCAGCATAATGTGACTAGGTGGGAAATAATGCTACATGATGCCCCAGTGATAGACATCACTATAAACTGCCTCACTGCAGACATCGTAGCGATATGACTGAACATTTGTTAAAGCTACGTTATAAATCCTAATCAAACAAACAAGCAATATTTCCTACTACCGTTAGCTTATCCTTTACATGTTCATTTCAAGCACCTATAAGAGATCTTGATCAACATGTTCCATACTCTCCCATTAGGAACCCCTGACCAGTGTACCTTGACCTTTCTTTAACATGGTCATCAAGGCGATTCCAAGCATCTTTAGTGGAATGTATCTGCAGTCCCACTACGTTCCATCGGATTCTGAGCCTTTCTATATCCATTTGTATCCGTTCTACTTTGGTCATGGTATTTCCTTTTCCTTTCAATTCAGCCCAACCATATGATCATAAATTAGATATAAAGCTTTACCCGTTTTATTAACGGATATTCTAGATCTGTAGGACAACTGAAGAAAAAAAAAATTCAATAAATGTTATTTTGATCTCATTTGGGTTTTGAAAATAGAAAAAATCACAAAATTAAACTGGTTAAATGACTTTTCTTGATAAAGACTATTTTTAACTTTAACGGTATATAAATTAAAGTAAGGTAAGAATAGTTAATCAAATACATTGTTGGACTCTTGCTCGTATGTGAATCTAAAAATATTTTCAAATAGCTCCAACAGCAAAATAAGAATGTATTTATTAACTGTGAAATAAACTCGTGTTTCTTATGGTTACGCCTTTTGGTTATTTATGATATGCACATTGTCCAAGATTGACAATTAACCCATATTGTATTTGCGTACAGGTTGGAATACTGTACCTGTGTATTGTCATTAGTATCCCTATGTTTTAAACAGGTAAATAAGGTCTATGTTGTCAATAGATATATAATGTCTTGTTTGTCGATAGACGTATATGTTGTTGTCAATAGATAAATGAGTCCAACTTTGTGAAAAAGATAAATGAAGCCTGTGTTGTTGGTAATAGATAAACGAGGACTATTTTATCAATAGGTAAATTAAGATGATGTTGTGAATAGAAAAATGAAGCCTTTGCTGTTATCTATAAAGTTAAATACATTTTGTCAATAGACAAATGAGGCCTATGTTGTTGACAATATTTTAAAGAGGACTATGTTGTCAATAGATAAATGAAGCTGATGTTGTTATCTATAAAGATAAATTAAAACTATTTTCTCAATAAACAAATGAGGACTATGTTGTCAATAGAAAAGTTAGGCCTGTTTTGTTATCAATATATATGGGGCTATACAGATATATAAGTGGGGCCTATATTGTCAATAAATAAGTGGGGCCTATATTGTCAATAAATAAGTGGGGCCTATATTGTCAATAAATAAGTGGGGCCTATATTGTCAATAAATAAGTGGGGCCTATATTGTCAATAAATAAGTGGGGCCTATATTGTCAATAAATAAGTGGGGCCTATATTGTCAATAAATAAGTGGGGCCTATATCTATATATATAAAAATGAATGTTTGTTTGTTTGTTTGTTTGTTTGTGTCGTATGCGTTCCTATACCGTTCATCCAATTGCGATAAAACTTTGGTGATTTGTTCTGCGCACGCCCGCGAAGGTTTCTGAATTAGTACAACCATTAAAATTGTAACAATTAACAAATGTGTTTTTGCGACATTTACCGTGTGTTCGATGTGAACTGTAGGCGCCTTTAGATACGTCACGTGATCGAACAGTAGGCACCTTTAGATACGTCACGTGATCGAACAGTAGGCGCCTTAGATACGTCACGTGATCAAACATGGTCTGTAGCGATAACTAATTTTGCGTGTCTTCGGTGTGAACTGTAGGCGCCTTAGATACGTCATGTTTACTTAGTTACGTTTGGTTCGCGCCTTGGTTACGTCAAACAATCGCGGTATGAATTTGTACGTCACGTGATCGAACAGTAGGCGCCTTAAATACGTCACGTGATCGAACACGGTCTGGATTGGCTGAAACTATGATGACGTAAATCAACAGCTGTATGAAATTCATAATCGGTAGCGATACCTAATTTCGCGTGTGTTCGGTGTGAACTGTAGGCGCCTTAGATACGTCATGTTTACTTAGTTACGTTTGGTTCGCGCCTTGGTTACGTCAAACAATCGCGGTGTTAATTTATAATAATCGTTACAAAGCATTACTTTCGCTGTCAAATCAATTATGCCACCTAAACGAAAAGCTATTGGTATACACCTCAAGCACGAAAGATAAAGGCATCACGAGCTTCAGAAACATACGAGCAACGGAAAGCAAGATTGGAAACAGTTCGAGTTCGCACTGCTCAAAACCGAGCATCTGAAACAGACGAGCAATGGGAAGCAAGATTGCAAACCGTTCGAGTTCGCACTGCTCAATCCAGACGAACAATGCACGCGGATTTAAATCTTAGTGCATTCCATTACAATGCTAATTATGATTACAGTCTTCATCCAAGTGTGCTTATTGGAAAAATGGATAAATTATGCGTGTATTGCAATGTCCTCAAATTTAAGAATGAAACACCAGGAATATGCTGCGCGGGTGGAAAAGTGAAATTGCCAGAATTACATTCACCACCAAAACCATTATCAACGTTGGTATCAGGTGACACAAGCCAATCGAAACATTTCTTGGCAAACATACGGAAGTACAATTCATGTTTCCAAATGACATCGTTCGGTGCAACAAATATCGTACGCGAGAATTACATGCCAACATTTAAAGTGCAAGGGCAAATTTATCATCGTGCAGGATCACTACCACTGCCGAGCGCAGATCACAAATTACTTCAAATTTATTTCATGGGAAACACTCATGAACAAATCGATCAACGTTGTCAATTCAATACGGGCACTAAACGAGAAATAGTCGCTGCATTACAAACTTTATTCGATCAACACAACGAATTAATTCGTTGTTCAGAACTGCCCTTGAACAAATGCCAACTGATGACTACAAAGTTGTAGTTAGAGCAGACAAAACACCTGTCGGCCAACACGAAAGACAGTACAATGCACCAAAAATTGACGAAGTGGCGATCGTTATAGTTGGCGAAGAATTTAACTCGCGTGATATAATTCTTCATCGCACAAATGGTGATGTTCAGCGAGTCTCAGAAACTCATCGCTCATACGACGGATTGCAATATCCGATTTTATTCTGGCCATGAGTAGATGGATATCATTTCAACATCTTAATGAGAAATCCACAAACAAATGAGGAAACGAATAAGAAAATCAGTGCCATGAATTACTATTCATATCGATTGATGATTCCTGAAAACGCTGAAAATCAGTACCCGGCATGCGTTGAAATGCCACTCAAAGAAACTTTCTTTCTTTGAGTGGCATTCCAACGCATGCCGGGTACTTGCTAGTTGTCTATAAATAAGTTGGGCCTATACCATCCATAGATAAATGGGGCCCAGTGTGACAAATAACGTCCATAGATAAGTGGGGCCCAGTGTGACCCATAACGTCCATAGGTAAGTGGGGTCTATACCATCCATAGATAAGTGGGGCCCAGTGGGACCCATAACGTCCATAAGTAAGTGGGGTCTATACCATCCATAGATAAGTGGGGCCCAGTGGGACCCATAACGTCCATAGGTAAGTGGGGTCTATACCATCCATAGATAAGTGGGGCCCAGTGGGACCCATAACGTCCATAGGTAAGTGGGGTCTATACCATCCAAAGATATGTGGGGCCCAGTGGGACCCATAACGTCCATAGGTAAGTGGGGTCTATACCATCCATAGATAAGTCGGGCCCAGTGGGACCCATAACGTCCATAGATAAGTGGGGTCTATACCATCCATAGATAAATGGGGCCCAGTGGGACATATAACGTCCATAGATAAGTGGGGCCTATACCATCCATAGATAAATGGGGCCTAGTGGGACCTATAATGTCCATAGATAAGTGGGGCCAATACCATCCAATGGGGCCTAGTGGGACCTACAATGTCCAAAGATAAGTGGGGCCTATACCATCCATAGATAAATGGGGCTTAGTGGGACCTATAATGTCCGTCGAAAAGTTAGGTCCTATACTGTCCGTCGAAAAGTTAGGTCCTATAGTGTCCATCGAAAAGTTAGGTCCTATACTGTCCATCGAAAAGTTAGGTCCTATACTGTCCATCGAAAAGTTAGGTCCTATACTGTCCATCGAAAAGTTAGGTCCTATACTGTCCGTCGAAAAGTTAGGTCCTATACTGTCCATCGAAAAGTTAGGTCCTATACTGTCCATCGAAAAGTTAGGTCCTATACTGTCCATCGAAAAGGTAGGTCCTATACTGTCCATCGAAAAGTTAGGTCCTATACTTTCCATCGAAAAGTTAAGTCCTATACTGTCCATCGAAAAGTTAGGTCCTATACTGTCCATCGAAAAGTTAGGTCCTATACTGTCCATCGAAAAGTTAGGTCCTATACTGACCATCGAAAAGTTAGGTCCTATACTGTCCATCGAAAAGTTAGGTCCTATACTGTCCATCGAAAAGTTAGGTCCTATACTTTCCATCGAAAAGTTAAGTCCTATACTGTCCATCGAAAAGTTAGGTCCTATACTGTCCATCGAAAAGTTAGGTCCTATACTGTCCATCGAAAAGTTAGGTCCTATACTGTCCATCGAAATGTTAGGTCCTATACTGTCCATCGAAAACTTAGGTCCTATTCTGTCCATCGAAAATTTAGGTTCTATACTGTCCATAGAAAAGTTAGGTCCTATACTGTCCATCGAAATGTTAGGTCCTATACTGTCCATCGAAAAATTTGTGTGTGTGTGTGTGTCGAATAAGATCTGGATATATATCAATGATGGATAGCATTATAAAAGTTTTCTATTCAGAGATTTTAGTATGTCATTCCAGCTGGTTTAGAAAGAATTTCTTTAATGATATTTTAAAAGAAGCAAGGGAAGTTGAATTACGTATCCTCGTGGATATGTGGATATATATGGATGGATCGATGGATGTATATATGGATGGATGTATATTTTTACGGATATAGACATTGATGATGCTACATCTGTTCCTTGTGAGATAATAAAGATGCATATATAGCTAGTTGTCACAACAATCTTGGTAAAAACACTGGTCCATATTTTTCATTTTTACCGACCTAAAACGTCTACAATTTTCATGTTCATCTCTAACATTGGTTTCATGTCAACGATTTGCTTAATGTTGCTAGCTTTCTTTATGAACGACTCATAATTTTTTCCATGCTTTTCGAACCTTGTGGCGACAATCGCATCGCATAACTATTTTACCCTTCCTGAGTATACAGCTCCTGAAATTAAGAACTTCGAATTCCATTGCTTCTTAAACTAGCGAGCATATCTCGACGCTACAGAACTTCGTTTGCATGATCCATTGATTGATTTGTAGATAGAAGCCCCAAATGAAGGCATATAACGGTACGATTGTCTTCGTTCTTTTCGTTCTTTCTCCTTTGTGGTCTGCTGTTTTCATTTGGGGTTTTAGCGTATATGTTGTGCATATTTAGTTGTAAAGCTTATTTCCTACTACAACCGTTCCGGTGGTCTAGTGGTAAGAGCGTCGGCCGCGGAAGCGGGAGGTTGTGGGTTCGATCCCCGGTCGAGTCATACCAAAGACTTACAAAAATGGTACAACAGCTGCCTCGCTTGAAGCTCAGCATTAAGATGCTAGTGTTAGGACTGGCCTGGTGTCAGCATAATGTGACTAGGTGGGAAATAATGTTACATGTCTGCGGCATGATGCCCCAGTGCTAGACATCACTATAAACTGCCTCACTGCAGACATCGTAGCGATATGACTGAACATTTGTTAAAGCTACGTTATAAATCCTAATCAAACAAACAAGCAATATTTCCTACTATCGTTAGCTTATCCTTTACATGTTCATTTCAAGCACCTATAAGAGATCTTGATCAACGTGTTCCATACTCTCCCATTAGGAACCCCTGACCAGTATACCTTGACCTTTCTTTAACATGGTCATCAAGGCGATTCCAAGCATCTTTAGTGGAATGTATCTGCAGTCCCACTACGTTCCATAGGATTCTGAGCCTTTCTATATCCATTTGTATCCGTTCTACTTTGGTCATGGTATTTCCTTTTCGTTTCAATTCAGCCCAACCATATGATCATAAATTAGATATAAAGCTTTACCCGTTTTATTAACGGATATTCTAGATCTGTAGAACAACTGAAGAAAAAAAAATTCAATAAATGTGTTATTTTGATCTTATTTGGGTTTTGAAAATAAAAAAAAACACAAAATTAAACTGGTTCAATGACTTTTCTTGATAAAGACTATTTTTAACTTTAACGGTATATAAATTAAAGTAAGGTAAGAATAGTTAATCAAATACATTGTTGGACTCTTGCTCGTATGTGAATCTAAAAATATTTTCAAATAGCTCCAACAACAAAATAAGAATTTATTTATTAACTGTGAAATAAACTCGTGTTTCTTATGGTTACGCCTTTTGGTTATTTATGATATGCACATTGTCCAAGATTGACAATTAACCCATATTGTATTTGCGTACAGGTTGGAATACTGTACCTGTGTATTGTCATTAGTATCCCTATGTTTTAAACAGGTAAATAAGGTCTATGTTGTCAATAGATATATAATGTCTTGTTTGTCGATAGACGTATATGTTGTTGTCAATAGATAAATGAGTCCAACTTTGTGAAAAAGATAAATGAAGCCTGTGTTGTTGGTAATAGATAAACGAGGACTATTTTATCAATAGGTAAATTAAGCTGATGTTGTGAATAGAAAAATGAAGCCTTTGCTGTTATCTATAAAGTTAAATACATTTTGTCAATAGACAAATGAGGCCTATGTTGTTGACAATATTTTAAAGAGGACTATGTTGTCAATAGATAAATGAAGCTGATGTTGTTATCTATAAAGATAAATTAAAACTATTTTCTCAATAAACAAATGAGGCCTATGTTGTCAATAGAAAAGTTAGGCCTGTTTTTTATCAATATATATGGGGCTATACAGATATATAAGTGGGGCCTATATTGTCAATAAATAAGTGGGGCCTATATTGTCAATAAATAAGTGGGGCCTATATTGTCAATAAATAAGTGGGGCCTATATTGTCAATAAATAAGTGGGGCCTATATTGTCAATAAATAAGTGGGGCCTATATTGTCAATAAATAAGTGGGGCCTATATTGTCAATAAATAAGTGGGGCCTATATCTATATATATAAAAATGAATGTTTGTTTGTTTGTTTGTTTGTTTGTGTCGTATGCGTTCCTATACCGTTCATCCAATTGCGATAAAACTTTGGTGATTTGTTCTGCGCACGCCCGCGAAGGTTTCTGAATTAGTACAACCATTAAAATTGTAACAATTAACAAATGTGTTTTTGCGACATTTACCGTGTGTTCGATGTGAACTGTAGGCGCCTTTAGATACGTCACGTGATCGAACAGTAGGCACCTTTAGATACGTCACGTGATCGAACAGTAGGCGCCTTAGATACGTCACGTGATCAAACATGGTCTGTAGCGATAACTAATTTTGCGTGTCTTCGGTGTGAACTGTAGGCGCCTTAGATACGTCATGTTTACTTAGTTACGTTTGGTTCGCGCCTTGGTTACGTCAAACAATCGCGGTATGAATTTGTACGTCACGTGATCGAACAGTAGGCGCCTTAAATACGTCACGTGATCGAACACGGTCTGGATTGGTTGAAACTATGATGACGTAAATCAACAGCTGTATGAAATTCATAATCGGTAGCGATACCTAATTTCGCGTGTGTTCGGTGTGAACTGTAGGCGCCTTAGATACGTCATGTTTACTTAGTTACGTTTGGTTCGCGCCTTGGTTACGTCAAACAATCGCGGTGTTAATTTATAATAATCGTTACAAAGCATTACTTTCGCTGTCAAATCAATTATGCCACCTAAACGAAAAGCTATTGGTATACACCTCAAGCACGAAAGATAAAGGCATCACGAGCTTCAGAAACATACGAGCAACGGAAAGCAAGATTGGAAACAGTTCGAGTTCGCACTGCTCAAAACCGAGCATCTGAAACAGACGAGCAATGGGAAGCAAGATTGCAAACCGTTCGAGTTCGCACTGCTCAATCCAGACGAACAATGCACGCGGATTTAAATCTTAGTGCATTCCATTACAATGCTAATTATGATTACAGTCTTCATCCAAGTGTGCTTATTGGAAAAATGGATAAATTATGCGTGTATTGCAATGTGCTCAAATTTAAGAATGAAACACCAGGAATATGCTGCGCGGGTGGAAAAGTGAAATTGCCAGAATTACATTCGCCACCCGAACCATTATCAACGTTGGTATCAGGTGACACAAGCCAATCGAAACATTTCTTGGCAAACATACGGAAGTACAATTCATGTTTCCAAATGACATCGTTCGGTGCAACAAATATCGTACGCGAGAATTACATGCCAACATTTAAAGTGCAAGGGCAAATTTATCATCGTGCAGGATCACTACCACTGCCGAGCGCAGATCACAAATTACTTCAAATTTATTTCATGGGAAACACTCATGAACAAATCGATCAACGTTGTCAATTCAATACGGGCACTAAACGAGAAATAGTCGCTGCATTACAAACTTTATTCGATCAACACAACGAATTAATTCGTTGTTCAGAACTGCCCTTGAACAAATGCCAACTGATGACTACAAAGTTGTAGTTAGAGCAGACAAAACACCTGTCGGCCAACACGAAAGACAGTACAATGCACCAAAAATTGACGAAGTGGCGATCGTTATAGTTGGCGAAGAATTTAACTCGCGTGATATAATTCTTCATCGCACAAATGGTGATGTTCAGCGAGTCTCAGAAACTCATCGCTCATACGACGGATTGCAATATCCGATTTTATTTTGGCCATGAGTAGATGGATATCATTTCAACATCTTAATGAGAAATCCACAAACAAATGAGGAAACGAATAAGAAAATCAGTGCCATGAATTACTATTCATATCGATTGATGATTCGTGAAAACGCTGAAAATCAGTACCCGGCATGCGTTGCAATGCCACTCAAAGAAACTTTCTTTCTTTGAGTGGCATTCCAACGCATGCCGGGTACTTGCTAGTTGTCTATAAATAAGTTGGGTCTATACCATCCATAGATAAATGGGGCCCAGTGTGACAAATAACGTCCATAGATAAGTGGGGCCCAGTGTGACCCATAACGTCCATAGGTAAGTGGGGTCTATAACATCCATAGATAAGTGGGGCCCAGTGGGACCCATAACGTCCATAAGTAAGTGGGGTCTATACCATCCATAGATAAGTGGGGTGCAGTGGGACCCATAACGTCCATAGGTAAGTGGGTCTATACCATCCATAGATAAGTGGGGCCCAGTGGGACCCATAACGTCCATAGGTAAGTGGGGTCTATACCATCCAAAGATATGTGGGGCCCAGTGGGACCCATAACGTCCATAGGTAAGTGGGGTCAATACCATCCATAGATAAGTCGGGCCCAGTGGGACACATAACGTCCATAGATAAGTGGGGTCTATACCATCCATAGATAAATGGGGCCCAGTGGGACATATAACGTCCATAGATAAGTGGGGCCTATACCATCCATAGATAAATGGGGCCTAGTGGGACCTATAATGTCCATAGATAAGTGGAGCCAATACCATCCAATGGGGCCTAGTGGGACCTACAATGTCCAAAGATAAGTGGGGCCTATACCATCCAAAAAAAAAATGGGGCTTAGTGGGACCTATAATGTCCGTCGAAAAGTTAGGTCCTATACTGTCCGTCGAAAAGTTAGGTCCTATACTGTCCGTCGAAAAGTTAGGTCCTATACTGTCCGTCGAAAAGTTAGGTCCTATACTGTCCGTCGAAAAGTTAGGTCCTATACTGTCCGTCGAAAAGTTAGGTCCTATAGTGTCCATCGAAAAGTTAGGTCCTATACTGTCCATCGAAAAGTTAGGTCCTATACTGTCCATCGAAAAGTTAGGTCCTATACTGTCCGTCGAAAAGTTAGGTCCTATACTGTCCATCGAAAAGTTAGGTCCTATACTGTCCATCGAAAAGTTAGGTCCTATACTGTCCATCGAAAAGTTAGGTCCTATACTGTCCATCGAAAAGTTAGGTCCTATACTGTCCATCGAAAAGTTAGGTCCTATACTGTCCATCGAAAAGTTAGGTCCTATACTGTCCATCGAAATGTTAGGTCCTATACTGTCCATCGAAAAGTTAGGTCCTATACTGTCCATCGAAAAGGTAGGTCCTATACTGTCCATCGAAAAGTTAAGTCCTATACTTTCCATCGAAAAGTTAAGTCCTATACTGTCCATCGAAAAGTTAGGTCCTATACTGTCCGTCGAAAAGTTAGGTCCTATACTGTCCGTCGAAAAGTTAAGTCCTATAGTGTCCATCAAAAAGTTAGGTCCTATACTGTCCATCGAAAAGTTAGGTCCTATACTGTCCATCGAAAAGTTAGGTCCTACAGTGTCCATCGAAAAGTTAGGTCCTATACTGTCCGTCGAAAGTTAGGTCCTATACTGTCCGTCGAAAAGTTAGGTCCTATACTGTCCATCGAAAAGTTAGGTCCTATACTGTCCATCGAAAAGTTAGGTCCTATACTGTCCATCGAAAAGTTAGGTCCTATACTGTCCATCGAAAAGTTAGGTCCTATACTGTCCATCGAAAAGTTAAGTCCTATACTGTCCATCGAAAAGTTAGGTCCTATACTGTCCATCGAAAAGTTAGGTCCTATACTGTCCATCGAAAAGTTAGGTCCTGTACTGTCCATCGAAAAGTTAGGTCCTATACTGTCCATCGAAATGTTAGGTCCTATACTGTCCATCGAAAAGTTAGGTCCTATACTGACCATCGAAAAGTTAGGTCCTATACTGACCATCGAAAAGTTAGGTCCTATACTGACCATCGAAAAGTTAGGTCCTATACTGTCCATCGAAAAGGTAGGTCCTATACTGTCCATCGAAAAGTTAGGTCCTGTACTTTCCATCGAAAAGTTAGGTCCTATACTTTCCATCGAAAAGTTAGGTCCTATACTGTCCGTCGAAAAGTTAGGTCCTATAGTGTCCATCGAAAAGTTTGGTCCTATACTGTCCATCGAAAAGTTAGGTCCTATACTGTCCATCGAAAAGTTAGGTCCTATACTGTCCATCGAAAAGTTAGGTCCTATACTGTCCATCGAAAAGGTAGGTCCTATACTGTCCATCGAAAAGGTAGGTCCTATACTGTCCATCGAAAAGTTAGGTCCTATACTTTCCATCGAAAAGTTAAGTCCTATACTGTCCATCGAAAAGTTAGGTCCTATACTGTCCGTCGAAAAGTTAGGTCCTATACTGTCCATCGAAAAGTTAGGTCCTATACTGTCCGTCGAAA
The DNA here is from genome assembly GCA_030141615.1 of Unio pictorum. Taxonomy (NCBI): domain Eukaryota; kingdom Metazoa; phylum Mollusca; class Bivalvia; order Unionida; family Unionidae; genus Unio; species Unio pictorum. The sequence continues at coordinate 300,692 of JARLTB010000187.1, read as the reverse complement.
AGTTAGGTCCTATAGTGTCCATCGAAAAGTTAGGTCCTATACTGTCCATCGAAAAGTTAGGTCCTATACTGTCCATCGAAAAGTTAGGTCCTATAGTGTCCATCGAAAAGTTAATTCATATAGTGTCTATCGAAAATTTAGGTCCTATACTCTCCGTCGAAAAGTTAGGTCCTATACTGTCCGTCGAAAAGTTAGGTCCTATACTGTCCATCGAAAAGTTAGGTCCTATACTGTCCATCGAAAAGTTAGGTCCTATACTGTCCATCGAAATGTTAGGTCCTATACTGTCCATCGAAAAGTTAGGTCCTATACTGTCCATCGAAAAGTTAAGTCCTATACTGTCCATCGAAAAGTTAGGTCCTATACTGTCCATCGAAAAGTTAGGTCCTATACTGTCCATCGAAATGTTAGGTCCTATACTGTCCATCGAAAAGTTAGGTCCTATACTGTCCATCGAAAAGTTAGGTCCTATACTGACCATCGAAAAGTTAGGTCCTATACTGTCCATCGAAAAGGTAGGTCCTATACTGTCCATCGAAAAGTTAGGTCCTATACTTTCCATCGAAAAGTTAAGTCCTATACTGTCCATCGAAAAGTTAGGTCCTATACTGTCCATCGAAAAGTTAGGTCCTATACTGTCCATCGAAAAGTTAGGTCCTATACTGACCATCGAAAAGTTAGGTCCTATACTGTCCATCTAAAAGTTAGGTCCTATACTGTCCATCGAAAAGGTAGGTCCTATACTGTCCATCGAAAAGTTAGGTCCTATACTTTCCATCGAAAAGTTAAGTCCTATACTGTCCATCGAAAAGTTAGGTCCTATACTGTCCATCGAAAAGTTAGGTCCTATACTGTCCATCGAAAAGTTAGGTCCTATACTGTCCATCGAAAAGTTAGGTCCTATACTGTCCATCGAAATGTTAGGTCCTATACTGTCCATCGAAAACTTAGGTCCTATACTGTCCATCGAAAATTTAGGTTCTATACTGTCCATCGAAAAGTTAGGTCCTATACTGTCCATCGAAATGTTAGGTCCTATACTGTCCATCGAAAAATTTGTGTGTGTGTGTGTCGAATAAGATCTGGATATATATCAATGATGGATAGCATTATAAAAGTTTTCTATTCAGAGATTTTAGTATGTCATTCCAGCTGGTTTAGAAAGAATTTCTTTAATGATATTTTAAAAGAAGCAAGGGAAGTTGAATTACGTATCCTCGTGGATATGTGGATATATATGGATGGATCGATGGATGTATATATGGATGGATGTATATTTTTACGGATATAAACATTGATGATGCTACATCTGTTCCTTGTGAGATAATAAAGATGCATATATAGCTAGTTGTCACAACAATCTTGGTAAAAACACTGGTCCATATTTTTCATTTTTACCGACCTAAAACGTCTACAATTTTCATGTTCATCTCTAACATTGGTTTCATGTCAACGATTTGCTTAATGTTGCTAGCTTTCTTTATGAACGACTCATAATTTTTTCCATGCTTTTCGAACCTTGTGGCGACAATCGCATCGCATAACTATTTTACCCTTCCTGAGTATACAGCTCCTGAAATTAAGAACTTCGAATTCCATTGCTTCTTAAACTAGCGAGCATATCTCGACGCTACAGAACTTCGTTTGCATGATCCATTGATTGATTTGTAGATAGAAGCCCCAAATGAAGGCATATAACGGTACGATTGTCTTCGTTCTTTTCGTTCTTTCTCCTTTGTGGTCTGCTGTTTTCATTTGGGGTTTTAGCGTATATGTTGTGCATATTTAGTTGTAAAGCTTATTTCCTACTACAACCGTTCCGGTGGTCTAGTGGTAAGAGCGTCGGCCGCGGAAGCGGGAGGTTGTGGGTTCGATCCCCGGTCGAGTCATACCAAAGACTTACAAAAATGGTACAAACAGCTGCCTCGCTTGAAGCTCAGCATTAAGATGCTAGTGTTAGGACTGGCCTGGTGTCAGTATAATGTGACTAGGTGGGAAATAATGTTACATGTCTGCGGCATGATGCCCCAGTGATAGACATCACTATAAACTGCCTCACTGCAGACATCGTAGCGATATGACTGAACATTTGTTAAAGCTACGTTATAAATCCTAATCAAACAAACAAGCAATATTTCCTACTATCGTTAGCTTATCCTTTACATGTTCATTTCAAGCACCTATAAGAGATCTTGATCAACGTGTTCCATACTCTCCCATTAGGAACCCCTGACCAGTATACCTTGACCTTTCTTTAACATGGTCATCAAGGCGATTCCAAGCATCTTTAGTGGAATGTATCTGCAGTCCCACTACGTTCCATAGGATTCTGAGCCTTTCTATATCCATTTGTATCCGTTCTACTTTGGTCATGGTATTTCCTTTTCGTTTCAATTCAGCCCAACCATATGATCATAAATTAGATATAAAGCTTTACCCGTTTTATTAACGGATATTCTAGATCTGTAGGACAACTGAAGAAAAAAAAAATTCAATAAATGTGTTATTTTGATCTTATTTGGGTTTTGAAAATAAAAAAAATCACAAAATTAAACTGGTTCAATGACTTTTCTTGATAAAGACTATTTTTAACTTTAACGGTATATAAAATAAAGTAAGGTAAGAATAGTTAATCAAATACATTGTTGGACTCTTGCTCGTATGTGAATCTAAAAATATTTTCAAATAGCTCCAACAACAAAATAAGAATTTATTTATTAACTGTGAAATAAACTCGTGTTTCTTATGGTTACGCCTTTTGGTTATTTATGATATGCACATTGTCCAAGATTGACAATTAACCCATATTGTATTTGCGTACAGGTTGGAATACTGTACCTGTGTATTGTCATTAGTATCCCTATGTTTTAAACAGGTAAATAAGGTCTATGTTGTCAATAGATATATAATGTCTTGTTTGTCGATAGACGTATATGTTGTTGTCAATAGATAAATGAGTCCAACTTTGTGAAAAAGATAAATGAAGCCTGTGTTGTTGCTAATAGATAAACGAGGACTATTTTATCAATAGGTAAATTAAGCTGATGTTGTGAATAGAAAAATGAAGCCTTTGCTGTTATCTATAAAGTTAAATACATTTTGTCAATAGACAAATGAGGCCTATGTTGTTGACAATATTTTAAAGAGGACTATGTTGTCAATAGATAAATGAAGCTGATGTTGTTATCTATAAAGATAAATTAAAACTATTTTCTCAATAAACAAATGAGGCCTATGTTGTCAATAGAAAAGTTAGGCCTGTTTTTTATCAATATATATGGGGCTATACAGATATATAAGTGGGGCCTATATTGTCAATAAATAAGTGGGGCCTATATTGTCAATAAATAAGTGGGGCCTATATTGTCAATAAATAAGTGGGGCCTATATTGTCAATAAATAAGTGGGGCCTATATTGTCAATAAATAAGTGGGGCCTATATTGTCAATAAATAAGTGGGGCCTATATCTATATATATAAAAATGAATGTTTGTTTGTTTGTTTGTTTGTTTGTTTGTTTGTTTGTGTCGTATGCGTTCCTATACCGTTCATCCGATTGCGATAAAACTTTGGTGATTTGTTCTGCGCACGCCCGCGAAGGTTTCTGAGTTAGTACAACCATTAAAATTGTAACAATTAACATATGTCTTTTTGCGACATTTACCGTGTGTTCGCTGTGAACTGTACGCGCCTTTAGATACGTCACGTGATCGAACAGTAGGCACCTTTAGATACGTCACGTGATCGAACAGTAGGCGCCTTAGATACGTCACGTGATCGAACATGGTCTGTAGCGATACCTAATTTTGCGTGTCTTCGGTGTGAACTGTAGGCGCCTTAGATACGTCATGTTTACTTAGTTACGTTTGGTTCGCGCCTTGGTTACGTCAAACAATCGCGGTATGAATTTGTACGTCACGTGATCGAACAGTAGGCGCCTTAAATACGTCACGTGATCGAACACGGTCTGGATTGGCTGAAACTGTGATGACGTAAATCAACAGCTGTATGAAATTCATAATCGGTAGCGATACCTAATTTCGCGTGTGTTCGGTGTGAACTGTAGGCGCCTTAGGTCATGTTTACTTAGTTACGTTTGGTTCGCGCCTTGGTTACGTCAAACAATCGCGGTGTTAATTTATAATAATCGTTACAAAGCATTACTTTCGCTGTCAAATCAATTATGCCACCTAAACGAAAAGCTATTGGTATACACCTCAAGCACGAAAGATAAAGGCATCACGAGCTTCAGAAACATACGAGCAACGGAAAGCAAGATTGGAAACAGTTCGAGTTCGCACTGCTCAAAATCGAGCATCTGAAACAGACGAGCAATGGGAAGCAAGATTGCAAACCGTTCGAGTTCGCACTGCTCAATCCAGACGAACAATGCACGCGGATTTAAATCTTAGTGCATTCCATTACAATGCTAATTATGATTACAGTCTTCATCCAAGTGTGCTTATTGGAAAAATGGATAAATTATGCGTGTATTGCAATGTCCACAAATTTAAGAATGAAACACCAGGAATGTGCTGCGCGGGTGGAAAAGTGAAATTGCCAGAATTACATTCACCACCAAAACCATTATCAACGTTGGTATCAGGTGACACAAGCCAATCGAAACATTTCTTGGCAAACATACGGAAGTACAATTCATGTTTCCAAATGACATCGTTCGGTGCAACAAATATCGTGCGCGAGAATTACATGCCAACATTTAAAGTGCAAGGGCAAATTTATCATCGTGCAGGATCACTACCACTGCCGAGCGCAGATCACAAATTACTTCAAATTTATTTCATGGGAAACACTCATGAACAAATCGATCAACGTTGTCAATTCAATACGGGCACTAAACGAGAAATAGTCGCTGCATTACAAACTTTATTCGATCAACACAACGAATTAATTCGTTGTTCAGAACTGCCCTTGAACAAATGCCAACTGATGACTACAAAGTTGTAGTTAGAGCAGACAAAACACCTGTCGGCCAACACGAAAGACAGTACAATGCACCAAAAATTGACGAAGTGGCGATCGTTATAGTTGGCGAAGAATTTAACTCGCGTGATATAATTCTTCATCGCACAAATGGTGATGTTCAGCGAGTCTCAGAAACTCATCGCTCATACGACGGATTGCAATATCCGATTTTATTTTGGCCATGAGTAGATGGATATCATTTCAACATCTTAATGAGAAATCCACAAACAAATGAGGAAACGAATAAGAAAATCAGTGCCATGAATTACTATTCATATCGATTGATGATTCGTGAAAACGCTGAAAATCAGTACCCGGCATGCGTTGCAATGCCACTCAAAGAAACTTTCTTTCTTTGAGTGGCATTCCAACGCATGCCGGGTACTTGCTAGTTGTCTATAAATAAGTTGGGTCTATACCATCCATAGATAAATGGGGCCCAGTGTGACAAATAACGTCCATAGATAAGTGGGGCCCAGTGTGACCCATAACGTCCATAGGTAAGTGGGGTCTATACCATCCATAGATAAGTGGGGCCCAGTGGGACCCATAACGTCCATAGGTAAGTGGGGTCTATACCATCCAAAGATATGTGGGGCCCAGTGGGACCCATAACGTCCATAGGTAAGTGGGGTCTATACCATCCATAGATAAGTCGGGCCCAGTGGGACCCATAACGTCCATAGATAAGTGGGGTCTATACCATCCATAGATAAATGGGGCCCAGTGGGACATATAACGTCCATAGATAAGTGGGGCCTATACCATCCATAGATAAATGGGGCCTAGTGGGACCTATAATGTCCATAGAAAAGTGGGGCCAATACCATCCAATGGGGCCTAGTGGGACCTACAATGTCCAAAGATAAGTGGGGCCTATACCATCCATAGATAAATGGGGCTTAGTGGGACCTATAATGTCCGTCGAAAAGTTAGGTCCTATACTGTCCGTCGAAAAGTTAGGTCCTATACTGTCCGTCGAAAAGTTAGGTCCTATACTGTCCGTCGAAAAGTTAGGTCCTATACTGTCCGTCGAAAAGTTAGGTCCTATACTGTCCGTCGAAAAGTTAAGTCCTATACTGTCCGTCGAAAAGTTAGGTCCTATAGTGTCCATCGAAAAGTTAGGTCCTATACTGTCCATCGAAAAGTTAGGTCCTATACTGTCCATCGAAAAGTTAGGTCATATACTGTCCATCGAAAAGTTAGGTCCTATACTGTCCGTCGAAAAGTTAGGTCCTATACTGTCCATCGAAAAGTTAGGTCCTATACTGTCCATCGAAAAGTTAGGTCCTATACTGTCCATCGAAAAGGTAGGTCCTATACTTTCCATCGAAAAGTTAGGTCCTATACTTTCCATCGAAAATTTAAGTCCTATACTGTCCATCGAAGATTTAGGTCCTATACTGTCCATCGAAAAGTTAGGTCCTATACTGTCCATCGAAAAGTTAGGTCCTATACTGACCATCGAAAAGTTAGGTCCTATACTGTCCATCGAAAAGGTAGGTCCTATACTGTCCATCGAAAAGTTAGGTCCTATACTTTCCATCGAAAAGTTAAGTCCTATACTGTCCATCGAAAAGTTAGGTCCTATACTGTCCATCGAAAAGTTAGGTCCTATACTGTCCATCGAAAAGTTAGGTCCTATACTGTCCATCGAAAAGTTAGGTCCTATACTGTCCATCGAAATGTTAGGTCCTATACTGTCCATCGAAAACTTAGGTCCTATACTGTCCATCGAAAATTTAGGTTCTATACTGTCCATCGAAAAGTTAGGTCCTATACTGTCCATCGAAATGTTAGGTCCTATACTGTCCATCGAAAAATTTGTGTGTGTGTGTGTGTCGAATAAGATCTGGATATATATCAATGATGGATAGCATTATAAAAGTTTTCTATTCAGAGATTTTAGTATGTCATTCCAGCTGGTTTAGAAAGAATTTCTTTAATGATATTTTAAAAGAAGCAAGGGAAGTTGAATTACGTATCCTCGTGGATATGTGGATATATATGGATGGATCGATGGATGTATATATGGATGGATGTATATTTTTACGGATATAGACATTGATGATGCTACATCTGTTCCTTGTGAGATAATAAAGATGCATATATAGCTAGTTGTCACAACAATCTTGGTAAAAACACTGGTCCATATTTTTCATTTTTACCGACCTAAAACGTCTACAATTTTCATGTTCATCTCTAACATTGGTTTCATGTCAACGATTTGCTTAATGTTGCTAGCTTTCTTTATGAACGACTCATAATTTTTTCCATGCTTTTCGAACCTTGTGGCGACAATCGCATCGCATAACTATTTTACCCTTCCTGAGTATACAGCTCCTGAAATTAAGAACTTCGAATTCCATTGCTTCTTAAACTAGCGAGCATATCTCGACGCTACAGAACTTCGTTTGCATGATCCATTGATTGATTTGTAGATAGAAGCCCCAAATGAAGGCATATAACGGTACGATTGTCTTCGTTCTTTTCGTTCTTTCTCCTTTGTGGTCTGCTGTTTTCATTTGGGGTTTTAGCGTATATGTTGTGCATATTTAGTTGTAAAGCTTATTTCCTACTACAACCGTTCCGGTGGTCTAGTGGTAAGAGCGTCGGCCGCGGAAGCGGGAGGTTGTGGGTTCGATCCCCGGTCGAGTCATACCAAAGACTTACAAAAATGGTACAAACAGCTGCCTCGCTTGAAGCTCAGCATTAAGATGCTAGTGTTAGGACTGGCCTGGTGTCAGCATAATGTGACTAGGTGGGAAATAATGTTACATGTCTGCGGCATGATGCCCCAGTGCTAGACATCACTATAAACTGCCTCACTGCAGACATCGTAGCGATATGACTGAACATTTGTTAAAGCTACGTTATAAATCTTAATCAAACAAACAAGCAATATTTCCTACTATCGTTAGCTTATCCTTTACATGTTCATTTCAAGCACCTATAAGAGATCTTGATCAACGTGTTCCATACTCTCCCATTAGGAACCCCTAACCAGTATACCTTGACCTTTCTTTAACATGGTCATCAAGGCGATTCCAAGCATCTTTAGTGGAATGTATCTGCAGTCCCACTACGTTCCATAGGATTCTGAGCCTTTCTATATCCATTTGTATCCGTTCTACTTTGGTCATGGTATTTCCTTTTCCTTTCAATTCAGCCCAACCATATGATCATAAATTAGATATAAAGCTTTACCCGTTTTATTAACGGATATTCTAGATCTGTAGGACAACTGAAGAAAAAAAAAATTCAATAAATGTGTTATTTTGATCTTATTTGGGTTTTGAAAATAAAAAAAATCACAAAATTAAACTGGTTCAATGACTTTTCTTGATAAAGACTATTTTTAACTTTAACGGTATATAAAATAAAGTAAGGTAAGAATAGTTAATCAAATACATTGTTGGACTCTTGCTCGTATGTGAATCTAAAAATATTTTCAAACAACTGCCTCGCTTGAAGCTCAGCATTAAGATGCTAGTGTTAGGACTGGCCTGGTGTCAGCATAATGTGACTAGGTGGGAAATAATGCTACATGATGCCCCAGTGATAGACATCACTATAAACTGCCTCACTGCAGACATCGTAGCGATATGACTGAACATTTGTTAAAGCTACGTTATAAATCCTAATCAAACAAACAAGCAATATTTCCTACTACCGTTAGCTTATCCTTTACATGTTCATTTCAAGCACCTATAAGAGATCTTGATCAACATGTTCCATACTCTCCCATTAGGAACCCCTGACCAGTGTACCTTGACCTTTCTTTAACATGGTCATCAAGGCGATTCCAAGCATCTTTAGTGGAATGTATCTGCAGTCCCACTACGTTCCATCGGATTCTGAGCCTTTCTATATCCATTTGTATCCGTTCTACTTTGGTCATGGTATTTCCTTTTCCTTTCAATTCAGCCCAACCATATGATCATAAATTAGATATAAAGCTTTACCCGTTTTATTAACGGATATTCTAGATCTGTAGGACAACTGAAGAAAAAAAAAATTCAATAAATGTTATTTTGATCTCATTTGGGTTTTGAAAATAGAAAAAATCACAAAATTAAACTGGTTAAATGACTTTTCTTGATAAAGACTATTTTTAACTTTAACGGTATATAAATTAAAGTAAGGTAAGAATAGTTAATCAAATACATTGTTGGACTCTTGCTCGTATGTGAATCTAAAAATATTTTCAAATAGCTCCAACAGCAAAATAAGAATGTATTTATTAACTGTGAAATAAACTCGTGTTTCTTATGGTTACGCCTTTTGGTTATTTATGATATGCACATTGTCCAAGATTGACAATTAACCCATATTGTATTTGCGTACAGGTTGGAATACTGTACCTGTGTATTGTCATTAGTATCCCTATGTTTTAAACAGGTAAATAAGGTCTATGTTGTCAATAGATATATAATGTCTTGTTTGTCGATAGACGTATATGTTGTTGTCAATAGATAAATGAGTCCAACTTTGTGAAAAAGATAAATGAAGCCTGTGTTGTTGGTAATAGATAAACGAGGACTATTTTATCAATAGGTAAATTAAGCTGATGTTGTGAATAGAAAAATGAAGCCTTTGCTGTTATCTATAAAGTTAAATACATTTTGTCAATAGACAAATGAGGCCTATGTTGTTGACAATATTTTAAAGAGGACTATGTTGTCAATAGATAAATGAAGCTGATGTTGTTATCTATAAAGATAAATTAAAACTATTTTCTCAATAAACAAATGAGGCCTATGTTGTCAATAGAAAAGTTAGGCCTGTTTTTTATCAATATATATGGGGCTATACAGATATATAAGTGGGGCCTATATTGTCAATAAATAAGTGGGGCCTATATTGTCAATAAATAAGTGGGGCCTATATTGTCAATAAATAAGTGGGGCCTATATTGTCAATAAATAAGTGGGGCCTATATTGTCAATAAATAAGTGGGGCCTATATTGTCAATAAATAAGTGGGGCCTATATTGTCAATAAATAAGTGGGGCCTATATCTATATATATAAAAATGAATGTTTGTTTGTTTGTTTGTTTGTTTGTTTGTGTTGTATGCGTTCCTATACCGTTCATCCGATTGCGATAAAACTTTGGTGATTTGTTCTGCGCACGCCCGCGAAGGTTTCTGAATTAGTACAACCATTAAAATTGTAACAATTAACACATGTGTTTTTGCGACATTTACCGTGTGTTCGCCGTGAACTGTACGCGCCTTTAGATACGTCACGTGATCGAACAGTAGGCGCCTTAGATACGTCACGTGATCGAACATGGTCTGTAGCGATACCTAATTTTGCGTGTCTTCGGTGTGAACTGTAGGCGCCTTAGATACGTCATGTTTCCTTAGTTACGTTTGGTTCGCGCCTTGGTTACGTCAAACAATCGCGGTATGAATTTGTACGTCACGTGATCGAACAGTAGGCCCCTTAAATACGTCACGTGATCGAACACGGTCTGGATTGGCTGAAACTGTGATGACGTAAATCAACAGCTGTATGAAATTCATAATCGGTAGCGATACCTAATTTCGCGTGTGTTCGGTGTGAACTGTAGGCGCCTTAGGTCATGTTTACTTAGTTACGTTTGGTTCGCGCCTTGGTTACGTCAAACAATCGCGGTGTTAATTTATAATAATCGTTACAAAGCATTACTTTCGCTGTCAAATCAATTATGCCACCTAAACGAAAAGCTATTGGTATACACCTCAAGCACGAAAGATAAAGGCATCACGAGCTTCAGAAACATACGAGCAACGGAAAGCAAGATTGGAAACAGTTTGAGTTCGCACTGCTCAAAATCGAGCATCTGAAACAGACGAGCAATGGGAAGCAAGATTGCAAACCGTTCGAGTTCGCACTGCTCAATCCAGACGAACAATGCACGCGGATTTAAATCTTAGTGCATTCCATTACAATGCTAATTATGATTACAGTCTTCATCCAAGTGTGCTTATTGGAAAAATGGATAAATTATGCGTGTATTGCAATGTCCACAAATTTAAGAATGAAACACCAGGAATGTGCTGCGCGGGTGGAAAAGTGAAATTGCCAGAATTACATTCACCACCAAAACCATTATCAACGTTGGTATCAGGTGACACAAGCCAATCGAAACATTTCTTGGCAAACATACGGAAGTACAATTCATGTTTCCAAATGACATCGTTCGGTGCAACAAATATCGTGCGCGAGAATTACATGCCAACATTTAAAGTGCAAGGGCAAATTTATCATCGTGCAGGATCACTACCACTGCCGAGCGCAGATCACAAATTACTTCAAATTTATTTCATGGGAAACACTCATGAACAAATCGATCAACGTTGTCAATTCAATACGGGCACTAAACGAGAAATAGTCGCTGCATTACAAACTTTATTCGATCAACACAACGAATTAATTCGTTGTTCAGAACTGCCCTTGAACAAATGCCAACTGATGACTACAAAGTTGTAGTTAGAGCAGGCAAAACACCTGTCGGCCAACACGAAAGACAGTACAATGCACCAAAAATTGACGAAGTGGCGATCGTTATAGTTGGCGAAGAACTTAACTCGCGTGATATAATTCTTCATCGCACAAATGGTGATGTTCAGCGAGTCTCAGAAACTCATCGCTCATACGACGGATTGCAATATCCGATTTTATTTTGGCCATGAGTAGATGGATATCATTTCAACATCTTAATGAGAAATCCACAAACAAATGAGGAAACGAATAAGAAAATCAGTGCCATGAATTACTATTCATATCGATTGATGATTCGTGAAAACGCTGAAAATCAGTACCCGGCATGCGTTGCAATGCCACTGAAAGAAAGAAAGTGTTTGTGTTTTAATCCTGATATTCGTTGCAATGCCACTGAAAGAAAGAAAGTGTGTGTGTTTTAATAGACTATTTGACTGGTTTCTGGAAAGCATCTCAGATTATTTAGTGGTATTTATCGAGCCCACAATAAGTGGTTACCTTACCGAAGACGTTTTAGGTATCGCTACCGATTATGAATTTCATACAGCTGTTGATTTACGTCATCATAGTTTCAGCCAATCCAGACCGTGTTCGATCACGTGACGTATCTAAGGCGCCTACAGTTCACACCGAACACACGCGATTTTAGGTATCGCTACCGATTATGAATTTCATCCAGCTGTTGATACTCACCAAAGTTTTATCGCAATCGGATGAACGGTATAGGAACGCATACGACACAAACAAAGAAACAAAGAAACAAATTTTTAACAAACATACATAAAACACAAACACATTCTTTCTTTGAGTGACATTGCAACGTATGTCGGGTACTGATTTTCAGCGTTTTCACGAATTATCAATCGATATGAATAGTAATTCATGGCACTAATCGAAGACGGTCTGGATTGGCTGAAACTATGATGACGTAAATCAACAGCTTTATGAAATTCATAATCGGTAGCGATACCTAATTTCGCGTGTGTTCGGTGTGAACTGTAGGCGCCTTAGAAACAGACGAGCAGCGGGAAGAAGATTGGAAACCGTTCCAGTACGCACTGCTTAAGCCCGATCATCTGAAACAGACGATCAACGGTAAGCAAGATTTGAAACAGTGGTATTGCAACGCATGCCAGGATTAAAACACAAATACTTTCTTTCTTTGAGTGGCATTCCAACGCATGCCGGGTACTTGCTAGTTGTCTATAAATAAGTGGGGTCTATACCATCCATAGATAAATGGGGCCCAGTGTGACAAATAACGTCCATAGGTAAGTGGGGTCTATACCATCCATAGATAAGTGGGGCCCAGTGTGACCCATAACGTCCATAGGTAAGTGGGGTCTATACCATCCATAGATAAGTGGGGCCCAGTGTGACCCATAACGTCCATAGGTAAGTTGGTCTATACCATCCATAGATAATTGGGGCCCAGTGGGACCCATAACGTCCATAGGTAAGTGGGGTCTATACCATCCATAGATAAGTGGGGCCCAGTGGGACCCATAACGTCCAAAAAATAAGTGGGGTCTATACCATCCATAGATAGGTGGGGCCTAGTGGGACCTATAACGTCCATAGATAAGTTGGGCCTATAGCATCCATAGATAAATGGGGCCTAGTGGGACCTATAATGTCGATAGATAAGTGGGGCCAATACCATCCATAGATAAATAGGGCCTAGTGCGACCTATAATGTCCATAGATAAGTGGAGCCTATACCATCCATAGATAAATGGGGCCTAGTGGGACCTATAATGTCCATAGATAAGTGGGGCCTATACCATCCATAGATAAATGGGGCCTAGTGGGACCTATAATGTCCATAGATAAGTGGGGCTTATACCATCCATCGATAAATGGGGCTTAGTGGGACCTATAATGTCATTAGATAAGTTAGGTCCTATACTGTCCGTCGAAAAGTTAGGTCCTATACTGTCCGTCGAAAAGTAAGGTCCTATACTGTCCGTCGAAAAGTTAGGTCCTATACTGTCCGTCGAAAAGTTAGGTCCTATACTGTCCGTCGAAAAGTTAGGTCCTATACTGTCCGTCGAAAAGTTAGGTCCTATACTGTCCGTCGAAAAGTTAGGTCCTATACTGTCCGTCGAAAAGTTAGGTCCTATACTGTCCCCGGTCGAGTCATACCAAAGACTTACAAAAATGGTACAAACAGCTGCCTCGCTTGAAGCTCAGCATTAAGATGCTAGTGTTAGGACTGGCCTGGTGTCAGCATAATGTGACTAGGTGGGAAATAATGCTACATGATGCCCCAGTGATAGACATCACTATAAACTGCCTCACTGCAGACATCGTAGCGATATGACTGAACATTTGTTAAAGCTACGTTATAAATCCTAATCAAACAAACAAGCAATATTTCCTACTACCGTTAGCTTATCCTTTACATGTTCATTTCAAGCACCTATAAGAGATCTTGATCAACATGTTCCATACTCTCCCATTAGGAACCCCTGACCAGTGTACCTTGACCTTTCTTTAACATGGTCATCAAGGCGATTCCAAGCATCTTTAGTGGAATGTATCTGCAGTCCCACTACGTTCCATCGGATTCTGAGCCTTTCTATATCCATTTGTATCCGTTCTACTTTGGTCATGGTATTTCCTTTTCCTTTCAATTCAGCCCAACCATATGATCATAAATTAGATATAAAGCTTTACCCGTTTTATTAACGGATATTCTAGATCTGTAGGACAACTGAAGAAAAAAAAATTCAATAAATGTTATTTTGATCTCATTTGGGTTTTGAAAATAGAAAAAATCACAAAATTAAACTGGTTAAATGACTTTTCTTGATAAAGACTATTTTTAACTTTAACGGTATATAAATTAAAGTAAGGTAAGAATAGTTAATCAAATACATTGTTGGACTCTTGCTCGTATGTGAATCTAAAAATATTTTCAAATAGCTCCAACAGCAAAATAAGAATGTATTTATTAACTGTGAAATAAACTCGTGTTTCTTATGGTTACGCCTTTTGGTTATTTATGATATGCACATTGTCCAAGATTGACAATTAACCCATATTGTATTTGCGTACAGGTTGGAATACTGTACCTGTGTATTGTCATTAGTATCCCTATGTTTTAAACAGGTAAATAAGGTCTATGTTGTCAATAGATATATAATGTCTTGTTTGTCGATAGACGTATATGTTGTTGTCAATAGATAAATGAGTCCAACTTTGTGAAAAAGATAAATGAAGCCTGTGTTGTTGGTAATAGATAAACGAGGACTATTTTATCAATAGGTAAATTAAGCTGATGTTGTGAATAGAAAAATGAAGCCTTTGCTGTTATCTATAAAGTTAAATACATTTTGTCAATAGACAAATGAGGCCTATGTTGTTGACAATATTTTAAAGAGGACTATGTTGTCAATAGATAAATGAAGCTGATGTTGTTATCTATAAAGATAAATTAAAACTATTTTCTCAATAAACAAATGAGGCCTATGTTGTCAATAGAAAAGTTAGGCCTGTTTTGTTATCAATATATATGGGGCTATACAGATATATAAGTGGGGCCTATATTGTCAATAAATAAGTGGGGCCTATATTGTCAATAAATAAGTGGGGCCTATATTGTCAATAAATAAGTGGGGCCTATATTGTCAATAAATAAGTGGGGCCTATATTGTCAATAAATAAGTGGGGCCTATATTGTCAATAAATAAGTGGGGCCTATATTGTCAATAAATAAGTGGGGCCTATATTGTCAATAAATAAGTGGGGCCTATATTGTCAATAAATAAGTGGGGCATATATCTATACATATAAAAATGAATGTTTGTTTGTTGGTTTGTTTGTTTGTGTCGTATGCGTTCCTATACCGTTCATCCGCTTGCGATAAGACTTTGGTGATTTGTTCTGCGCACGCCCGCGAAGGTTTCTGAATTAGTACAACCATTAAAATTGTAACAATTAACAAATGTGTTTTTGCGACATTTACCATGTGTTCGCTGTGAACTGTAGGCGCCTTTAGATACGTCACGTGATCGAACAGTAGGCACCTTTAGATACGTCACGTGATCGAACAGTAGGCGCCTTAGATACGTCACGTGATCGAACATGGTCTGTAGCGATACCTAATTTTGCGTGTCTTCGGTGTGAACTGTAGGCGCCTTAGATACGTCATGTTTACTTAGTTACGTTTGGTTCGCGCCTTGGTTACGTCAAACAATCGCGGTATGAATTTGTACGTCACGTGATCGAACAGTAGGCGCCTTAACTACGTCACGTGATCGAACACGGTCTGGATTGGCTGAAACTGTGATGACGTAAATCAACAGCTGTATGAAATTCATAATCGGTAGCGATACCTAATTTCGCGTGTGTTCGGTGTGAACTGTAGGCGCCTTAGATACGTCATGTTTACTTAGTTACGTTTGGTTCGCGACTTGGTTACATCAAACAATCGCGGTGTTAATTTATAATAATCGTTACAAAGCATTACTTTCGCTGTCAAATCAATTATGCCACCTAAACGAAAAGCTATTGGTATACACCTCAAGCACGAAAGATAAAGTCATCACGAGCTTCAGAAACATACGAGCAACGGAAAGCAAGATTGGAAACAGTTCGAGTTCGCACTGCTCAAAACCGAGCATCTGAAACAGACGAGCAATGGGAAGCAAGATTGCAAACCGTTCGAGTTCGCACTGCTCAATCCAGACGAACAATGCACGCGGATTTAAATCTTAGTGCATTCCATTACAATGCTAATTATGATTACAGTCTTCATCCAAGTGTGCTTATTGGAAAAATGGATAAATTATGCGTGTATTGCAATGTCCACAAATTTAAGAATGAAACACCAGGAATGTGCTGCGCGGGTGGAAAAGTGAAATTGCCAGAATTACATTCACCACCAAAACCATTATCAACGTTGGTATCAGGTGACACAAGCCAATCGAAACATTTCTTGGCAAACATACGGAAGTACAATTCATGTTTCCAAATGACATCGTTCGGTGCAACAAATATCGTGCGCGAGAATTACATGCCAACATTTAAAGTGCAAGGGCAAATTTATCATCGTGCAGGATCACTACCACTGCCGAACGCAGATCACAAATTACTTCAAATTTATTTCATGGGAAACACTCATGAACAAATCGATCAACGTTGTCAATTCAATACGGGCACTAAACGAGAAATAGTCGCTGCATTACAAACTTTATTCGATCAACACAACGAATTAATTCGTTGTTCAGAACTGCCCTTGAACAAATGCCAACTGATGACTACAAAGTTGTAGTTAGAGCAGACAAAACACCTGTCGGCCAACACGAAAGACAGTACAATGCACCAAAAATTGACGAAGTGGCGATCGTTATAGTTGGCGAAGAATTTAACTCGCGTGATATAATTCTTCATCGCACAAATGGTGACGTTCAGCGAGTCTCAGAAACTCATCGCTCATACGACGGATTGCAATATCCGATTTTATTTTGGCCATGAGTAGATGGATATCATTTCAACATCTTAATGAGAAATCCACAAACAAATGAGGAAACGAATAAGAAAATCAGTGCCATGAATTACTATTCATATCGATTGATGATTCGTGAAAACGCTAAAAATCAGTACCCGGCATGCGTTGCAATGCCACTCAAAGAAAGAAAGTGTTTGTGTTTTAATCCTGATATGCGTTGCAAAGACACTGAAAGAAAGAACGTGTGTGTGTTTTAATAGACTATTTGACTGGTTTCTGGAAAGCATCTCAGATTATTTAGTGGTATTTATCGAGCCCACAATAAGTGGTTACCTTACCGAAGGCGTTTTAGGTATCGCTACCGATTATGAATTTTATACAGCTGTTGATTTACGTCATCATAGTTTCAGCCAATATAGACCATGTTCGATCACGTGACGTATCTAAGGCGCCTACAGTTCACACCGAACACACGCGATTTTAGGTATCGCTACCGATTATGAATTTCAAACAGCTGTTGATACTCACCAAAGTTTTATCGCAATCGGATGAACGGTATAGGGACGCATACGACACAAACAAAGAAACCAAGAAACATAAATTTTTAACAAACATAAATAAAACACAAACACATTCTTCCTTTGAGTGACATTGCAACGCATGCCGGGTACTGATTTTCAGCGTTTTCACGAATTATCAATCGATATGAATAGTAATTCATGACACTGATCGAAGACGGTCTGGATTGGCTGAAACTATGATGACGTAAATCAACAGCTTTATGAAATTCATAATCGGTAGCGATACCTAATTTCGCGTGTGTTCGATGTGAACTGTAGGCGCCTTAGAAACAGACGAGCAGCGGGAAGAAGATTGGAAACCGTTCCAGTACGCACTGCTCAAGCCCGATCATCTGAAACAGACGATCAACGGGAAGCAAGATTTGAAAAAGTGGTATTGAACGCATGCCAGGATTAAAACACAAAAACTTTCTTTGTGTGGCATTGCAACGCATGCTGGGTACTTGCTAGTTGTCCATAGATAAGTGGGGTCTATACCATCCATAGATAAATGGGGCCTACTGTGACCTATACTGTCCATCGAAAAGTTAGGTCCTATACTGTCCATGGAAAAGTTAGGTCCTATACTGTCCATCGAAAAGTTCGGTCCTATACTGTCCATCGAAAAGTTAGGTCCTATACTGTCCATCGAAAAGTTAGGTCCTATACTGTCCATCGAAAAGTTAGGTCCTATACTGTCCATCGAAAAGTTATGTCCTATACTGTCCATCGAAAAGTTAGGTCCTATACTGTCCATCGAAAAGTTAGGTCCTATACTGTCCATCGAAAAGTTAGGTCCTATACTGTCCATCGAAAAGTTAGGTCCTATACTGTCCGTCGAAAAGTTAGGTCCTATACTGTCCATCGAAAAGTTAGGTCCTATACTGTCCATCGAAACGTTAGGTCCTATACTGTCCATCGAAAAGTTAGGTCCTATACTGTCCATCGAAAAGTTAGGTCCTATACTGTCCATCGAAAAGTTAGGTCCTATACTGTCCATCGAAAAGTTAGGTCCTATACTGTCCATCGAAAAGTTAGGTCCTATACTGTCCATCGAAATGTTAGGTCCTACACTGTCCATCGAAAAGTTAGGTCCTATACTGTCCATCGAAAATTTAGGTTCTATACTGTCCATCGAAAAGTTAGGTCTTATACTGTCCATCGAAAAGTTAGGTCCTATACTGTCCATCGAAAAATTTGTGTGTGTGTGTGTGTATTTCGAATAAGATCTGGATATATATCAATGATGGATAGCATTATAAAAGTTTTCTATTCAGAGATTTTAGTACGTCATTCCAGCTGGTCTAGAAAGAATTTCTTTAATGATATTTTAAAAGAAGCAAGGGAAGTTGAATTACGTATCCTCGTGGATATGTGGATATATGTGGATGGATCGATGGATGTATATATGGATGGATGTATATTTTTCTCGGATATAGACATTGATGATGCTACATCTGTTCCTTGTGAGATAATAAAGATGCATATATAGCTAGTTGTCACAACAATCTTGGTAAAAACACTGGTCCATATTTTTCATTTTTACCGACCTAAAGCGTCTACAATTTTCATGTTCATCTCTAACATTGGTTTCATGTCAACGATTTGCTTAATGTTGCTAGCTTTCTTTATGAACGACTCATAATTTGTTCCATGCTTTTCGAACCTTGTGGCGACAATCGCATCGCCTAACTATTTTACCCTTCCTGAGTATACAGCTCCTGAAATTAAGAACTTCGAATTCCATTGCTTTTTAAACTAGCGAGCATCTCTCGACGCTACAGAACTTCGTTTGCATGATCCATTGATTGATTTGTAGATAGAAGCCCCAAATGAAGGCATATAACGGTACGATTGCCTTCGTTCTTTTCGTTCTTTCTCCTATGTGGTCTGCTGTTTTCATTTGGGGTTTTAGCGTATATGTTGTGCATATTTAGTTGTAAAGCTTATTTCCTACTACAACCGTTCCGGTGGTCTAGTGGTAAGAGCGTCGGCCGCGGAAGCGGGAGGTTGTGGGTTCGATCCCCGGTCGAGTCATACTAAAGACTTACAACAATGGTACGAACAGCTGCCTCGCTTGAAGCTCAGCATTAAGATGCTAGTGTTAGGACTGGCCTGGTGTCAGCATAATGTGACTAGGTGGGAAATAATGCTACATGTCTGCGGCATGATGCCCCAGTGCTAGACATCACTATAAACTGCCTCACTGCAGACATCGTAGCGATATGACTGAACATTTGTTAAAGCTACGTTATAAATCCTAATCAAACAAACAAGCAATATTTCCTACTATCGTTAGCTTATCCTTTACATGTTCATTTCAAGCACCTATAAGAGATCTTGATCAGCGTGTTCCATACTCTCCCATTAGGAACCCCTGACCAGTGTACCTTGACCTTTCTTTAACATGGTCATCAAGGCGATTCCAAGCATCTTTAGTGGAATGTATCTGCAGTCCCACTACGTTCCATCGGATTCTGAGCCTTTCTATATCCATTTGTATCCGTTCTACTTTGGTCATGGTATTTCCTTTTCGTTTCAATTCAGCCCAACCATATGATCATAAATTAGATATAAAGCTTTACCCGTTTTATTAACGGATATTCTAGATCTGTAGGACAACTGAAGAAAAACAAATTCAATAAATGTGTTATTTTGATCTCATTTGGGTTTTTAAAATAAAAAAAATAACAAAATTAAACTGGTTCAATGACTTTTCTTGATAAAGACTATTTTTAACTTTAACGGTATATAAATTAAAGTAAGGTAAGAATAGTTAATCAAATACATTGTTGGACTCTTGCTCGTATGTGAATCTAAAAATATTTTCAAATAGCTCCAACAGCAAAATAAGAATGTATTTATTAACTGTGAAATAAACTCGTGTTTCTTATGGTTACGCCTTTTGGTTATTTATGATATGCACATTGTCCAAGATTGACAATTAACCCATATTGTATTTGCGTACAGGTTGGAATACTGTACCTGTGTATTGTCATTAGTATCCCTATGTTTTAAACAGGTAAATAAGGTCTATGTTGTCAATAGATATATAATGTCTTGTTTGTCGATAGACGTATATGTTGTTGTCAATAGATAAATGAGTCCAACTTTGTGAAAAAGATAAATGAGGCCTGTGTTGTTGGTAATAGATAAACGAGGACTATTTTATCAATAGGTAAATTAAGCTGATGTTGTGAATAGAAAAATGAAGCCTTTGCTGTTATCTATAAAGTTAAATACATTTTGTCAATAGACAAATGAGGCCTATGTTGTTGGCAATATTTTAAAGAGGACTATGTTGTCAATAGATAAATGAAGCTGATGTTGTTATCTATAAAGATAAATTAAAACTATTTTCTCAATAAACAAATGAGGCCTGTGTTGTCAATAGAAAAGTTAGGCCTGTTTTTTATCAATTTATATGGGGCTATACAGATATATAAGTGGGGCCTATATTGTCAATAAATAAGTGGGGCCTATATTGTCAATAAATAAGTGGGGCCTATATTGTCAATAAATAAGTGGGGCCTATATTGTCAATAAATAAGTGGGGCCTATATTGTCAATAAATAAGTGGGGCCTATATTGTCAATAAATAAGTGGGGTCTATATTGTCAATAAATAAGTGGGGCCTATATCTATATATATATAAAAATGAATGTTTGTTTGTTTGTTTGTTTGTGTCGTATGCGTTCCTATACCGTTCATCCGATTGCGATAAAACTTTGGTGATTTGTTCTGCGCACGCCCGCGAAGGTTTCTGAATTAGTACAACCATTAAAATTGTAACAATTAACAAATGTGTTTTTGCGACATTTACCGTGTGTTCGCTGTGAACTGTAGGCGCCTTTAGATACGTCACGTGATCGAGCAGTAGGCACCTTTAGATACGTCACGTGATCGAACAGTAGGCGCCTTAGATACGTCACGTGATCGAACATGGTCTGTAGCGATACCTAATTTTGCGTGTCTTCGGTGTGAACTGTAGGCGCCTTAGATACGTCATGTTTACTTAGTTACGTTTGGTTCGCGCCTTGGTTACGTCAAACAATCGCGGTATAAATTTGTACGTCATGTGATCGAACAGTAGGCGCCTTAAATACGTCACGTGATCGAACACGGTCTGGATTGGCTGAAACTATGATGACGTAAATCAACAGCTGTATGAAACTCATAATCGGTAGCGATACCTAATTTCGCGTGTGTTCGGTGTGAACTGTAGGCGCCTTAGATACGTCATGTTTACTTAGTTACGTTTGGTTCGCGCCTTGGTTACGTCAAACAATCGCGGTGTTAATTTATAATAATCGTTACAAAGCATTACTTTCGCTGTCAAATCAATTATGCCACCTAAACGAAAAGCTATTGGTATAAACCTCAAGCACGAAAGATAAAGGCATCACGAGCTTCAGAAACATACGAGCAACGGAAAGCAAGATTGGAAACAGTTCGAGTTCGCACTGCTCAAAACCGAGCATCTGAAACAGACGAGCAATGGGAAGCAAGATTGCAAACCGTTCGAGTTCGCACTGCTCAATCCAGACGAACAATGCACGCGGATTTAAATCTTAGTGCATTCCATTACAATGCTAATTATGATTACAGTCTTCATCCAAGTGTGCTTATTGGAAAAATGGATAAATTATGCGTGTATTGCAATGTCCTCAAATTTAAGAATGAAACACCAGGAATATGCTGCGCGGGTGGAAAAGTGAAATTGCCAGAATTACATTCACCACCCGAACCATTATCAACGTTGGTATCAGGTGACACAAGCCAATCGAAACATTTCTTGGCAAACATACGGAAGTACACTTCATGTTTCCAAATGACATCGTTCGGTGCAACAAATATCGTACGCGAGAATTACATGCCAACATTTAAAGTGCAAGGGCAAATTTATCATCGTGCAGGATCACTACCACTGCCGAACGCAGATCACAAATTACTTCAAATTTATTTCATGGGAAACACTCATGAACAAATCGATCAAAGTTGTCAATTCAATACGGGCACTAAACGAGAAATAGTCGCTGCATTACAAACTTTATTCGATCAACACAACGAATTAATTCGTTGTTCAGAACTGCCCTTGAACAAATGCCAACTGATGACTACAAAGTTGTAGTTAGAGCAGACAAAACACCTGTCGGCCAACACGAAAGACAGTACAATGCACCAAAAATTGACGAAGTGGCGATCGTTATAGTTGGCGAAGAATTTAAATCGCGTGATATAATTCTTCATCGCACAAATGGTGATGTTCAGCGAGTCTCAGAAACTCATCGCTCATACGACGGATTGCAATATCCGATTTTATTTTGGCCATGAGTAGATGGATATCATTTCAACATCTTAATGAGACATCCACAAAAAAATGAGGAAACGAATAAGAAAATCAGTGCCATGAATTACTATTCATATCGATTGATGATTCGTGAAAACGCTGAAAATCAGTACCCGGCATGCGTTGCAATGCCACTCAAAGAAAGAAAGTGTTTGTGTTTTAATCCTGATATGCGTTGCAATGCCACTGAAAGAAAGAAAGTGTGTGTGTTTTAATAGACTATTTGACTGGTTTTTGGAAAGCATCTCAGATTATTTAGTGGTATTTATCGAGCCCACAATAAGTGGTTACCTTACCGAAGGCGTTTTAGGTATCGCTACCGATTATGAATTTCATACAGCTGTTGATTTACGTCATCATAGTTTCAGCCAATCCAGACCGTGTTCGATCACGTGACGTATCTAAGGCGCCTACAGTTCACACCGAACACACGCGATTTTAGGTATCGCTACCGATTATGAATTTCAAACAGATGTTGATACTCACCAAAGTTTTATCGCAATCGGATGAACGGTATAGGGACGCATACGACACAAACAAAGAAACCAAGAAACATAAATTTTTAACAAACATAAATAAAACACAAACACATACTTTCTTTGAGTGACATTGCAACGCATGCCGGGTACTGATTTTCAGCGTTTTCACGAATTATCAATCGATATGAATAGTAATTCATGGCACTGATCGAAGACGGTCTGGATTGGCTGAAACTATGATGACGTAAATCAACAGCTTCATGAAATTCATAATCGGTAGCGATACCTAATTTCGCGTGTGTTCGGTGTGAACTGTATCCGATTTTATTTTGGCCATGAGTAGATGGATATCATTTCAACATCTTAATGAGAAATCCACAAAAAAATGAGGAAACGAATAAGAAAATCAGTGCCATGAATTACTATTCATATCGATTGATGATTCGTGAAAACGCTGAAAATCAGTACCCGGCATGCGTTGCAATGCCACTCAAAGAAAGAAAGTGTTTGTGTTTTAATCCTGATATTCGTTGCAATGACACTGAAAGAAAGAAAGTGTGTGAGTTTTAATAGACTATTTGACTGGTTTCTGGAAAGCATCTCAGATTATTTAGTGGTATTTATCGAGCCCACAATAAGTGGTTACCTTACCGAAGACGTTTTAGGTATCGCTACCGATTATGAATTTCATACAGCTGTTGATTTACGTCATCATAGTTTCAGCCAATCCAGACCGTGTTCGATCACGTGACGAATCTAAGGCGCCTACAGTTCACACCGAACACACGCGATTTTAGGTATCGCTACCGATTATGAATTTCATACAGCTGTTGATACTCACCAAAGTTTTATCGTAATCGGATGAACGGTATAGGAACGCATACGACACAAACAAAGAAACAAAGAAACAAATTTTTAACAAACATACATAAAACACAAACACATTCTTTCTTTGAGTGGCATTCCAACGCATGCCGGGTACTTGCTAGTTGTCAATAAATAAGTGGGGTCTATACCATCCATAGATAAATGGGCCCAGTGTGACAAATAACGTCCATAGGTAAGTGGGGCCCAGTGTGACCCATAACGTCCATAGGTAAGTGGGGTCTATACCATCCATAGATAGGTGGGGCCCAGTGTGACCCATAACGTCCATAGGTAAGTGGGGTCTATACCATCCATAGATAAGTGGGGCCCAGTGGGACCCATAACGTCCATAGGTAAGTAGGGTCTACACCATCCATAGATAAGTGGGGCCCAGTGGGACCCATAACGTCCAAAAATAAATGGGGCCTAGTGGGACCTATAACGTCTATAGATAAGTTGGGCCTATACCATCCATAGATAAATGGGGCCTAGTGGGACCTATAATGTCCATAGATAAGTGGGGCCAATACCATCGTTAGACAAATGGGGCCTAGTGGGACCTATAATGTCCATAGATAAGTGGGGCCTATACCATCCATAGATAAATGGGGCCTAGTGGGACCTATAATGTCCATAGATAAGTGGGGCCTATACCATCCTTTGATAAATGGGGCCTAGTGGGACCTATAATGTCCATAGATAAGTGGGGCTTATACCATCCATCGATAAATGGGGCTTAGTGGGACCTATAATGTCATTAGATAAGTTAGGTCCTATACTGTCCATCGAAAAGTTAGGTCCTATACTGTCGATCGAAAAGTTAGGTCCTATACTGTCCATCGAAAAGTTAGGTTCTATACTGTCCATCGAAAAGTTAGGTCCTATACTGTCCATCGAAAAGTTAGTTCCTCTACTGTCCATCGAAAAGGTAGGTCCTATACTGTCCATCGAAAAGTTAGGTCCTATACTGTCCGTCGAAAAGTTAGGTCCTATACTGTCCATCGAAAAGTTAGGTCCTATACTGTCCGTCGAAAAGTTAGGTCCTATACAGTCCGTCGAAAAGTTAGGTCTTATACTGTCCGTCGAAAAGTTAGGTACTATACTGTCCGTCGAAAAGTTATTTCCTATACTGTTCCTTTGAAAAGATAGGTCCTATACTGTCCGTCGAAAAGTTAGGTCCTATACTGTCCGTCGAAAAGTTAGGTCCTATACTGTCCTTCGAAAAGTTAGGTCCTATACTGTCCGTCGAAAAGTTAGGTCCTATACTGTCCATCGAAAAGTTAGGTCCTATACTGTCCATCGAAAAGTTAGGTCCTATACTGTCCATCGAAAAGTTAGGTAATATACTGTCCATTGAAAAGTTAGGTCCTATACTGTCCATCGAAAAGTTAGGTCCTATACTGTCAATCGAAAAGTTAGGTCCTATACTGTCCATCGAAAAGTTAAGTCCTATACTGTCCATCGAAAAGTTAGGTCCTATACTGTCCATCGAAATGTTAGGTCCTAT
Source organism: Unio pictorum (assembly GCA_030141615.1). Lineage (NCBI taxonomy): Eukaryota > Metazoa > Mollusca > Bivalvia > Unionida > Unionidae > Unio > Unio pictorum. The sequence continues at coordinate 274,998 of JARLTB010000187.1, read as the reverse complement.
TCTGTCCATCGAAATATTTGTGTGTGTGTGTATTTCGAATAAGATCTGGATATATATCAATGATGGATAGCATTATAAAAGTTTTCTATTCAGAGATTTTAGTACGTCATTCCAGCTGGTCTAGAAAGAATTTCTTTAATGATATTTTAAAAGAAGCAAGGGAAGTTGAATTACGTATCCTCATGGATATGTGGATATATGTGGATGGATGGATGGATGGATGTATATATGAATGGATGTATATTTTTTTCGGATATAGACATTGATGATGCTACATCTGTTCCTTGTGAGATAATAAAGATGCATATATAGCTAGTTGTCACAACAATCTTGGTAAAACACTGGTCCATATTTTTCATTTTTACCGACCTAAAACGTCTACAATTTTTATGTTCATCTCTAACATTGGTTTCATGTCAACGATTTGCTTAATGTTGCTAGCTTTCTTTATGAACGACTCATAATTTTTTCCATGCTTTTCGAACCTTGTGGCGACAATCGCATCGCATAACTATTTTACCCTTCCTGAGTATACAGCTCCTGAAATTAAGAACTTCGAATTCCATTGCTTCTTAAACTAGCGAGCATATCTCGACGCTACAGAACTTCGTTTGCATGATCCATTGATTGATTTGTAGATAGAAGCCCCAAATGAAGGCATATAACGGTACGATTGCCTTCGTTCTTTTCGTTCTTTCTCCTTTGTGGTCTGCTGTTTTCATTTGCGGTTTTAGCGTATATTTTGTGCATATTTAGTTGTAAAGCTTATTTCCTACTACCGTTAGCTTATCCTTTACATGTTCATTTCAAGCACCTATAAGAGATCTTGATCAACGTGTTCCATACTCTCCCATTAGGAACCCCTGACCAGTATACCTTGACCTTTCTTTAACATGGTCATCAAGGCGATTCCAAGCATCTTTAGTGGAATGTATCTGCAGTCCCACTACGTTCCATAGGATTCTGAGCCTTTCTATATCCATTTGTATCCGTTCTACTTTGGTCATGGTATTTCCTTTTCCTTTCAATTCAGCCCAACCATATGATCATAAATTAGATATAAAGCTTTACCCGTTTTATTAACGGATATTCTAGATCTGTAGGACAACTGAAGAAAAAAAAATTCAATAAATGTTATTTTGATCTCATTTGGGTTTTTAAAATAAAAAAAATCACAAAATTAAACTGGTTAAATTACTTTTCTTGATAAAGACTATTTTTAACTTTAACGGTATATAAATTAAAGTAAGGTAAGAATAGTTAATCAAATACATTGTTGGACTCTTGCTCGTATGTGAATCTAAAAATATTTTCAAATAGCTCCAACAGCAAAATAAGAATTGATTTATTAACTGTGAAATAAACTCGTGTTTCTTATGGTTACGCCTTTTGGTTATTTATGATATGCACATTGTCCAAGATTGACAATTAACCCATATTGTATTTGCGTATAGGTTGGAATACTGTACCTGTGTATTGTCATTAGTATCCCTATGTTTTAAACAGGTAAATAAGGTCTATGTTGTCAATAGATATATAATGTCTTGTTTGTCGATAGACGTATATGTTGTTGTCAATAGATAAATGAGTCCAACTTTGTGAAAAAGATAAATGAGGCCTGTGTTGTTGGTAATAGATAAACGAGGACTATTTTATCAATAGGTAAATTAAGCTGATGTTGTGAATAGAAAAATGAAGCCTTTGCTGTTATCTATAAAGTTAAATACATTTTGTCAATAGACAAATGAGGCCTATGTTGTTGGCAATATTTTAAAGAGGACTATGTTGTCAATAGATAAATGAAGCTGATGTTGTTATCTATAAAGATAAATTAAAACTATTTTCTCAATAAACAAATGAGGCCTATGTTGTCAATAGAAAAGTTAGGCCTGTTTTGTTATCAATATATATGGGGCTATACAGATATATAAGTGGGGCCTATATTGTCAATAAATAAGTGGGGCCTATATTGTCAATAAATAAGTGGGGCCTATATTGTCAATAAATAAGTGGGGCCTATATTGTCAATAAATAAGTGGGGCCTATATCTATATATATAAAAATGAATGTTTGTTTGTTTGTTTGTTTGTGTCGTATGCGTTCCTATACCGTTCATCCGACTGCGATAAAACTTTGGTGATTTGTTCTGCGCACGCCCGCGAAGGTTTCTGAATTAGTACAACCATTAAAATTGTAACAATTAACAAATGTGTTTTTGCGACATTTACCGTGTGTTCGCTGTGAACTGTAGGCGCCTTTAGATACGTCACGTGATCGAGCAGTAGGCACCTTTAGATACGTCACGTGATCGAACAGTAGGCGCCTTAGATACGTCACGTGATCGAACATGGTCTGTAGCGATACCTAATTTTGCGTGTCTTCGGTGTGAACTGTAGGCGCCTTAGATACGTCATGTTTACTTAGTTACGTTTGGTTCGCGCCTTGGTTACGTCAAACAATCGCGGTATAAATTTGTACGTCACGTGATCGAACAGTAGGCGCCTTAAATACGTCACGTGATCGAACACGGTCTGGATTGGCTGAAACTATGATGACGTAAATCAACAGCTGTATGAAATTCATAATCGGTAGCGATACCTAATTCCGCGTGTGTTCGGTGTGAACTGTAGGCGCCTTAGATACGTCATGTTTACTTAGTTACGTTTGGTTCGCGCCATGGTTACGTCAAACAATCGCGGTGTTAATTTATAATAATCGTTACAAGCATTACTTTCGCTGTCAAATCAATTATGCCACCTAAACGAAAAGCTATTGGTATACACCTCAAGCACGAAAGATAAAGGCATCACGAGCTTCAGAAACATACGAGCAACGGAAAGCAAGATTGGAAACAGTTCGAGTTCGCACTGCTCAAAACCGAGCATCTGAAACAGACGAGCAATGGGAAGCAAGATTGCAAACCGTTCGAGTTCGCACTGCTCAATCCAGACGAACAATGCACGCAGATTTAAATCTTAGTGCATTCCATTACAATGCTAATTATGATCACAGTCTTCATCCAAGTGTGCTTATTGGAAAAATGGATAAATTATGCGTGTATTGCAATGTCCTCAAATTTAAGAATGAAACACCAGGAATATGCTGCGCGGGTGGAAAAGTGAAATTGCCAGAATTACATTCACCACCCGAACCATTATCAACGTTGGTATCAGGTGACACAAGCCAATCGAAACATTTCTTGGCAAACATACGGAAGTACAATTCATGTTTCCAAATGACATCGTTCGGTGCAACAAATATCGTGCGCGAGAATTACATGCCAACATTTAAAGTGCATGGGCAAATTTATCATCGTGCAGGATCACTACCACTGCCGAACGCAGATCACAAATTACTTCAAATTTATTTCATGGGAAACACTCATGAACAAATCGATCAACGTTGTCAATTCAATACGGGCACTAAACGAGAAATAGTCGCTGCATTACAAACTTTATTCGATCAACACAACGAATTAATTCGTTGTTCAGAACTGCCCTTGAACAAATGCCAACTGATGACTACAAAGTTGTAGTTAGAGCAGACAAAACACCTGTCGGCCAACACGAAAGACAGTACAATGCACCAAAAATTGACGAAGTGGCGATCGTTATAGTTGGCGAAGAATTTAACTCGCGTGATATAATTCTTCATCGCACAAATGGTGATGTTCAGCGAATCTCAGAAACTCATCGCTCATACGACGGATTGCAATATCCGATTTTATTTTGGCCATGAGTAGATGGATATCATTTCAACATCTTAATGAGAAATCCACAAACAAATGAGGAAACGAATAAGAAAATCAGTGCCATGAATTACTATTCATATCGATTGATGATTCGTGAAAACGCTGAAAATCAGTACCCGGCATGCGTTGCAATGCCACTGAAAGAAAGAAAGTGTGTGTGTTTTAATATCGAGCCCACCAATAAGTGGTTACCTTACCGAAGACGTTTTAGGTATCGCTACCGATTATGAATTTCATACAGCTGTTGATTTACGTCATCATAGTTTCAGCCAATCCAGACCGTGTTCGATCACGTGACGTATCTAAGGCGCCTACAGTTCACACCGAACACACGCGATTTTAGGTATCGCTACCGATTATGAATTTCATACAGCTGTTGATACTCACCAAAGTTTTATCGCAATCGGATGAACGGTATAGGAACGCATACGACACAAACAAAGAAACAAAGAAACAAATTTTTAACAAACATACATAAAACACAAACACATTCTTTCTTTGAGTGACATTGCAACGCATGTCGGGTACTGATTTTCAGCGTTTTCACGAATTATCAATCGATATGAATAGTAATTCATGGCACTGATCGAAGACGGTCTGGATTGGCTGAAACTATGATGACGTAAATCAACAGCTTTATGAAATTCATAATCGGTAGCGATACCTAATTTCGCGTGTGTTCGGTGTGAACTGTAGGCGCCTTAGAAATAGACGAGCAGCGGGAAGAAGATTGGAAACCGTTCCAGTACGCACTGCTCAAGCCCGATCATCTGAAACAGACGATCAACGGGAAGCAAGATTTGAAACAGTGGTATTGCAACGCATGCCAGGATTAAAACACAAAAACTTTCTTTCTTTGAGTGGCATTCCAACGCATGCCGGGTACTTGCTAGTTGTCTATAAATAAGTGGGGTCTATACCATCCATAGATAAATGGGGCCCAGTGTGACCCATAACGTCCATAGATAAGTGGGGCCCAGTGTGACCCATAACGTCCATAGGTAAGTGGGGTCTATACCATCCATAGATAAGTGGGGCCCAGTGTGACCCATAACGTCCATAGGTAAGTGGGGTCTATACCATCCATAGATAGGTGGGGCCCAGTGTGACCCATAACGTCCAAAGGTAAGTGGGGTCTATATCATCCATAGATAGGTGGGACCCAGTCTGACCCATAACGTCCATAGGTAAGTGGGGTCTATACCATCCATAGAAAAGTGGGGCCCAGTGTGACCCATAACGTCCATAGATAAGTGGGGCCCAGTGGGACCCATAACGTCCATAAGTAAGTGGGGTCTATACCATCCATAGATAAGTGGAGCCCAGTGGGACCCATAACGTCAATAGGTAAGTGGGGTCTATACCATCCATAGATAAGTGGGGCCCAGTGGGACCCATAACGTCCAAAGGTAAGTGGGATCTATACCATTAAAAGATATGTGGGGCCCAGTGGGACCCATAACGTCCATAGGTAAGTGGGGTCTATACCATTAATAGATAAGTGGGGCCAAGTGGGGCCCAGTGGGACCCATAACGTCCATAGATAAGTGGGGTCTATAACATCCATAGATAAATGGGGCCTAGTGGGACCTATAATGTCCATAGATAAGTGGGGCCTATACCATCCATAGATAAATGGGGCCTAGTGGGACCTATAATGTCCATAGATAAGTGGGGTCAATACCATCCAATGGGGCCTAGTGGGACCTATAATGTCCAAAGCTAAGTGGGGCCTATACCATCCATAGATAAATGGGGCCTAGTGGGACCTATAATGTCCATAGATAAGTGGAGCCTATACCATCCATAGATAAATGGGGCTTAGTGGGACCTATAATGTCCATAGATAAGTGGGGCCTATACCATCCATAGATAAATGGGGCTTAGTGGGACCTATAATGTCCATAGATAAGTTAGGTCCTATACTGTCCATCGAAAAGTTAGGTCCTATACTGTCCGTCGAAAAGTTAGGTCCTATACTGTCCGTCGAAAAGTTAGGTCCTATACTGTCCGTCGAAAAGTTAGGTCCTATACTGTCCGTCGAAAAGTTAGGTCCTATACTGTCCGTCGAAAAGTTAGGTCCTATACTGTCCGTCGAAAAGTTAGGTCCTATACTGTCCGTCGAAAAGTTAGGTCCTATACTGTCCGTCGAAAAGTTAGGTCCTATACTGTCCGTCGAAAAGTTAGGTCCTATACTGTCCGTCGAAAAGTTAGGTCCTATACTGTCCGTCGAAAAGTTAGGTCCTATACTGTCCGTCGAAAAGTTAGGTCCTATACTGTCCGTCGAAAAGTTAGGTCCTATACTGTCCGTCGAAAAGTTAGGTCCTATACTGTCCGTCGAAAAGTTAGGTCCTATACTGTCCGTCGAAAAGTTAGGTCCTATACTGTCCGTCGAAAAGTTAGGTCCTATACTGTCCGTCGAAAAGTTAGGTCCTATACTGTCCGTCGAAAAGTTAGGTCCTATACTGTCCGTCGAAAAGTTAGGTCCTATACTGTCCGTCGAAAAGTTAGGTCCTATACTGTCCGTCGAAAAGTTAGGTCCTATACTGTCCGTCGAAAAGTTAGGTCCTATACTGTCCGTCGAAAAGTTAGGTCCTATACTGTCCGTCGAAAAGTTAGGTCCTATACTGTCCGTCGAAAAGTTAGGTCCTATACTGTCCGTCGAAAAGTTAGGTCCTATACTGTCCGTCGAAAAGTTAGGTCCTATACTGTCCGTCGAAAAGTTAGGTCCTATACTGTCCGTCGAAAAGTTAGGTCCTATACTGTCCGTCGAAAAGTTAGGTCCTATACTGTCCGTCGAAAAGTTAGGTCCTATACTGTCCGTCGAAAAGTTAGGTCCTATACTGTCCGTCGAAAAGTTAGGTCCTATACTGTCCGTCGAAAAGTTAGGTCCTATACTGTCCGTCGAAAAGTTAGGTCCTATACTGTCCGTCGAAAAGTTAGGTCCTATACTGTCCGTCGAAAAGTTAGGTCCTATACTGTCCGTCGAAAAGTTAGGTCCTATACTGTCCGTCGAAAAGTTAGGTCCTATACTGTCCGTCGAAAAGTTAGGTCCTATACTGTCCGTCGAAAAGTTAGGTCCTATACTGTCCGTCGAAAAGTTAGGTCCTATACTGTCCGTCGAAAAGTTAGGTCCTATACTGTCCGTCGAAAAGTTAGGTCCTATACTGTCCGTCGAAAAGTTAGGTCCTATACTGTCCGTCGAAAAGTTAGGTCCTATACTGTCCGTCGAAAAGTTAGGTCCTATACTGTCCGTCGAAAAGTTAGGTCCTATACTGTCCGTCGAAAAGTTAGGTCCTATACTGTCCGTCGAAAAGTTAGGTCCTATACTGTCCGTCGAAAAGTTAGGTCCTATACTGTCCGTCGAAAAGTTAGGTCCTATACTGTCCGTCGAAAAGTTAGGTCCTATACTGTCCGTCGAAAAGTTAGGTCCTATACTGTCCGTCGAAAAGTTAGGTCCTATACTGTCCGTCGAAAAGTTAGGTCCTATACTGTCCCCGGTCGAGTCATACCAAAGACTTACAAAAATGGTACAAACAGCTGCCTCGCTTGAAGCTCAGCATTAAGATGCTAGTGTTAGGACTGGCCTGGTGTCAGCATAATGTGACTAGGTGGGAAATAATGCTACATGATGCCCCAGTGATAGACATCACTATAAACTGCCTCACTGCAGACATCGTAGCGATATGACTGAACATTTGTTAAAGCTACGTTATAAATCCTAATCAAACAAACAAGCAATATTTCCTACTATCGTTAGCTTATCCTTTACATGTTCATTTCAAGCACCTATAAGAGATCTTGATCAACGTGTTCCATACTCTCCCATTAGGAACCCCTGACCAGTATACCTTGACCTTTCTTTAACATGGTCATCAAGGCGATTCCAAGCATCTTTAGTGGAATGTATCTGCAGTCCCACTACGTTCCATCGGATTCTGAGCCTTTCTATATCCATTTGTATCCGTTCTACTTTGGTCATGGTATTTCCTTTTCGTTTCAATTCAGCCCAACCATATGATCATAAATTAGATATAAAGCTTTACCCGTTTTATTAACGGATATTCTAGATCTGTAGGACAGCTGAAGAAAAAAAATTCAATAAATGTGTTATTTTGATCTCATTTGGGTTTTTAAAATAAAAAAATCACAAAATTAAACTGGTTCAATGACTTTTCTTGATAAAGACTATTTTTAACTTTAACGGTATATAAATTAAAGTAAGGTAAGAATAGTTAATCAAATACATTGTTGGACTCTTGCTCGTATGCGAATCTAAAAATATTTTCAAATAGCTCCAACAGCAAAATAAGAATTTATTTATTAACTGTGAAATAAACTCGTGTTTCTTATGGTTACGCCTTTTGGTTATTTATGATATGCACATTGTCCAAGATTGACAATTAACCCATATTGTATTTGCGTACAGGTTGGAATACTGTACCTGTGTATTGTCATTAGTATCCCTATGTTTTAAACAGGTAAATAAGGTCTATGTTGTCAATAGATATATAATGTCTTGTTTGTCGATAGACGTATATGTTGTTGTCAATAGATAAATGAGTCCAACTTTGTGAAAAAGATAAATGAAGCCTGCGTTGTTGCTAATAGATAAACGAGGACTATTTTATCAATAGGTAAATTAAGCTGATGTTGTGAATAGAAAAATGAAGCCTTTGCTGTTATCTATAAAGTTAAATACATTTTGTCAATAGACAAATGAGGCCTATGTTGTTGACAATATTTTAAAGAGGACTATGTTGTCAATAGATAAATGAAGCTGATGTTGTTATCTATAAAGATAAATTAAAACTATTTTCTCAATAAACAAATGAGGCCTATGTTGTCAATAGAAAAGTTAGGCCTGTTTTGTTATCAATATATATGGGGCTATACAGATATATAAGTTGGGCCTATATTGTCAATAAATAAGTGGGGCCTATATTGTCAATAAATAAGTGGGGCCTATATTGTCACTAAATAAGTGGGGCCTATATTGTCAATAAATAAGTGGGGCCTATATCTATATATATAAAAATGAATGTTTGTTTGTTTGTTTGTTTGTTTGTTTGTGTCGTATGCGTTCCTATACCGTTCATCCGATTGCGATAAAACTTTGGTGATTTGTTCTGCGCACGCCCGCGAAGGTTTCTGAATTAGTACAACCATTAAAATTGTAACAATTAACAAATGTGTTTTTGCGACATTTACCGTGTGTTCGCTGTGAACTGTAGGCGCCTTTAGATACGTCACGTGATCGAACAGTAGGCACCTTTAGATACGTCACGTGATCGAACAGTAGGCGCCTTAGATACGTCACGTGATCGAACATGGTCTGTAGCGATACCTAATTTTGCGTGTCTTCGGTGTGAACTGTAGGCGCCTTAGATACGTCATGTTTACTTAGTTACGTTTGGTTCGCGCCTTGGTTACGTCAAACAATCGCGGTATGAATTTGTACGTCACGTGATCGAACAGTAGGCGCCTTAAATACGTCACGTGATCGAACACGGTCTGGATTGGCTGAAACTGTGATGACGTAAATCAACAGCTGTATGAAATTCATAATCGGTAGCGATACCTAATTTCGCGTGTGTTCGGTGTGAACTGTAGGCGCCTTAGATACGTCATGTTTACTTAGTTACGTTTGGTTTGCGCCTTGGTTACGTCAAACAATCGCGGTGTTAATTTATAATAATCATTACAAAGCATTACTTTCGCTGTCAAATCAATTATGCCACCTAAACGAAAAGCTATTGGTATACACCTCAAGCACGAAAGATAAAGGCATCACGAGCTTCAGAAACATACGAGCAACGGAAAGCAAGATTGGAAACAGTTCGAGTTCGCACTGCTCAAAATCGAGCATCTGAAACAGACGAGCAATGGGAAGCAAGATTGCAAACCGTTCGAGTTCGCACTGCTCAATCCAGACGAACAATGCACGCGGATTTAAATCTTAGTGCATTCCATTACAATGCTAATTATGATTACAGTCTTCATCCAAGTGTGCTTATTGGAAAAATGGATAAATTATGCGTGTATTGCAATGTCCACAAATTTAATAATGAAACACCAGGAATGTGCTGCGCGTGTGGAAAAGTGAAATTGCCAGAATTACATTCACCACCAAAACCATTATCAACGTTGGTATCAGGTGACACAAGCCAATCGAAACATTTCTTGGCAAACATACGGAAGTACAATTCATGTTTCCAAATGACATCGTTCGGTGCAACAAATATCGTGCGCGAGAATTACATGCCAACATTTAAAGTGCAAGGGCAAATTTATCATCGTGCAGGATCACTACCACTGCCGAACGCAGATCACAAATTACTTCAAATTTATTTCATGGGAAACACTCATGAACAAATCGATCAACGTTGTCAATTCAATACGGGCACTAAACGAGAAATAGTCGCTGCATTACAAACTTTATTCGATCAACACAACGAATTAATTCGTTGTTCAGAACTGCCCTTGAACAAATGCCAACTGATGACTACAAAGTTGTAGTTAGAGCAGACAAAACACCTGTCGGCCAACACGAAAGACAGTACAATGCACCAAAAATTGACGAAGTGGCGATCGTTATAGTTGGCGAAGAATTTAACTCGCGTGATATAATTCTTCATCGCACAAATGGTGATGTTCAGCGAGTCTCAGAAACTCAACGCTCATACGACGGATTGCAATATCCGATTTTATTTTGGCCATGAGTAGATGGATATCATTTCAACATCTTAATGAGAAATCCACAAACAAATGAGGAAACGAATAAGAAAATCAGTGCCATGAATTACTATTCATATCGATTGATGATTCGTGAAAACGCTGAAAATCAGTACCCGGCATGCGTTGCAATGCCACTCAAAGAAAGAAAGTGTTTGTGTTTTAATCCTGATATTCGTTGCAATGCCACTGAAAGAAAGAAAGTGTGTGTGTTTTAATAGACTATTTGACTGGTTTCTGGAAAGCATCTCAGATTATTTAGTGGTATTTATCGAGCCCACAATAAGTGGTTACCTTACCGAAGACGTTTTAGGTATCGCTACCGATTATGAATTTCATACAGCTGTTGATTTACGTCATCATAGTTTCAGCCAATCCAGACCGTGTTCGATCACGTGACGTATCTAAGGCGCCTACAGTTCACACCGAACACACGCGATTTTAGGTATCGCTACCGATTATGAATTTCATACAGCTGTTGATACTCACCAAAGTTTTATCGCAATCGGATGAACGGTATAGGAACGCATACGACACAAACAAAGAAACAAAGAAACATACATTTTTAACAAACATACATAAAACACAAACACATTCTTTCTTTGAGTGACATTGCATCGCATGCCGGGTACTGATTTTCAGCGTTTTCACGAATTATCAATCGATATGAATAGTAATTAATGGCACTGATCGAAGACGGTCTGGATTGGCTGAAACTATGATGACGTAAATCAACAGCTTTATGAAATTCATAATCGGTAGCGATACCTAATTTCGCGTGTGTTCGGTGTGAACTGTAGGCACCTTAGAAACAGACGAGCAGCAGGAAGAAGATTGGAAACCGTTCCAGTACGCACTGCTCAAGCCCGATCATCTGAAACAGACGATCAACGGGAAGCAAGATTTGAAAAAGTGGTATTGCAACGCATGCCAGGATTAAAACACAAAAACTTTCTTTCTTTGAGTGGCATTGCAACGCATGCTGGGTACTTGCTAGTTGTCCATAAATAAGTGGGGTCTATACCATCCATAGATAAATGGGGCCTAGTCTGACCTATAATGTCCATAGATAAGTGGGGTCTATACCATCCATAGATAAATGGGGCCTAGTGTGACCTATAATGTCCATAGATAAGTGGGGTCTATACCATCCATAGATAAATTGGGCCTAGTGGGACCTATAATGTCCATAGATACGTGGGGCCTATGCCATCCATAGATAAATGGGGCCTAGTGGGTCCTATACTATCCATCGAAAGGTTAGGTCCTATACTGTCCACCGAAAAGTTAGGTCCTATATTGTCCATCGAAAAGCTAGGTCCTATACTGTCCATCGAAAAGTTAGGTCCTATACTGTCCATCGAAAAGTTAGGTCCTATACTGTCCATCAAAAAGTTAGGTCCTATACTGTCCATCCATCGAAAAATTAGGTCCTATACTGTCCATCGAAAAGTTAGGGCCCATAGATAAATGGGTCCTAGTGGGACCAATACCATCCATCGAGAAGTTAGGGCCCATAGATGAATGGTCCTAGTGGGACCTGTACTGTCCATAGAAAAGTTAGTACCCATAGATAAATGGTGCCTAGTGGGACCTATACCGTCCATAGAAAAGTTAGGGCCCATAGTTAAATGGGGCCTAGTGAGACCTATTCCGTCCATAGATAAATGGGGCCTAGTGATACCTATACCGTCCATAGATAAATGGAGCCTTGTGAGACCTATACCGTCCATAGATAAATGGGGCCTAGTGAGACCTATACCGTCCATAGATAAATGGGGCCTAGTGGGACCTATACCGTCCATAGAAAAGTTAGGGCCTATACCGTCCATAGATAAATGGGGCCTAGTAGGGCCTATACCGTCCATAGAAAAGTTAGGGCCTATACCGTCCATAGAAAAGTTAGGACCTATACCGTCCATAGAAAAGTTAGGGCCTATACTGTCCATAGAAAAGTTAGTGCCTATACCGTCCATTGAGAAGTTAGGGCCTATAAATAAATGGGGCCTAGT